>JABTXL010005632.1:10978-39681 GCA_025134845.1 Neodon shergylaensis | reverse complement strand
CAGGTGCTATGGGGAAGGATTTGTGGGAGCGCTGGAATTGGGGGACTTGGGTGGAGCCAGTGGAGCTACAGCCTCCTTTACACTAGGTTTCTTGGGAGAGCTCCTGCCCACGATGGGTGTCCTTTGCCATGGGCCTCTAGAAGTTTCTGGAGCAGCCTCCTGGCCCCTGTGGCTGAAGGAGCCACTGTGTTCCCCTTGTCAATGTCTCTTTTCCTTGCAGAAACTGTCCTTCCCGGGGGAGAATTCTGGCCATCTTCTTCTTGCCACTTGTCTTCTCAGGTCTTGGTCCTCACTCTGAATTCAGAGATGACATGTTTAAAGTGTCTCCTGCCAGGTTGGTGCGAGCAGGGAGTGGGAAGTTTTGTTTCTTTTCCTGGGGAGACTAAGGAACACAAGCAGTTTAGTGTGCCCTGCTAACAGGAGCCTCATTGGTCCGGAGGCCCACAGTGGCTTCGACACACCCTCCTCTCTTTTCCCTCCACTCCAGGTTTAGGTGGTCTCGTTTGACCCCTTCCAAGCTGAAGGAGAGATCTTTAGGACTTAGCACTGAAAAGAATGCCCAGGGCCAAGTGTACTTCACCCTGGAAGGTCACAAGTTCATGATCATTGGAGGCTCCATCCACTACTTCCGAGTGCCCAGGGAGTATTGGAAGGACCGCTTGCTGAAACTTCAGGCCTGTGGTTTCAACACTGTCACCACGTGAGTACCTCTCTCCAGCCTTTATGACCAGCTGTAGCCTACAGGGCTCCTGTCAGGGTTACAGACTGGCAAAGTCAGGGCTCTGTGTTTGAGAGCACAGCAGGAAGACTCAGCTGTGGACCAGCCATTTTTAGCCGGTGCTTTTACATTGTGTTCAGTTGTCCCTTAAATAGCATCCTTAGTTTGCTTTGTGATCAAAGTCTTGGAGAAAGTTGATAGAGTATGTGTGCTTTTACAGAAAGTGTCATTAGTTTACTTGGCAGAGATGTAAACAAAATGGTCTTAATTTGAAACTTCTATAATAGCTACTCGTTCATTATTTTCTTATTCTCTGGCAATCTCTACATGTATATAGTGAATTTTGGTCATTTTCACTTTCCTTTACATCTCAGCTTCCCAATGAAACTCTGCTTTTCTACAAATACCTTTTTTATTTCATGTCTATTTTCACAGACTCGGTTTAGTTAAGGTTTCTTGCATGAGTATGAATGGGAGGGTATTTCCTGGGCATGGACCTATCATCAGAGGCCACACCACTAAAGGAAGTGATGTCCCTTCCTTCTCTAGCCTATCAGTTGTCCCTGGGAGGTTCATGAACCTTTCTTTCTTCCATGACAAAATGTTGTCAGGTCCAGTCTTGTGAAGATCTTTACAGAGAACAACAGCCCTCCTGAGGTCATGAATGCAATACCATGTCATGTCCAGAAAAGTTCTTCCCAAGCACACCTCACCATCCTTTTGTTCTTCTATTTTTTCCATCTTCTCTTTGGTGACATTTCCTAAGCCCTGGAGTACTGACACACAGAGTAGTACAACAATTTAGAGTGAGCACTACAGCATTCTTTCTTCACAGCACTTTGATCAGCTCCTATTACTTGAAATTAATTTGATGATGGCCAAGAGCAGCGCTAATCTATGGGTATAAACACGAGCATTTATCCAGTCACTTTACTATCCTTTAATGAACTCTAGTGGCAACACACACCCAGGTGTACATGCATGCATCGACTAGTAGACATGGTTTGGTAGTGATTTATTATAAGTATGCTTATCTATGGTTATAAGTGAAATTGATTTAAATTTTATGTGTGCCTTTGTCCAGTTTCATCTCAGTCTTATATGTAAGGTCACAGAATGAATCTTTTTCTACTCACTGAAAATGATTTACACAGACTTACCCTTACCCATAAATGCTCATAAAGGTTTACCTGTAAGAGCGTGGAATGTAATCTACGGCTATGGGGTGATGATTTAGGGTTCTTTGGTGATTATGACATCATGTCTTCTTTTTCCCCTGAATGTATTTGTCTATGTCTTTTCCTTACCTTTCTATTTTTGGATTTATTCAGACTAAAATTTTTCCATTTTTCTGTCCTGTGCTTGCCAGAAATTATACATAGTGTTGTGCAGTTGGGCTACTTTTCCTTTCTTAATCTCATCTTTTGCTTTTTTGTCTTTCCAAACAAGTAGTTTACAGCTTTCCTGGTGACTTTTCCAAAGATTAACTAAGTCTGTACTATTTGCTTTTCTATTTCAATTCATTTAATATCTCCTTCTCTTACACCTTCTTTTCTTCTGAGTTGAACTCTACTTTAAAATATTTCATCAATTTTGTGGTATTTTTCTTCTTGACCTATTAGCTATTTGGAGGTATGTTTTCTTTTATTTATTTATCTTCGTGTTTATTATTTTTAGCTGTCATTTTATAATTTTGTTGCAATATGGACCTATTAATGACATTTACTGTGATAGGCCCTGTTAATATTATTTAATTGCCTTTTCAAAACAGGATGCAGCCAGGTGTGGTGTGGTCGTGTGTCTATAGTGTCAGCACACTGAGGGGCTGAGGCAGGAGGATTGTGAATTAGAAGCCACCTTGAACTACATAGGGTATTGAAAATTAGTCTTAACAACACCTCATATATATTTGTTGGTTATTGAATTCTTTATGCTTTTAGTAGACATGCCATGTGTATGTCTGTGTATACTGTGTGTGTGTGTTTGTGTGTACGTATGTGTGTCAGTCCTCATTGTCTACCTTGTTTGACATGGAAACGCTGCTGTCTTTTCATTGTGTGTGCCAGGATAACTGACCAGTGAGTTTCTCGGAATTTTCCTGTCTTCTCTCCCACCCCACGTAGGACCATTGTGGTTAAAGATGATTGAGGTACACATCCTGTTTTTATACTCATGGGTTCTGGAGATTTTCACTCAGGTCCTCACACTTGTGGGACAAGCCCTTGACCCTGGACCACCTCCTCGGCCCAGATCCTGAAGTTAGCTGTCCATTGAAATCTGTATCCGTATCATTCCTTTGCTGTTTTTATCTTTGTTTCTTATCCATTTCACTCCTCTAACTCTGGCTGTGGAGCTGCTCTCTCTGCCTCCTCTCAGCCAGTTTCTTCTTTACTCAATGCTGCATTATTAAGTGGATAGAAAGCCGTGAGAGTGCGTTTGCTGGATGGATCCTCTTTTCCCATTTTTATTTCAGGCCACGTTTACTATCTGTTCACAATTTAGAATTGATTTTCCTGCTAATCGTTAGAGGAGCAATTTTACCTTATCTCTTTATTTTTTATTTTTATTTTTATACTTTTTCCTTAATGTCACTTGTTAGTAGCATTGAAAATTTTCATTTTGTCCTCTCAAGTTATAATTATAAGTATTGCTATGGATATTCTTTTCAGCAGACTAAATTTTTCACTCCTTCACCTAAATGCAGTCAGTTCCATTGTCATACACCACATTCATCACCCCAAATCACTCACTGCACAAAAACTGCATGTTTAAAAATCAGTTAGTAGGAAACAGGAAGTTAGGAGTCCTAATTCCAAACTGTGTTGTTGACTCACACAAAGTCACATAGTATGAACCAAACACATGTCCTTTGACACGGAGTACCCTTAGCCCTGTGGATGTTGGCCCTGGCTGCCTCTCTCCTTCCTGAGCATGAGAGGGTGGGACTGTCCTTTATCATTCTTGCTCATAGAAACTATTGACTTTTCTTGTTTTAGTTAATTCTTTTTTCTTGTTTTAGTTAATACTAGTAATTGTTAAAAACTGTACATATTTTTGGTTGTGTTTTCCCATTTTTCAATAGTATTTCATAGTTATTTATAAAGAGTTGGCCAGGGTGGAGCTGCAGACTGGTAGGACTTACTGAAGGAGGCAGAGACAAAAGGATCTGGAGTTCAGGGCCAACATGGACTATACACTTTTATCTGGGCTATGGTGGCGCATGAGTTTAATCCCAGGACTCAGGAGGCAGAAGGAAGTGAATGTCTAATTCGAGGCCAGCTTGAACTATGGCAGTGAATTCCAGGATAGGCTACAAAGATACAGAGAAATCCTGTCTCTAAAAACAAAACAAACAAATAAAATAGAAGGCTGTGGAAGAACATATATAAGCCAATGAAAATCTAGGATTATTGGTTATCTTGAAACACAGTTGAATAATAAGAGAGAGATGGTTATACCTGTGTAGCAGAGGTTAATTTCATTGGAAACCTCAACTTGATGCAACATAAACACACACTAGGGCTTGGTATGTTGTATGAATAGGGGGAAATATGATGCTTATTGTACTTCTTTGTACCCTCTTCCAGCTACATCCCTTGGAACCTCCATGAGCAAGAGAAGGGGAAATTTGACTTCTCTGAGATCCTGGACCTGGAGTATGTGGTCATTCTGTTACTGTGAGATAACCCAAGCAAGTTTTTTGCTGGGGAGGAGTATGCTTGACTTTTAAGAGGAGCCCTTATCGCGTCTCAGCTCTGAAGACTTGTTCTTAGGAGAAAGGGTCTGCACACAGAGTCTGAACACTCCCTAGCCATAACCTGCCATCCTGCAACTTCTGAACCTCCCTTTCACAGAAGCTAGGGGCCTAAGACACTAGAAATTGCCAAACTATAGAAGAGTCAATCACCTGAGTTGGGATGGGGACTTCCGCAGGTTAGCAAGGCTGAAGATGGGGACTGAGCTCCTGTAATCAGTGTGACCCCTCCAGTAGAGTCCTGGGAATGGTTGTGATACTGAGAGTTAATACAGACCCAGATCAGAGGGCCTCTGGTCTCCTTCCTGGAGCAGGGGTTCCCTGCTGTCTTGGGTTTAGGGGAAGTCACTCCCCACCAATGGTTGGGAGAAGAAGGGAAGGAAGATGGAGGACATCCCTACATCCTGTTGTGTCTGTGGGCTCCCTCTATATCCAGCCTCCCCTTTAAGCCAACCAGAAAGGGGCTGACTTTGTTTCCCTTCCTAGGGCCTATGTTTCGCTGGCCGCATCTATAGGGCTGTGGGTGATTCTGCGACCGGGGCCATACATCTGTGCTGAGGTTGACCTAGGTGGGTTACCTAGGTGAGTTGCCCCAGAATCCAGAGCTGTGACTTAGGCAGGTGCTTTGCTTTACAGGAAATAACGTCTCAAGCCAGTGAGCATGATTGCTCCTGGCACTGGTTGTGCCCTGAATTGAACTCTGCACTTCTTGCCCCGGCAGTTATGCCAGGCATGTGGTGGGGAAGTTGTGTTCTGAGGTCACCCTGGGTTGCAGAGTTAGAGTTGAGATGTGGGTCCTGGTGCACTGAGAATGTGCCCATGAACAGCAGTGGGAGGGCAGCTGTGGAAATGCCAGGGTCACCATCCTGCTCCTCCACAGAAAAGGGGTAATGGGCACCTGTGTTCTTTTCATGAGCTGGAAGAAAGGGACTGAAAGCTCTCGGGGAGCATGATGACAACGTCTGGGATTGTCCCAGAGAGCTCAGCTCCTTCTCTGTCTTCTTGCTTTTCTGGCATATTCTCTCATCATAACACTGGCCATTCCCTTATCCCAGTTGATAGAGGCCCAGGTGAGAACACAGGGTCCTTTCCTGGCATCCTTCTGTGTGACAGGACACTAGTACTTCTAGGTTCTGCCATCAGGTTATCCCTGTGGCTCCTCAGGTCAGATATCAAAACAAATCATTACTTCAAGCTAAGGATATGCTATGTCAGGTGATGCATAGCGAAAGCCAGAGCTTAAGCTGTGGGAGTATTGGGGAAGCCAACTGCTCCATAAATGTCCTAGGATCCTGGCTCTTACCCTCCCCAGTGACACATGCAGGAGGTTTCTTGGCCTGTGAGCTACTATTTTGCTTGGAGTCTTAGAACTTAGTGAAACAGTGGCCATTTGTGTGAGGAGTAGAGGCCATGGTAGGGGCTAAAGGTCGTGTTCTACTCTGGAGAGCTGAGGAGAATGGAGGCCTGGGTAGCATGGAAAAAGGCTAAGACTTGGGAGTTTTTCCTGATCAGTCGGTACCTCAGCTTGATTCTTCAGAGCTGGGAAGGCTTCTTTCCTTGTTTGACTCACACATCTCTGGAGTCCTAGAGGATACTGTGAAAAGCTCATATGATACAGATCCCTTGAGCCCATTGAATACTCCGATGCTAGGGTTATTAGGTAGACAGAAAGACATCCAGAGATAGGCGGCTCTGAGCAGAGACCTTAACTGAGCTCAGCTGGCCAGACCCATCTTCTTTCCTGCTTCCTGTTTCATGCACGAATGTTTTGCCTCTTGTCCCCAGCTGGCTTCTGCGCGACCCCAAGCCAAAACTGCGAACAACCCACCGGAACTTTGTTGAGGCTGTTGATAAGTACTTTGATCATCTGATTCCCAGGATTCTTCCTCTGCAGGTAATCAATGTCCCTGTTCACGTTCATCACAAAGAGCAGGCAGCTGTAGAAGATGGCAGTCGGGATGAGGGGGTTCTTCAGATGCACTTTAGTAGCAGGCTAGAGAATCATGGACTGCAGTGAGATCTAATTCTGAAGGCTTTATGGTGTCTGGGAGAGGTCAGGGTGAGCTCCATTCTAAGTGACCTAGCTTGACCTAGCCTGTATGTCAGGACTCACAGGCAGGGAAACACTAGATAGAAGTGAGATGGTAGCTCAGACTTTCACAACACGGTTTATGAGTTCACAATCTCAGAGACCTGCAAGCTCGGCCTGATTTCTGAGGGGTGAGGGCTGCTAGAAGATCTGTGACTAACAACATTCACTTCAGAGAACCACTGTGGCTCACCGTCCAGTAGTCATTCCCAGTGCCTCTGAGATATTACACCGACTTTCTTACAAACTAGGTCTAGACCCTAAAGTTAAGCAAAGAACCATTGTTTGATTCTTGTGGCTTGGCCTCGGGGCTTCTAAAAATTATCACTGAGACAGGGATCACATAAAGTTAGCTCTAGTTCTCTCTATGTACCTGATATCTGCTAAGATCACTGATTAGCTAGCTCATTGATAAAGAATACTCTAAATCATCATGTTGTTTTACATGGCTAATGTTGGGTAAAATTAAAAAATATATAAAAATTATGATAAATTAAGTTCCTCCAATACTGCCCCATAGTAACTTAGTTTTCTCTTTAGGGGACAACCATTTCTAACCATATTTTTATATAACCCCCCCCCAAGTTTCAGCATCCAAAAGTGTGTGTATACATGTTCTTTTTAATACAAAGTATAGAGCTCCTTGTGATTGAGGACAAGAAACTGGTGACTAATGAAGCCAGCTGTGTTCTTCCTGGATATTGGTAGCATCCACTTAGTCCTTACTGACCACAGGCTCTGTGCAGCTTCCCTGGTGATGTGTTATGTGTTGACAGCAACGCAAATCAGTCAGTTTAGAAGGAAAAGAGGATGGTCCATAAAAGAGAGGGGACTATGTTAAGTACCTGCTCATGGGGGTGGGGTGGGGAAGAGAATGAAGGGGGTTCACTCTAAGGCAGGAGGAATGCAGAGGAAGGCTACATGATGATTAAGTGGAAAGGTAGATAGTGTAGATGTGGAAGGAGTTCATAGGTTTGAGAGCTCATAGCTAATGAACATGAGAAACAGAATGGAACCCGCTGGTCCTGTATCCACAAAGCCCTGTGGAAGGTAGAACACCTCGGGAGTTTACATGCCTGGAGAGGAATGAAGGTGTCTGACTCCAACGGACTTAGAGAAAGCACCTATCACTTCTGGTATCTTTATTAGCAATCCTGGACTGTACACTTCTGCTCCAATAGCAAAGCTGTTCTTCAACCATCATCTGTTTGCTTCTCAGTACCACCATGGTGGCCCTGTTATTGCTGTCCAAGTAGAAAATGAATATGGGTCGTTTAGTAAAGATGGGAGCTACATGGAATACATTAAGGAGGTAAGAATAATTTTTTGCACCTGTATTTTTATTGCTTCTTCCTAATTTTGTGCCTTGCTACAATGTATACCTGATTTTCAGTCGCATGGATGTTATGTGATTTTTCTTGGAGAGATGTGATCAACCCACTAGGAAACTAGTGATAGAATGAAGTATTGATTTCACCCAAGTCTAGGTAAATGAATCAGTGAGCATTTTGGGGTTACCTAGAGGAGCATGGGTGAGTCAAGGATAGCTGCCTCACTGAAAAGCCCATCCAGCACTCTCTTTGGAGCTCCCAGCATGATATACAGGTAATTTGGCCTGTTGTCATCGCCTCTCTACAGCAGTTGTTACTGATTGTGTAACTCTGGGAGGAGCCTTGTGAATCTCCTGTTTCATTGTATGTTTTGTTTACTTCTTGGGCTTTGGAGGCTTCCTTTACTTTCCGAGTTTTATATGCTTGTCTCTTCCAACCAGGAGGTACTGTTTCAATCTGGAGCAGATACATACTTACTCATGGTCTCCATTATGAACATGTGAACATCAAGTTTCATATTTTTTATAAATTTCCTGCATAACAATGTCAATCAAGCTAAATATGAATAGCTTTTTTATTAGACAATATAGTTTTTATGTTTCTCTTCTGCACACCACTTCCTGAATAATCACTCACAGGCTTAATATTATTTATAAATGTTTGGCTGGTAACCCAGGCTTATTACTAACTAGCTCTTACATTTAAATTAACCCATATTTCTTATCTATGTTTTGCCACGTGGTTCATGGCTTATTACCTCATTTTCTACATGTCTTGCTTCCTTGGCAGCTGACTGGCATCTCTAGGACTCTTTTCTTCTCCTGTATCTTTGCTTGGATTTCCCACCCGGCTCTATCCTGCCTTGCCTATATCCACAGCATAGAGAAAGACATCCCACAGTAGACAAAATGCAATGTTAAAAATCATTGCTCAAAGGACCTTCTTAAAACATGAAAATTTGGTATTCCCATTCAAAGTCCACCATGGCTTGCAGCTTTTTGGTTTGTAGTATTTATATCTGTCTTCTTGGGGGCAGCGGTTATTCACAGCCATGCTAGTGTCCTTTCTTGTAGCTTAGACCCTCCTTATGTAGACTTCCCTCACTTAAGGAATCGAGGAGGCTCCAGTCTCAACGGTCCTATGGCCTCAGGGTACACGGCATGTTATAATTTCCTGGTTCTGAGCTGACTCAACCAGACATGGTGCTGCCTACTTGGCTCTGCCAACTGGGAACAGATAGCCTGAACTCCATCATTAATATTCAGCTAGTATTCCTTTTTTCTTGATTTTTTTAAGGTTACTGAGATGGGTCGGTGGTGTTTGCCTGTAATCTCAGCACTTGGGAGGCAGAGGCAAGAGGATCAAGAGCTCAGGAGCATCCTCCACTCTATAGCAAGTTCAAGGGCAGCTTAGGCTACAGGAAAGAATATTTTTTAATTTTTTATTTAAAAGGTTTTTTTCTCTTAACATGCCAACTACAGTTAACCTTCCCTCTCCTCCTCCTGCCCCTCCACTTTCCCACTACCTAACCCCCATCTATTCCTCTTAAAGAGTAAGGCCTCCCATGGGAAGTCTAACAAAGTCTGCCATATCAAGGTGAGGCAGGACCAAGCCACTCCTTACTGTATCATGGCTGAGCAAGGTATCCCTCCATAGAGTATGGGCTCCAAAAAGCCAGTTCATGCACTAGGGATAAATCCTGATCCAATGGCCCCACAGACTGACCAAGCCACAGAGCTGTCGCCCATAGTCAGAGGGCCTAGTTAGTTACTATTCAGGTTCCCCAACTGTCAGTCCAGAGTCAGTCAGGTCCCACTAGCTCGGGGTTTGTCTCGTGGGTTTTATTATTATCTCAACCCCTCTGCTCATATAATCCCTCCTCCCTCTCTTCGACTGGACTCAGTCCAGGGCTTATCTGTGGACCTCTGCATCTGAGGAAGCCCTATTTAAACATTAGTAACAACAATAGTTACCACTTAACTTTATTCCTGGGACTCTATGTGTCTACATGAATGAAAGAGATTCATAGGAAAGACCCTGGGCTTTCTGAGCCATTGGTCTGAGCTCCAGGATCCAAGCAGAATTTTCAGAATCTAGCACCTCTTTCCCACACAGTAGAATTTCTTGTTTCTGCTGATAGAATCCATATAGAACTCAAGTTAGTTTATTGGTGCTCTTAGGACCCAACCAGGTCAGCCTTTCCTGTATAGTGTTGGGAAATTTGAGATCACTGAGAAAGTCGACCAAACAAAACTTGAATTTAAAAGGTAAAAACACAAGTTTATTTAGAGCAACATCACGGCAATAGCCGCTTTTGCCAACCTGGGACCTGCTGCAAAAGGGGAAGACAGACAGGGGCTGGAGATTTTAAAGCCACAAGCCACAATTCTCTCAACCCTAGGGATTTTCTGCTATGTGAGACATTGGCCTTTTTCCCCTTCTGAGCAAGTAGCAGTTAAGCGAGATTATAGAAGCAGACTGAGAATCTGGTTGATATTGTTGAATAGCAATTATAAAATAAAGGGGGAGGGAAACAATTTGGGGGAATAGGTCAAGTGGCTCTGAGATCAGTATCTTCTTTAGATTGCTTAGGTCAACTTCTGACAAGGCTGACCTTATACAGAGTCATGGTCTAGGCATACTGTAGTCACCAAGCCTTGGGCTAAGAATAAGGTCCTCGTGACTCCTAGGTTTTTTCTTTTTCACACGGCAACTTAGCTTGAAATGAAAATAGATTTTAAGTATTACAATAGCACCAAATTTCTTCCATTTCTTTCTTTGTTGTATTTACATACTTCCATAGTATGGTCATTGAGAAACTCTACTTTCATTTACCAAGCCTGTCAAGAGCCTCAGCCCTCCACTGTTTTAGTGAAGTATCTGGAACCACACCAAACTGAGCCTAAAGCAACAATTTTAATGGCCTAAGCTGTACATGGTCACTCTGACTGCGCATCTTTCCCACCACTGAAGCAGATACCTTATATACAATCAAAGCAGTCATATGCATGTATGAAAACTCGTGATTGTAGAAGGAATGGCAGGCTGCATTCCCGTCCAGCTCCTGCACAGCTAGCTTTACACCCGAAATAACAACACACAAATTGTATTCATTTAAAAACTGCCTGGCCCATTAGTTCTAGCCTCTTATTGGCTAATTCTCACATCTTGATTAACCCATTTCTAGTAATCTGTTTAGCTCCACGAGGTGGTGGCATACCGGGAAAGATCCTAACCTGCATTCATCTCAGAGAGGGGAGCTATGGCGTCTGCCTCACTGCCTTCTTCCTCCCAGCATTCTGTTCTGTCTTCCCCGCCTACCTATGTTCTGACCTATCAGGCCAGGCAGTTTTCTTTATTTTGTTAATTAACCAATGAAAGAAACAGATAGATAGAAGACACTCCTACATCACATGATAAAAAACTATTATTCTATATAATTACTATATACCAATTACAAAGTAAAAGATACCTAAAATAATCAACCTACAGGCACAATAGACTTACATTCAAGAATAGAGTTATCATTCCAGTTCGTGATTGTTTAGCACTAATGGCACTTGTATTGAAAGACAGTGCATATCACCACAGAAGTACCAGACAGAACCAAGCCACTTACTTTCTAACCTTCTAGGGTAATGAACGAGAAACAAATAGAATTGCCACTGACTTCATTCAGAAAGTATCTCCAATGACCTAAAGACCTTCCCTTGGGCTCACTTTCTTAAATCTTGTCTGCCATCTCCCACTAACATGTTGAGCACCAATCCCTTACCATATGGACATTTGGAGATATTCCTTATATCTGTTTTGTAGATCACACACCTTCCATCTGAGTCAAACTGTCTTTATTATCTAATTTTCCAATCGCTGCTCTTTGTCATGGAGTAAGAAATGTGGATTAATAATCTTCATTTTCCCAACAGGCTCTGCTGAAGAGAGGGATTGTAGAGTTCCTCTTGACCTCAGATAATGACATTGGGATTGAGACTGGCTCTGTCGAAGGAGGTACTGACTTACAGCCGCTTTAGAGGAAAACCAAGGCTCTTAGGCAGCCAATAGAAATTGTAGACACGTATCAAAGAGAACTATCCTCTTTCCCATGTCTATTGTGATGGATCCGAGAGATTTGATATGATACAAAATGAGATTCAATATCAAAGTTCAGAGTTCACACACCACGTGTGTCATTTTTTATTTATTTTTTCCCCTTTGAGGAGAGCATTGATAGAAGTCTTCATTCTGAATCTATCTTGTATTTTTTTAAATAATTGCACAGGTAAGATCTAGGCTGGTGCAGGACATGGATCAGGGCCCTGGTCATCCCCACTAGCATGGACAGTCACATAGGGAGCTACTGGATGGTTGTAAACAAGCTCACCTCAGCCAAAGTACCAGTCCTGATATCACATAGTCCTAGACTCAGCGTAGATACTTAGCAGATCCTAAAGAATTTATTAGAATCATGAAGTGATATTATTATGGGAAAATGCCAAAAGCATGTGAATGGGTCCAGGGACAATACTGAGGTCATCTCTAGTGCAGAGTGACAGCTATTGTGGACTGCTTCCTTCTTCCTTTACGTAGATCTGCTCTTATTACCATACCCTGGAAAGTGCAGAGTCTGGGATCCAAAGCCTTCATTCAGTTCCTATGTGTTGCTGTGTTAGCTGGCCTTGCCTTGGTCCACCTGTATGTTCAAAGTGTGGTTAAATTTAACTGTCTTCATCATCAAAGACAGTGTTCCTCCGTGTGTGGTGTGGCAATAGCTAGGACAGTTCTTTGTGCTTTGCAAAGTAGGTAACAAACACTGTCTTGTCACCCTGTGTACTCACCCCTTGTCACAATGTTTCAGAGGCACCTCTCTCTCTACAGCATTGGCTACTCTCAACATGCCATCCTTTGAGAAGGATTCTTTTCTTAAGCTTCAACAAATGCAGGTGAGATTTTCAAGCAACACTGGGTTCTGTGTGTCTTCTGATAGATTTTGCTATCTTTGCCAATGACGTTAGAGAAGACAGGAGTTGTGACAGGGCTATGACTGGCTCACCCAGATAGGGTGGTAAATAATAAAAATAGACACACCGGTCAGCAATTTTTTCTGTGAATGATCTGTATGATCAGTGTTTTTCTGGCTTAGCATAACTGGAGATGAGAATTGACTGCAAGTTCATTAATGTTTTGCTGCTTTGTTCTTCTCATTCAGTCCTCTGACCTGGTACTATGTTAAAGGAGAGCATCTTGTCTCAAAATAGAATGTTTCCTATCCGGACTGGGTATTTGGTTGATTTTCCAAGGGGAAAATATGTCTGCCTATATTTCAAATGATAGAAGTGATTCCTTTTATGAGAACTGTACTGTGGCTTCAACACTGATTGGAGATGGATTTAGAGAGTTAAAAAACAATAACACCAAAACCAAACCAAATCAAACACACACACAAAACCAATTTATTATTTTCTGCTTTCTGCCAAGAAGCAGAATAAGATCTTTCACTACTGTCAGAAGCCTCAGAATACTTATTAAGCAGGAACATGAAAGACTATACATGATGGGCTGGAGGGATGGCTCAGTGGTTAAGAGCATTGCCTGCTTTTGCAAAGGTCCTGAGTTCAATTCCCGGCAACCATATGGTGGCTCACAACCATCTATAATGAGGTCTGGTGCCCTCTTCTGACCTGCAGACATACAGACAGAATATTGTATACATAATAAGCAAATATTTTTTTTTAAAAAAAAGACTATACATGAGGAGTTTTATCCCATTTACCTAACTTTTGACAAAATGATTCCAATTAAGAAGTGGTGCGATATTTTAAGGATCCTTTAGGCAGCCGTCAGTCACAAGAATCTAGCACATAGACTGGCTGATTCATGTTTTGGTAAATACACCACTCTTTCTCAGTCAGAGACCCAGAACAGTAATTTGCCCACTTAGTGAATATGTAGCTTCTGGTACTAAAACTACAAGACACATCCTAGGAAACAAGTTATAAGAAGAAGAAAAAATAAAATCTCAACCAACACATGAATATTCTTCCAAGAAATACATTTTCCTGGAACTTGCTGCCTCCTGGCTTTCATCTTACATTAACATTGCTTATCCAGAACATCTGGAACCTCTGTCCAAACCTCATACAGAGGAGATGCCAGCTCAGGACAGCTCAGGTCAGCTTGTGTCAGCTCTTATGGCAGAGTGACCTGAGCAAGGTCAGACAGTGGTTTAAGCCTCAAACCTGGAAATACAGAGCCCCAGTATGGTTGTACCTAGGCTAAAACTCATCAATGGGTAAGGCAAGATACAGCCAAGTGAATGAAGTTCTCTAAAAATATCAAATGAGTATTTTCAAGCAATATGGAACTGGGAGGTAGGTCCAATTCTCAGAACCATGAGGTCGCTGCCGCCCATCTATGATACAGTCTGATGCCCTCTTCTCCCGTGCTGGTGTTTATGCACATAGAGCACAGCATGCAGAAAGTAAGTAAATCTTGAAAACTAAAAATTATATGAGTGTGAGAGAATGTGAATCGAAATAGGAACACATCAGCATTGGGGAAAAGATGGGAAACTTTGAAACTGCTCTCTCTCTCTCTCTCTTTCTCTCTCTCTCTCTCTCTCTCTCTCTCTCTCTCTCTCTCTCTCTCTCGCTCTCTACCCTTGTTCTGCTTTATTTCCCATGTTACACTTAGCATTTGATTTGCTTTCTTTCTAGAATGATAAACCCATTATGGTTATGGAATACTGGACTGGCTGGTATGATACATGGGGGCAAAGACACAATGTTAAAAGTGCAACTGGTGAGTGACTCATAGTTTTTGGCTCTGATCAGGAAGGTCCTGTGGCATGGGTCATTCACACAGCTCACGGTTAATGGACATGCCTGCACAGGCACAAATATCCATTTAATCTTTGCTAATTGCAAGCACCATCCACGATCTGAAGATGACCTTGCGAGTACAAATTGTATGATACTTACCCTACAGGAATCGTACGGTTGAGTGAAACCAGCAGATTGGTAGAAATTGAGAGAGTTGAGAGAGAGAGAGAGAGAGAGAGAGAGAGAGAGATGTGTGTGGTCTTCTAAACACACAGGGAGGAGCACAGCCAGAGTCAAGTCAAGACCCATGCTAAACTGCCATCTTCCCATTTTTTCTGGCAGCCAGATTAAACAAGAACCAACTGTTAAACATGAGTGCAAAAATGGAAATTTTTGTGGCAAAAAGTATAAATAGTCATAGGCCTAGTACAGTGATATAACATCCTAAGAAGGAAGGAATTACAGCATAGTAGTTATGTGCAAATAATTATAAAATTTAGATATTTATAAGACAAGATTTTGATCACTTAATACATGGAGTTTGGATACAATTTGTACCAAACGTATGGTGCAGTGAAAAGAAAAATTTTAAAAACAGTGCTGCAAGCACCAGGATTCATTCTTCAAGAGTGGTTCTGGATGGTTCCACCCACTTGTTGGTAAGAAAGACGAAAGGACTGGCTATGGTGGATGGAGCTGGAGATGATATTTCTTCACCTACAGTCTCTGTCTCCCCTGTTTTCACCCCCAACAGAAATCCAACTTACTGCATCTAGATTTCTCAGATCTGGAATCTCCTTCAACATGTATATGTTCCATGGCGGAACCAACTTTGGTTTTATCAATGGAGCCCAGAGTATCTACCAGCACCGAGGTGTTGTGACTAGCTATGGCAAGTGATGATCGTGGGGGGTCTCTTCTCTGGGATGGGTGGTCCTAGAATCTCAGGGAGGAGACTCCACAGTCATGTTCTTGTATTCTGAGATTTCAGCAGGCAGTCTGTGCCGAGCAATGAGGCTTTTGTCTGTGCCCCTTTATTCTTTGACATTTATGCTGCCCAGAAAGCTGCCATTCTAGCAGCTAGGAATCCTGGCACTCATTGCTCTGCTTCATTTGTGTGCACTGACCCCATTGTTATCAGAACTGGCTAGGTGGGGAAAGGATGCCAGGTAGAAAAGACAAGAGCGTCTGTGAGAAAGTCAAAGAGCAGGGTGAGCTTCGTGTTTGCAGATAGGATTTGGGGAATGTTTCCAGGTTGACAGTTCACAGCTACATCTCAGCCTGTTATAGAATTGACAGAGACAGTGGCTGTGTGTTCCATCTATCTTAACATGGATGGATCTGGGCTGTCACGTGTCCCCATGCAGAAGCAGGGACTGCTGTGGAGGACTGTGTGGCCCAAACAGGGTGCTCTGTGTTGTAGACTATGATGCCGTGCTGACCGAGGCTGGAGATTACACAGAAAAGTATTTCAAGCTGCGGAAACTTTTTGCTTCTGCTTCAGGTACTTAGCACTTTAGTGAGGGATGCCACTCTCATGGGCTGCCCATAGCTATGGAGGAGCGAGCAAAGGGAGGAGTCCTTTTTAGGGGGTAGAAGCTTGTGGGCTCTTGAGGTGCAGGGCAATCTTACATCACATACGAGGTCTCCCACTGAAAAGCCAGATGGGCTGTGTGAGCTTTCTAAACCTTTCAGTTTCTTTCCTGACATATGAAAATAATGAAAGAAACTGAATTCCTATGTAATGATGTAGGCCAAAGAATTTCCCATTTGCAAAGTTCTAGTATTATGTGTTATGTAGTAGCCGCATATGCAGAAAGAAAACATATTATATGACTTTAATTAAATGCATCCAATTAGGTGTCCAGTGAGAGTTAGAAAAGAGCTAAAAACCAGCATTGCAAAAGGTGTAACACACAGCTTTCTCCTAGTCCTCTTTCTCTACGTCACTAGGTACAGGACGTACACATGTTATTAGGTACATGTGTCCACCAGGAAGTAATATTTCCTAGATATGTTCCGTACCAGATCTCAAAATGCAAAATGGCACCAGTTATCTCCCTTAGAGAAACCTGTTCCAGTGTAAATCTCATTTTCTCCCCAGCTCTCTCTGGATATAAAGAACACAGGTAGTCATGGGAATATTTAGAGAAAGAAAAGTTCCTTTTAGTCTTTTAGTCCCACGATCCATTCTCATTACAGCAGGTTCCCTGCCTCGGTTGCCTCCACTTACTCCCAAGACTGTATACCCAACTGTGGGTCTATCATTCTACTTGCCTTTATTTGAAATCCTACCCTACTTAAATAAGGTGAGAACTGCTTGGGCACTGGAGTGGCAGGGGTTGAGGGTGGGGCCAGGGAGAAATAAGGGAGCAGGATGTGTGTCTCAGAGGAGGTATTCCATCAAGAAACTTTTCTAAGGTAGAGTTTGAAAATTACTCCATGGCATTGTATCTGAACATGGAATTATTGTTCAGGAGCCATTGGTTCCTGTGGAGAAGATGATAAAGAACTTACTTGCAGAATTAAGGAGAAAACAGGCATAGCAGGATCTGGATCTCATGGAAGATCCTACTCCCAGCTTAAAGGACTCACTTGGTGAATGTTATCATAGGATCCACAGATGAAAATTTCTTAGCTATGAATCCATGAAAACAATATTCTTTATTATTCATTAGTTAGCCTGTATTTTCTTTAATTATATGTGTTTTCTCTCCTGCTAAATGAGAAACCTGTCTTATCTGTAGAAAACAAACTCTTGAATTTTTATTGGCTTCACCTCTACTATTGCTATTTTAGACAAGATCACTGATCAGTAAATGCTCTGTATAAATCAATGTTTACTGAGTTGAAAATTTATCTCTCATCTTCAGTTATTTTGCAATACATTTATTTATTCTGCTGGTTATTTTTATGATTATAGCAGTTAAACAGTCAATATAATGCCCTGTTACTCCAAATTTCTTGGTCAGTAAATGTTTTATCATAGAAGCATCGTTATAGCATCTATTACACAACTGTTTTTATTCAAAAAATCTTTGAGGACCATTGTGTGGTCCAACAAATACTGACAGGAGTGTTAAGAGAAGGATCATAGCTTCTTCTCATTTGTCTTCTGTTTCTACCCTGTTTTCATCCTAGCCTGTCACGTTATACACTCCAGATACCATGGAGAATCTTCCAATAAACAACGGCAGTGGTCAGCCCTTTGGACTGGTCCTCTATGAGACTTCCATCTGCTCTGGCGGCCAGCTCTATGCTCATGTCCGTGATTCGGCACAGGTAGGCAGCAGCAGGTATCTCTGGTGGCATGTGTCCCTCCTCTGCCTCTGAAAAATATATCACAAATATTTCTTCACCATATGCTAATATTTATTTCACCAATATGATGGAATCATAGAAAACTTACAGGCAAACCAAATACACTTTTATAGTTTGTTTTGCTCTAACCCACAGTCTGCTGGGGAGTCCTGTTCAGCTTCTAGTCATCTGAGCACTAAAGTTAGTACCCATCTTGCTCTTCCTCCTGACCATCTTCTAACTAAAGCTCTGTCCTACAGGCAGGCCTATCAACCTGTCTGATGTCGGCTCTTTTTTCGTAGGTGTTCTTGAATGACACAAGGATAGGAGATCTGGATGAGGATACTTTTGACCTGACTATTCCTCAAATTCAGGTCTGCAATCTGCAGCCCAGGTGATACCCTTCACTGCCCCTTTAAGGCCGCCTGGTTCTGGAGCTTGACTGCCATCTCTTTCCTCTGGGCTTCTCACAAAGGCTGTAGCAGGAAGGTGAAGGGCTGTAATCGTAAGGCGTCTTCAAAGCTTTGGGGGTCAAGGTACCTATAAGATGAATTATTTAGCAAGAGTAGAAGTTCATCTTGGGGCTGATTCAACCCCCAGCTCCTGTTTGGATCGCTTATCAAAGTAGAATGAAAGATTCTTTCTGCCTGTCCCAACAGGAACAGCAGTAAAGAAAGAGTAGATGAGCCCAGTAGGGTATGTGTGAGATGTGGGGGGCGGGGGAGAAACAGAGACAGAGAGATGTACTGGAAACAGGAATGTGTTCTAGAACATGAGCTCTAGGCTTGTATTTTGTTTCCACTGTTTGCCTAAACAGGATTGTCAGCTTCTGAGGATCCTGGTTGAGAACCAAGGCCGGGTCCATTATTCATGGAATATTCAATATGAATGGAAAGGTAGGCTTTCGTGCTGAGATATGTGTGTATCTTCTCTTCATTTTCCTAAAGCTTATAGCTGTGGCTGTTCTGGGGGATGGAAAGACAGAAATGATTCCCTAAGAAATGGGCTACTTGAGCCCTACGAGCGACGATGTTACTTCATGCCCCCTCCTTTGTTCTGCCCTTTCTTGCTACCCATGACGGGAAAGAAGAACAATTATGTTGGATGCTGGCCCATCTTAGATCAGAACTCAGTCTTCTGAGAAAAATCCCTATACTAAGTAGGAGATGCTTTTAGTAGTGGGGATGCATACAACAAGAAAATTTAAGGGACAATAGGTCAGCATAGTATTTATTCTCTTGGCTGTATTTCTTGACAGATAGCATCTATACTCTATTTCTCTGTCTCAAACATTGATGAATATCTAGTCCCTGTTGCCAGTCTCTTTTCTACCTTCTGTCCACAGGATTAGATGCTGATGTTAGCATCAATGACACTTTGCTGACAAATTTCACCATCTATTCTCTGGACTTGAAGATGAGTTTCTTCAAGAGGTAGGTTGCTCCCTACCCCCAATGCATCCTGAGGATCTGAGAGGTCATGAATTCTGCCTGTGCTGACAAAAAGTTCAAAGTTCAAACAAGTGGAGTGGGAGACTCCGGTTCTCAGATGCTCCACTTCAGCACTAGAACCAAAAGGCACACTGATTGCTACTTCAGTACTTCCAGTTAAACACGGAGATGAAATCCTGGCCTCTGTGGGAGAAGGCTGCCTCAGTATTGTGAGGAGAGCTGGGAAGAGTTCTCCTTAGCTGCCTCTTTTGATCCTTCCTGCAGGCTCCTCTCTGCCACCTGGAGGCTTGCTCCAGAAAATTATCTAGGTCCTGCCTTCTATAGGGGGACCTTGAAGGCTGGCTCTTCTCCCAAGGATACCTTCTTGGACCTTTCAGTAAGTAAGCCTCCTTTCTTCTCTGAAGTTCCAAATATGTCTTTTCTTTTGAGATATATTTTATTTTAAAAATTAATGTCTGTATGTGTGTTTGTATGTATGTATACATGAATGTGTGTGGTCCTTCCTGGAGGCTAGGAGAGGGCATCAGATCCCCTGGTGTTGGAGATATAAGCAGTTTTGAGCTGCTTGACGTAGGTGCTGGTAACTGAATTCAGGTCTTCTGCAAGAGCAGTCTGTGTTCTTAACTACTAGGCCATTTCTCGAGTCCCACACACAGCATTTTGAAGACTCTAAGACATTGCAGGAGAGGTGGCAGAACGAATGTCCGAGCATGAATGACTCCACAGAAGCACTGTCTCTAGATGTAGCAGAGCAGAGACATTAACTTGCAGAGCTGTGACAGCATGTGTAAGACCTGTGCACACCTAAGCAAGAGCAAATCCCAGAATGGAGAGCTGGGCATAAAGTTTCACCACTAGCTTAGGAGCTATTGGCAATTCTAAGAAGCTGGGAGTTGTTCATGATTTTACCATGATCCAGTGGTAGGTGGACACAGCCAAGATTTGGGAAGCACAAACTGACCTTGAGAGGGGAAAAACAGCTCAAAGTCTAATAGGAATAGAGGCAGTGGTGGGGGAAGTTGCAGGAGAAAGTTTGAATATGGTCAAAATATATATAAAATTCTCAGAGAACTAAGAACATATATATATATATTAAAAATATGTATAAAAGTAAAGCAAATAAAACCCAAGCAAGGCCATGATATACTTGGAAGAATATTTACTCCTTACTTCCAATAAAACTGTATGATCTTTTTCAATCATCCTAACTTGTTGCTATTTATAAAGTATATGAAAATACAATCAGAAAATTCAAACAATTATACAGAATAAATGGCAGACTCTCCTTCAAACTTATCATATTCCACTTACTTGTGTTTGCCCAAAGTACATATTTGTATTTAACTGTGCTTCAATATTCAACAATAAAATTTCTTCTTGGTTAGTCTACTAAAGGTTTGTGAATTTTGTCTTTTCAAAAAAGCAAATGATAGTTCTATTGATACTTTATATTGTTTTTTTAATCTTCATTTTATCTTTTGTCTACTTTTTGTTATTTCTTTCCCACTGACTTGAATTTGTGGCAATGAGCCTGGCTTTCCCTTCTTGTGCTGGGAATATAGACATGAGCTGCCACTCCTGACCAGTTTTGTAAATCAGGATTGAGTCTTTCATCTCTTCCTTCTATATATTTACTGTATCTGGTATTCCTGCATTTTAATTGCTTTTCTGGTTTTAGTTGTCATGGTTTTGCTTTCAGATGTTGAACTCAACCCTTTCTCGGGACTGCTGGAATTCTTCAGTTTCCTGTTGTCTTGGGAGGATTTACTTCTCTTTCATTTCTGAGGGACGTGTGTTCTAGGCATTGTGTTTTCTCTTTCTGGACTTTGGACATGCCAGCTCATTCGCTGCTGCCTGTAAGTTTTCTTCTGAGAAAAGTATAGCTACTCTATCAAAGATTCCCTTTTGTGTAGCTGATGCTTTCCTCTTACCAATCTGAATTCTCTTTGAAGTTTTTTGGCTTCAGAGAAAATCTTTTTTTGGTAGAATGTAATTGAGATTCTTTGAACTTCTTGAGAGTCTGGGTCTTTTCCAATATTTGGGGAATTTTTACTATTATTTTACCAAGTATGTTTCTATGCCACTTCTCCTCTTCATTCCTGCTGTGATGTTTATGATGTGAGCATCTGTTTGCCTACTGACATTTCATAATTGTCATAGGCTGCCTCCTCCTTTTTCTCGTTCCCCACCCCCTTTATTCCTCCTCCTTTTTTTCCTTACTGGTATAATTCACAGTGTTGAATTTCAGAAGCCCTTCTGTTTGATCTGATCTGTTGTTGAGGCTTTCAACTGTGTTTCTTATTTACATTTTTAACTTTGTTGTTACTAATGACATTTTTCTGATTGTCTCTTCTTAAAAATAACATCTATCTTTGCAACTTATGTCATAAATAGTTATGTCTTTAAATGTTGTAATAAAACAAAACAAAGAAGCAAATTATTATGTGAGTTCCCTGGGGTCCTAAGACTTACTTTATAACAACAACAACAACAATAATAATAATAATAATAGTAAACCAATCCCAGATCATTTTATTCAGCACACCTAAGCGGTCATGGCTCCCTTTTAGCATATCTTTGTATGGTTGACAAGGGTGGCAAATTTGTTAGTAGCTAAATGAAACAAGTGTCCATAAGGGGCATAAGTCTTTTTGAGAAAAAAAAGCTCAGCATGCCTATAGGACTTTTTTCCATCATTTTTAAAAATTTATTTATTTACATTTTAACAATCTTTTCTCATTTTTACATACCAATCCCATTTTCCACTCCTTCTCCTCCTCCCTCCCTATCCACCTTCCCTCAACCCAATCCTCATTCACTCTTCAGAGAGTAAGGCTTCCCATGGGGAGGCAACAAAGTCTAGCACATCACTTTGAGGAAGGGCCAAGGTCCTTCCCACTATGTCCAGACTGAGCAAGATATCCCTCCAAAGTGAATGAGTTTCATAAAGCCAGTTAAAGCAGTAGGGATAAATCCTGGTCTAACTGACAATGGCACCACACTCTGCCCCAACCATACAACTGTTAGCCATATTCAGAGGGCCTAGTTCATCCTAGTTGTCAAATTGGAGCCAATGACCTCCCATTAGGTCAGGTAAGCTGTTTCAGTAGACATCTCCATCATGGTCTTGACCCATTTGCTCATATTATTGCTCCTCCCTCTCTTCAATTAGACTTTGGAAGCTCAGATCTGTGTGCTTCACTGTAGATCTCCGCATCTGCTTCAGTCAGTCGCTGGATGAAGGTTCTATGATGACAATTAAGGTAGTCATCAATCTAATTACAGGGAAGGCCAGTTCAGGCACCCTCTTCACTATTACTTAGGGTCTTAGCCGGAGTCATCCTTGTGTGTCTTCCATATTAATGACATAAGCTGATTATGCCCAGAAGTGTTCCTCTTAACATTTAAGCATGTGTCCCATGACCTTGAAGTCTTGCTTAGGAACATGTCCACCATCTTTCCTTATTGAGTTATGACTTTAAATTGAGCACACTCAATAGCATACATCTTAAACTGAGGTTCCTCATGAATGTGCTGCTTTCTTTCAAAATGCTTTACTATACAAATATGTACAGGCTTCCTAACTGAAATTGCCAGAACAACTCTGACAATGTTATTTATTGTGTTACTTTAAGGGATATTTCTAAAAGCCAGGATGCATTTCTTATTATCTTTAAAAATAACTTTAGAAAACGTGGGAATGGAAACAGAAGAGACAGTTGTGATAGAGTGAATCTGTCCTTGCTGAGCCAGAATATGGTCTAAAGTGATTTGGCTGTTGAACACTAGTTTGACCAAGGAATTTATCCTTCTCTTTTGAAGAGAAATGGCCCAGGCCATATCGTTAGGTACTATCTTTAGAGTTTTAAATCAAGTGTTCATGATCCCCCTCCAGGGCAAAAATGTTTTGTCAGGTGTATGCCAGAATTCACTTTCCTGGTTCCAAGGCAAATGCTCAAAGGGATTTATTATTTTTCAAGAACAATGTTTGTTAGATGGGCCAGAGTTTACTTTCTTGAGATGGTATATGATTAGAATTGTCATCAGATGCCTCTAGAGAGAAGTTTGACAATCTGTCTGTCTGTCTGGCTGGCTGTCTATATCGCAGCCATGGGTATAAACAAACCTTCACCAAACAAAGAAATAACTTGTCTCTAGCACATTGGTTCTGTACTATCTTTACTTTGGTATAATAAATCCAGGGGCCTATGCTTGTATAAATATTCAGTAAGGTTGTGATAGTTTGAATAAGAATGGGCCCCATGGGCTCATATATTTGAATGCTTCATAATAATGGAGTAGCACTATTTGGAAAGGTTTAGGAAGTGTAGTCTTGTTAGGGGAGCATGTCACTAGGGGTCAGCTTTGAGCTTTCAAAACCCATACTAGGTTCAGCTCTCTCTCTGTTTCTCAACTCCTCCCCTGCCCGGCAGTATTGATCAGGATGTAGCTCTCAAAGACTTCTCCAGCACTGCCATCCATGCCTGTCACCCACCTTCCCACCTTGATGATGCTGGACTAAGCCTCTGATAAGTCTTAGTCATATTTCTATTGCTCTGAAATGACAACATGACCATGGCAAGTCTTATAACAGAAAGCATTGAATTGGGACTGGCTTACAGTTTCAGAAAAAAATAGTTCATTATCATTACATTACAGGAGGGCATGGCTACACACACAGGCAAACAGGTTGCTTGAGAAGTAGTTGAGACTCCTACTTCTAGACCCACAGACATCAGGGAGAAAGATTCTGGGTTTGGTGAGGGTCTTTGAAACCTGAAAACCCATCCCCAGTGACCTACTTCCTTCAACAAGACCACACTTCCTAACCCATCTCAAATAGCGACACTCCCTAATGACTAAGCATTCAAATATGGGAGCCTATGTGGTCCATTCTTATTCCACCCACCACACTACTCTTAAGGGATCCCGATTTCCAGGTTTTGAAATGCTTATTCTTCTGATTAATAAGAGTAAAATCTTATCCCTGAATGAAAATATACATTTAAGCCTGTATACTTAACAAGGGTGGGCAATCCTTGTCCTAGATAGGTTGTGTGATTTATTGGCAGTTCCATTTCTACATCCACAGGTATGTTGGAGCTAGTACTTCCCAGGATGGTGGTACTAGAGCATTTCACAGAGGTGAACTTGGGCTTCTTTCGTAGCAGCCCTGATGTGAGTCAGGACAATGGGTAAAAGTAGCTTTCTGATGAAGCTGTCTGGGCTGACCTTACGTGAGACTGGCCCCTTAAGGTTTGCCAGAGGACTAGAGTGCCCATACGCCATTGTCCATCGTGTTCTAACATCTCAGAAATCCCATTGGAAGTTCTCTCCTGGCAGCATGCCCGTGTCTTCTCCTGCTCTTCCCAGTGAGAGTACAGTTCTTAGTTGACTTATTCTTTTGGCACCTGCGTGGCTTTGTTCTGGAAACCTAACTAAAGTGAAAAACAAATTTTGAAAGGGCAGATACATGGACAGAAAAACTGGCATCAGGCAGGCCACATGTGCTCTAATGAAGACACATGGGCCAAATCAGCAACTTGGAAAATCTGCTTTATTCTATACATCTGAGTTGAGAAGGTGGTATTATTGTATATAGCTGGAGACAGACCTGGGTGTGGTGGTTTGAATGAGGATGGCCCCTCTTGACTCATAGTTAGTAAAAGTGGTGAGGAAAGATGGGTACATGAGGTCTTGTTGGGGGAGGTGTGTCACTGAGGATGGACTTTGATGTTTCATAAACTAACAGCAGGCCCAGGCTCCCTCTCTATGTTCTACTGCTTCAGCGCCATGGCTGCCTGCTGTCTGCTCCCAGCCATGTTATTTGAGGACTAAGCTCCTGAAAATGCATACAATCTTGAAACTGTATGCAGGCTCTTACTTAAATGCTTTTTTGTGGTGCACACCATTAATCCCAGCACTCAGGAGGCAGAGATAGGTGGATCTCTGTGAGTTCAAGGCCAGCCTGATCTACAGAGCTAGTTCCCAGACAGCTAAAGTGGATACACAGAGAAAAACCTGTCTAGAAAAATGAACAAACAAACAAATAAACATGGTGTGTTCATAGCAATAGATGAGGAACTAGGAAAATGAGTGTGTGGTACAGGGCTGCCCAAGGAGACAGGCTTAGCTAATCTAGGTAGGGATTCTGTGTGAGAGAAGGATTTCAGGTTGCAGTAATCTGGAAGATGTGGTTTATAGTTTCTGCACAATTTGATCAATCACTCGGAAACACTAATCCTTGGACCAGACAAAGGCTTTACCAATTCCCTGAGCCTAATCTGGGGAAGGCTTTGTCTACACAGATGAGAAATGTCTGAAAGGCTACTGTTTTGTTTTGAAATGTCTTCCTCAGAGTAGGAAGGAATGATTTAGGTAGAGGCAGAGAGGGGACAAAAGAAAGGCAAAGAATCTGGACAAGACCACACACTTCACTTTAATGCCAGCTGTAGTTTTCTTTTTCTGTTTCTGAGTCTTCCCTTCTGTGTCCTCTGCAATACATGACTGCCATCTCTTCTGAGTCCTTTACTGCCTGAAGCAACCTGTGGATCCTCCTTCTGTGTTAGTTTTCTTTTCCATCTGTGTTTAGAAGACTTCTCTCTTTCTAGATTATACCATGAGCATGAAAACCAAAAAGGCATATCTGGAATCTACAAAATAAAGCTAATGATCTTCTCTGTTTTCTACTTCTGAGTCAGGATTAAATTCTCAGACTTTTGCATCAAAGACTTTTGTCTTGTGTCAAAGGCTTTTTGGCTTCAGTAGCCCCATGGGATAAGACTGCTGTGTACCCAGCTTGCTACCATAGATTGGCTCCATCTGCATATTATATTTTTTTCCTCACTTCAGTAGAGCTCAGTTTGTATTTTTATTTTTCTTTCTGCTTGATCTAGCTGGTTATTAGCTCTGAGCAGTCATATAGTAGAAGCTCTTGTGAAAGATAACAGAATGACTGGAATAAGGTTTTGACAAGATTTTAAAGTAAAATAGGGGGCTGGTGGTGAGTCTGTTGACCAAGGGTAGCACTGTAATCATTATTCCCTTATTAGAGACCTAGTGTGGGGTTCAGACTGCCATGGCTGTCTTGTAATAGTCTTTTGTTGTCTTTTATTAAACAGTGAAGGTTTGGCAACTGACCTTAAGCATGATTACCAACCCCAAGGAGGCATCTGATTGTTGGATGACCACCACCTTTCGTGAGGGGACCACGACCTGTATAAACATCAGCAGCAAGCCTTAGGCTTTTTAAAATAATATTTTTAAATTTTTATACAGTTACATAATTTCCCCCTTCCCTTTCTTCCTTCCAGCTCCTCTCATATACTTGCCTTATTTTCTCTCAAGTTCATGACCTCTTTTTCTTTAATTATTGAATCTCTCTCTATATATATATGTATGTATTTTTATGTGCATTTAAATTAAATACCTATATATTCTGGTATATTCAATACAATAACATGCATTATTGACCTTGGGTTTTAAAAGCTTTGATTATCTTGTTTATCACCATTTAAATAAACCAGTCTTTAGTTTGTTCAGCTGTTTTATGAGGTTTTGCACTGAAGACAAAATTGGAATCATAGAGAATTTTGCTCCTAAGGGTGACTGTGTCACTCCGCTGATAGCTTATTAAGGCTCTGGTGAACAAACAATTTCTATTTCACCCTCTCCTAGAGTATAGTCCCTTAGAGTCCCAACTCAAAAAGTACATTCTTTGATGAGCTTCTTTGATAACCTTTTTTTTTTCATTTGTGAGCTAAGAAAGGCTCTATTTAGGTTCTCAGCAGTTCTTTCTGAGTAAGATTTCTCTAGTGGAAAAAAATCATCAAGAGGTCTCCTTGCCTCTTTGTTTTCTTGTCCTAAATATTCTTTCTGTAACTGTGATGTGATGTATTGCCAGTAGATTATAAAAGATTATATTCAGCCTGGAGAGATGGCTTAGCAGTTAAGAGCATTGGCTGCTCTTTCAGAGGCTTGGGTTCAGTTCTTAGCACCCAGTTCTTAGCTCACAACTTTCTATCTCCAGTACCAGGGGGTCTGATGTCTTCTTCTGACCTCACCTAGAAGAAGGCATTCGAATACACATACGTACATTGAGACAAAATACTCATATCTTTACAAATAAAATGAAGAAACATAAAAATATAATTAAAAAACATGCATCTTTCCTCACTCTCAGCAGTACTGTTCGTCCATTTACCTTGTTCTTACTTGGGAAATAAAAATCCCTGCTTTCAAAATGCAGTGTACACATCGTTCATCAGCAGACAGCAGAATCTCTGGGGAAGGCTGGCTCCACTGTCTTTGTGCTTATTCTCACACAGTGGGAAGAAGCTCTAGATGTTTCCCATTCTAAGTTGTTCATACTCAGTACCCTGAACTCCTTCATCTTGCTCTCAGTCCACAGTGTCTTAGGTTTCACTGTCTGTTCCTATGTCCCAAACCCCCATTCCTACAGAACTGGCATTATGGGTTCGTGTTCGTCAATGGACGCAATCTCGGAAGATATCAGGACATTGGGCCTCAGAGGACACTGTACCTTCCTGGCCCCTGGCTTCGGCCGAAAGACAATGAGGTGAGTTACCCGGCCTTGCCTCAAGGTGTCATCAACTTTTTTTTTTTTTTTGGTTTTTCGAAACAGGGTTTCTCTGTGGCTTTGGAGCCTGTCCTGGAACTAGCTCTGTCATCAACTTTTAGGTGGGCCTTAGTCCTCAGTTTCAGTGTCTTCTTCATCTTGCGCACACCAGGCCTGACTGTTCTCACCACCAGTTTTCTTCCCTCCCAGATCATCATGTTTGAGATGATAGAGAAGGGTTTTTACATCCGAACTACAAACAAACCCCAGCTGCAAGGCTAGGACAACACAAGTCTTGGATTGTTGGAGCCATCCCAGAATGTCTCCTCAGGATTTTGATCACTGCTAAGAATATCAAACATTGAGTTGCCTGCAGAAAAATACAACACTAACCTTAATACTCAGAGAAATTATTACTTATCTTATACTATCCATTTACTTCCTGTTTTTAGGCTATAGTCTTGAAAATCTTTAATAAATGAATTTATCTAGCTAAATGCTTACTCCTTAATAAGTTCTTATTCTCTGTCCAGATAAATTTTTAGGAAGGAACAAAATAAAAACAAGTTTAACTTCTGCTTCCTAGTGCTCATTTGGAGGAAAAGAATTATCTCTAACTTAGGAAAGAAGAAGCAAGCTGGCCTTCGACTGGAGAATGGTCTTT
>JABTXL010005621.1:258585-271257 GCA_025134845.1 Neodon shergylaensis | reverse complement strand
CTGAGACCCCGTATACTTCAAGATTAAGGGAGGCCTCTACCACACACCCACGGACCCCAGGATCAGCCCAGGCCACTCAGTCCGCTCAAACATGGAAAACAGGGTTCACTCAGGAACCGACAACTTTCCCAAGAAACTCAGCTTCCGCAGAAACTTCGCTACCTCCTGACAGCTCCCACACAACAGGGCAAACTGGGGTGTCTACAACCTCCCCAAGCAGCTCAGTTTCAACGCATGCAACCCAGCCAAGGGAAACCTCCCAAACAGAGTTCACACAGGAATCTACGACCTCCACGGACAGCTCGGTTTCCCCAGAAACAGTCGTCCCTCCTGACACCTCGCGCTCCACAGCCCTGCCCGAGGTATCTACAACCTCCCCAAGCAGCACAATCTCCACCCATTCACCTCCACCCTCTGGTACCTTGCAAACCACCGTCTCCACTCAGGAACCTCCGATCTCTCCAAGCAGCTCAGTTTCCCCAGCAACGGCCCTGCCTGCTGAGACACCCTTCACTTCGGTCCTGAGTGGAGCGCCAACCACCTCCCGAAGCCAGCACACTTCAACGGGTGGAACTCAGACCACCGAGCCGTCCCAAACAACAGTCTTCAATCAGGGATCTACAGCCTTCCCAACAAACTCAGTTTCCGCGGTACCCACTGGAGCTCCGGAGACCCCCTACCCTACATCCCCCAGAGAAGAATCTACCACGTTGCCAAGTGGCCCGGTGTCTACCCAAGCAACGCAAGCAACTGACACAGCCCGAACAACAGTCTTCAGTCACGGGTCTACAGCTCCCCAGAGCAACTCCATTTCCACACAAACTGCTTCTGTACCCCCTGAGAGCTTCCTCACCACCGTCCAACCTGAGGCACCTACAGCCTCCACAAGCAGCTCGATTTCAACACATGGCTCTCAAGCCACAGGGTCCCTCCCAGGAACTGTCTTCACTCTGGAAGCTACAACCGTCTCTGGCAGCCCGATGTCGACAGAAACCACGGGACCGGCTGAAACTGCTCGCCCCACAGTCCAATCTGAAGCATCTACAGCCTCCCAAGGCGGCCCAGTTTCCTCAGAGGCAGCTCACACGACTCAAACCTCCCCGACAACAACGGTCTTCGCCCAGCAATCTACAGTCTTCCCAGCCACAGCCAGCACACTACCCGCAGAAACAGCCGGGACTCCTGGGACCTCCTACACCTCAGCTGTCACTGAGGGCTCTACAGCCTCCCCACGTGGCCCAACGTCCACACAGACAACGCAGGCACCCGAGACATCACCAAGAGTTTCCACTCAGGCATCCACAGTCTTCACAGCCCCCTCAAGTTCACCAGAAACCGCGGGAGCTTCCGAGGTCTCCTACACCTCAGCTGTGAGTGAGGCGTCTACAGTATCCTCCAGGACCCCGAGGACAACACATGCCACCCAGCCAAGCGAGACCTCCGCAACAGGGCTCACCCAGAAGTCCACAACCTTGTCGGGCAGCTCCGCGTCCCCAGAAACCGCTGCACCTCCCGACGTCACCCGCACAGCAGGGCTGACTGAGGCCTCTACCACATCCCTGAGCAGCGCCATAGCGACACAGACAGCTCCAGCACCAGAGAACTCTGCAACCACACTTCACACTCAGGAACCTTCCACATCCCTAAGCGGCCCAGTGTCCACAGGAACGGCCGGACCCCCTGGGACCTCCTCCACCGCTGCTGTGAAGGAGCCATCTGCAGCCTACCCCAGGACCCCGGTTTCAACACTTGCAACTCAACCAGCTGAGTCACGGGGAACCGTGTTCACCCAGGAATCAGCAACCTCCCCAACCAGCTCAATTTCCACAGGGACGCTGGTCCCTCCTGAGACCCCGTATACTTCAAGATTAAGGGAGGCCTCTACCACACACTCATGGTCCCCAGGATCAGCCTATGTTTCTCTGTCCACTCAAACATGGAAAACGGGAATCATGCAAAAATCAACAACTCTTCCGAGCAACTCGTTATTAACAGAAACCATTGTACCTCTTAACACTTCATTTTCTCCTGTCCTGACTGTGTCTTCTAGCCCATCTCCAAGCACCTTCTTTTCTACCCTCTCAACTCAAGTCAATCAGACTTTCCAAGTAGTCTCCACTCAGCAATCTACTTCAGTCCCAATTAGCTCGATTGTCTCAGAAACTGCTGTCCCTCCCGAGGTCACCCACAACCTATCCCTCTCTGAGACATCTACCATTTCACTAGACCCCCTCATTTCCACACAAGATACTCAAGGAACCCAGACATCACGCATAAGCTTCCCTCATATATCTATAACCTCTGCAAGTACCCCAGTTTCCCCGGTAACAGTTGTCCCTTCTGAGATCTCACACCTGTCAACCCTCCCTGACGCGTTTACCTCATCATCCAGCAGCCTCCTTTTAGCCCACGCTACTCAGCCAACTGAAACCAGCAACCCTCCTGTAACACGGAAGTCTACCACTTCCACAAACAGCTCAGTTTCCCCAGAAACTGCTGTCCTCCCTGACACCTCACCTCTCACAGCCCTGACTGAGCCATCTACAACCTCCCCAAGGAACCCAAGTTTGGAACCTGGAAATCCAGCAACTGAGACTGCCCTAACATCGTTCTTCACTGAGGAATATACAGTCTTCCTGAGCAGCTCAGTTTCCACACAAACAACTGTACCTCCTGAGATTACCCACTTCTCAGACATGACTGAGCCTTCTACAATCTCCACAAGAAGCCCCTTTTCCAGAGATTCAGCTCAACCACCCAATACCTTGCAAACAACCGTCTTCACTCAGGAATCCCCAACCTCTCCAAACATCCCAATTTTCTCAGAAGCTGCCATCCCTCCGGAGACACCCTTCACTGCATCCCTGACTGAAACATCTACAGTCTCTTTGAGCCCCCCTATTTCAACAGAAGGAACTCGGACCACTGAGATCTCCCAAACAATGTTCTTAACTCAGGAGTCTTCCACCTTGCCAAGCAGCCCAATTTCAACAGAACCAACTGAACCTTCTGAAACCTCCCATTCCACAATGGAAACACATGTATCTACATCCTCCCTAAACGGCCTATTTTCCACTGAGCTAACTCAAGCAACTGAGGCCTCCAGAACAGCCTTCACTCAGACATCCACCCCCTTCCTGGGCAGTGGGATTTCCACGTACAGGAGCCCTCCCTCTAAGAGCTCCCCGTCCACCACCATTCCTGATGAGTCAGCATCCCCCAGGACGCCATCATCAGACCCGTCCTCAACTGCTTTTACACCAGGACTCTCATCCCCTCCCCACAGTTCAAGGTCACCACTGCCAGCAGCATCACCTGACACCTCGCCAGCCTCAGTCTCAACTTTACCCATTTTCTCCAGCAGCCCAAGTTCAGTCCATTCCCCAACGTCACCAGGGAGCCCTGAAACCATGGTTCACGATGCTACTTCTTTGACACCTTCATTTCCTCACTCCTCCTCCTTGCCAGTGTTTGACTCTTCAGCCCAGACAAGCCCCCCTAGCTCTTCTCCTCCATCCTCTACCTCCCTCCACTCCCCTTCCAGCAGCAACCCTGTGTTCAGCAGCTCTACTGCTCGCCCCCCTTTTCCCAGCATATACCCTACTTCCATGAGGACTCAGGCCATCTCTTTGCCATCACGTAAGTTTCGTACAATTGACTCTGCGTTTCTCCCTTAGGCCTTGGCTCTTAACCATCTTTCCCTATGTGGGACCACGTTGCATGTTTTCTGACATTTATACCTACCAATGATTATTTCCCACATTGATATGTGTGGTCTTTGGCATGGGGTTGGGAGTACCGGAATGGCATCTCACTATGCGTCTCAGGCTAGGTCCAGTCTTGGGATCCATCTGCCTCTTCCTCCCAAGCACTGTGATTACAAGTGTGAGTCATTCATGCCCAGGGTGCTGTTGTTCGTTCTTTTTGTTCATGGGTTCCTTTCCTCTTCCTTCCTTCTCTTGTGTTTCTTGTATCCTTAAACCCATTTCTGTCTCCTCCTTTCCCCCTAGCTTCTAGAAGTAAGATGGGAATGAGGGGTTCTTAAATGTTGTACCATGGTCTAGCTTTAGCCCCCTTGTCAAGGTCAGGGATTTGATGACCCCTGGATGGGAGCAAGTGTTTTTGTCCCTGGAGCTTACTCAATGATCTTTTGAAATTCTGTCATTTCTTAGAGGACTGCAACAACGGGAGATGGAACGGAAGCCAGTGTGAATGCAAGACGGGCTACACTGGCCAGCTCTGCGACACCATCCTGTATTCCTTCCCAATAGGTAATGACCCCTCTGAGACCGGCAGCCCTCTCTGTGCGCCTTGACACTTAAAGTGAGGGGCCATGTTGGAATGGCCAACCACTCCCATGGCTTCACTGCAGGGAGAGGAGGTAAAGTTATTCTTGTCGTTGTCCTCCTGCCTCTAACTTCAGGGCCACCCTCTCTGGCTCTCCTCCCCCCTCTGATCAGGAGGTTTCCACCCCGACCCTTTGTGAAGCCTCCCACCTAACTCCCTGGGTCTCCTTTTGGCAGTCATCTCTCTGTGATCTCAAGAGTCAGGGTCTGGGTCTGGGGAGATAGTTTCCACCAGTCAGGCATTCATGGTGCAAGTTTGGAGAGCTGAGTTTGGATTCTCAAACCCATGTCAAACTCAGCATAGTGCTGAGCATCTGCAATCTCTGCCTCGAGGAAATGCGCACATCCCCTGGGGCCCACTTACCAGACAGACTGGTGAACTCCACATCCAGTGAGCGACCCTGTCTCAAGCCCTAAGGTGGAGAGAGATAGAGGAAGATATGCAGCATGCATGTCTGAACTCCATACATATGTATGCACACACAAACATGCACCTGTGTGAACATGCATGCATACCGGTAGAGACAGAATCTCAGCCACCCTCAGCTAACTCTTGAGTTTCTGTCCTCTTTTCTTCTCCTTATCTCCTCCGTGATACCAACAGGCAGGAAACTTCACCTATCTCAGAGACATTCCCACAGGCCCTGAGGGTCACTCTCTCATGCACCATATTACCTGGTCCTACAGATATCCCAAATGTTGTCAACGCTACCGTGAGCATGACAGTAAAGGTGACTGAACGGAACTTCTCAGATGACCTGAGGAACACATCCTCCCAGGCCTACAAGGACTTCATCAACCTCTTCCTGAGCCAGGTAGGAGCAGTGACACTCGGTAAGGGAGGGCTATGGTCACCCATCACATTTTCTCATCTGTAAGCCCTTTGTCTCCCGGAGTCCTTAGGTCGGGTCCTCTGCGAGCCCCACCCCACTCAGGTCCCATCGAGGCAGCCTCTGCCCCTTCCCTTTCCCCTGGGCTCCACCCACACCAGCCTGGAGCTGTCTGAGGACGGGACATACTCCAGCTCTGTACGATCTCCGATTTTTTTTTCCAGATGGATAAAATTTACGAGGGCCATGACCTTCCTGAGTACAAAGAAGTGATCATCAAAGAACTGCTGTGAGTAGGGAGGGTGCTCCTTCCTCCTATCCTGAGGTTAGGCTATGACATCTGGCTGGGACTAGGGAACTCCAGTCCTGAAGGAACACCCTAGAGTCCTGACTCACTCTGTCATTTGTTCGTCGTGGTTATCCATTCATAATCTGTTCTTTTATTCATTAATCCATTCAAAAACTTGTCATGCACTCCCTTGCCATGCACTCATAAACGCATCACTGATTCTTTTCCTTGTCATCACGGTTACTCATGTGCTGGGATTAAAGGCGTGCACCACTGCCACCCAGCCCAAGTCTCTGTTTTTAAAGATAAATTTCATCCTTTAGCTATTGTGACAAACACTGAGATTTACCAATCTTGAACTGTCTTACTCAACTGGCTCCTTGGAATTTGTGAACTGTCAAAGAGTGGGGGCCCTCATTTTTTTCTTTCCTTCCTTTTTTTTCCCTTTCCCTCTTCCATTCTTCCCTTCTTTTATTCCTTCCATTCTTCCTTCCCTCCTCCCTCCACCCTTTATTTCTTTTGGATTTTTGAAACAAAGGTCTCACTCACTCTGTGGCCCAGGTTGGCTTTGAACATGTGGTTCTCCTGCCTCAGCCTTCCAAACGCTGGGACGCCAGAGGTGCATCACCACACCCCTTGCCTCCCCATCTCCTCTCTTGCTGCTTTCATCCTCCTTGCTGGGTGTGGGTGACGTGGAGGAAATGTTGGCGTCTCTCCCGCTTGCAGCAACGGCAGCATCGTGGTGAAAAGTGAGGTGGTTCTGGAGGCGAACTACACCCCCGAGTACCAGACACTGTTCAGCAACCTCACCAGGGTCGTGAGAGCCAAGATTATGAATGCGACTAGAGCCAACGAGACTGACAGGTCCTTGTGTCGAAGTAAGTCCTTCTGAGACACCTTGGCGTTGCTGGGAAGAAAGCCTGGGTGCAGTTGGTTGGTTTTTGGCTTTTTACTCTTTGGGGGCCCACCACTCAGCTCCCAAATAAATACACAGAGACTTATTCTTACTTATGAATGCCTGGTCTTGACTTGTTTCTAGCCAGCTTGTCTAACTTAAATTATCCCATTTTCTTTAACTACATTTTGCCTCTGGATTTTCTTTATTCTGTATTTCTTTCTTTATTTCTATATACCTTTTGTTACATACCTCTTTCTATATATATATATATATATATATATATATATATATATATATATATATATATATATCTTTCCTTCTTACTCCATGGCTGGCTGGGTGGCTGGGTGGCTGGGTGGTTGGGTGGCTGGCCCCTGGTGTCCTCCTCTCCTTTTCCTTTTCTCTTTCCTCCATTCTGTCAAGCTTAGATTTCTTCTCCTATTTATTCTCTCTGCCTGCCAGCCCAGCCTATCCTTTCTCCTGCCTTGCTATTGGCCATTCAGTGCTTTATTAGACCAATCGGGTGTTCTAGACAGGCAAAGTAACACATCTTCACAGAGTTAAACAAATGCAACATAAAAGAATATAGCACATCTTTGCATCAGTAAACAAACATTCCACAGCATAAATGAACGTAACATATCTTAAACTAATATTCCACAACACCTGCTCTCTACCTCCTTCTCTCTCTCTCTCTCTCTCTCTCTCTCTCTCTCTCTCTCTCTCTCCTCATTTGGAACAGCAGAGTCCCCACCATAGGGAATGTGTCATGTGTGGTAGCTCACACCCACAGTCTCTGCACTAAGGAAGCTAAGGCAGGAAGATTGTCATGAGTTCAGAGATAGTCTGGCTCCACAGTGAACTCCAGGCTTATAGCCCCCTTTCAACAAAAGGCAGGGGTTCTGGAGGGATGGCTTAGCAGCTGAGAGCACTTGCTGCTCTTACAGATGACCTGAGTTCAGTTTCCAGCAACCACAGTTCACAGCTGCCTCCAATTCCAGCTCCAGAAGATCCAGTGCCCTCTTCTGGTCTCCACAGCCACCTCCACACACATGTGAACACATGCATGTGCACATATGCACGTGCACACACAAACATGCACACGCGTGCATACATGGAGGGTTAAATAAAAATAAAATAAATCTCAAGGGGTTGGAAATTAAGAGTGCTTGCCTAGCAAGTGCAAGGCCCTGGGTTCAGTCCTTAGCTCTAGAAACAAAACAAAACAAAAAACAAGATAATTGGCAATACAACCTTTTGCCAGGCAGTGGTGGCACACACCTTTAATCCCAACACTCAGAAGACAAAGGCAGGTGGATCCCTGTGAGTTCAAGGTCAGCCTGGTCTACAAACTGAGTTCCAGGACTGCAAAGACTATTACACAAAGAAACCCTGTCTCAGAAAGCAACAAACAAAATAATAAATAAATAAATCTTTAGAAAATCCAGAACAAAGCAAAACCACCCTCCAGTGCCTCCCTTGACTCCATCCTGCTCCCTGCCACTCTGTTCAGTCCCAGACTGAAGTTGTCACCCCCATGTCCCCTGGGAGTCTGCTCACAGGTTTGACTGTGTACCTGGAGTTCCAACATTGGCTCAGTGTGGACGGTTGATACAGAAGAAAACAGAAGGGGAAGGGGAGGAGGGAGGTGGGGAGGAGGGAAGACGGGGAAGCAGACGAAGGAAGCAGGAGGCAGAAAAGAAGAAGGGGAGGAAGCAGAAGGAGAGCAGTTGGGGGAGAGAGAACAAAATAAGGACAAGGAGGAGGGAAAAGAGGGGGAAAGAGCAGGGATGGAAAGCCAGAGTCAAGTGGAGGAGGGAGAGGAGGAAGAGGGGAAGAAGAAAGGAAAAGGTGGAGGGGAGAAGAGGTAGAGGAGAGGAAGAGGAAAGAGAAAATGGAGGAGCCCTGGTGGGAGAAAGGGGAGGAGCCTGGGTGGGAGAAAGGGGAGGAGTCTTGGTGGGAGGGAGAGGAGCCTGAGTAAGAGAAAGGGGAGAAGTCTGGGTGGGAGAAGAGCAGGAACCTGGGTGGGAGAAAGGGGAGGAGCCTGAGTGGGAGAAGAGCAGGAACCTAGGTGGGAGAAAGAGGAGGAGCCTGCTGGCAGAAGGGGAGGAGTCTTGGTGGGAGGGGGAGGAGCCTGAGTAGGAGAAAGGGGAGGGGCCTGGGTGGGAGAAGGGGAGAGCGAAGGAAGCCCTTATGGTTTTCATTTTGTTTTTCTCTCCCCTTTATCGCGGACAGATGCCAAACTGTGCTACAATTCTAACTTCACCACTGTGCACACGGAGACTCTAAAGTTCAGCTTCAACCCCGTGGGTGAGTGTGGAGCCCGAAACTATGAGCCCCTTGGAGCTGTGGGCAGGGGAGCCGGTGGAGTGTGGATGGTAAATGGGTCCAGGGAGAGTTCTAGCGGTGCCGACTGGAGCTGCCATTCCTCGTCTTATAGAGCGTTGCATGCGGGAGGCTGCCAAGGACTTTGGCCAGTACTTCTACCCAGAGGTTCTCGAGGGAAGACTGACCTGCGTGAATAAGTGCACTCAGGGGACAAAGTCACAACTCAACTGCAACCTGGGCCAGTGCCAGCTGCTCCGCTCAGGGCCCCGCTGTGTGTGAGTGCCTACCTCCTTCGGCCCATCACTCCCTCCTTCTCCTGACGGGAGGGTGTCCCCAGAGGGTTGGAATCACCAACCTGCTGCACCATGCCCTGAGCCTCACCCAACCCCAGTTTCTCTTGTGCCTGAGTAGCTAGGTGGGCGGGTGACATGGGCAAATAACAAGGCAACTGTATCTAGCAATGGGGATGCTTGGAAGGCACCCCCGCGGTCTTCTACTACGTTCTCTTAACTCTGTGGGGATCTCCCTCCACCCTCTGCCCCCGTGAAAGTGATGGGTGGCCACGTGTTCTAGATTCGGGCATTCTCCAGTCCAGCCAGGGTTTTTCTGAGAAGGTTTAAGCTATTGGCCCTGTCACCAGCCACTTCCTCTATTCCCATCTTCTCACTCCTTCCTTCTTCCTCCCCTTCCCTTCTTTATTTCCTTCCTTCTTTCTTCCCTCTTCTGTCCATTTTCTTCATTTTTTTTTTCAGATTGGGTCTCTGTAGCCCAGGTTGGACTGGAATTCACTGTGTAGCCCAGGCCAGCCTCCATCTTGAACCAATCTTCCTCCCACAACCTCCCTGAGTACTGGGGTTCCAGACCTGACCTGTCATGCCTAGCTTCATCACTAATTTCTCTTATGACATTTTAGCCATAAACACATCTAACTGAGACCTGGACATGCTAGTGTCCAGATCAAAAATGAAAGTACAAAGTGATAAACACAATAAGAAGCCCATTCAGATGCCAACTGCTTTGAGATTAGATGTGCAAGCGTCTCGCTAGGACAAGACATTCAGTACCCTGAGGTCCCTCTGAGGTCATCCTGAGTTTCCCCTCTCCCACACTTAAGACTCAGTACTCTGGCTCCTCAGCCCCCACTTTCCTTTAGGGCAGTTTCCTGGGATTTGAATAATTTCCCTTCAGGAGACCTGATTTAAGGGACCTCGCCTGAGCCTGTGTGTGTATCTGCAGGTGCCCGAACACAGACACCCACTGGTACTGGGGAGAGACTTGCGAGTCTAGAACCAGCAAGAGACTCGTGTACGGACTTGTGGGCACCGTGCTGTCAGTGCTGCTGGTCCTTGTGGCCATCTTGGCTGTGTTCCTTGGCCGGTCCCAGAAAAAGCTGCACAGGTGAGCTCACACGCATCCAGAGAGAGGGCACCAATCGGGGAGCGAGGACACGCCACCCAGAAGTCACTGTCTTAATAATGCTCTACAGTTCTGGCTGTGAAGACATAGGCTAAGGCCAAGCAGGGCGGCTAGCCCCACCCATCGCTGGCATCACCAAGGGTGGCTTTTCTATCTCTTTGAGTGAGAAGTGGAAACAGAAACTTAAGCGCTGAAAATAGTTTATGCAATAAAATTATGTTTTATTATCTAGACTTCCTTAGAGAGTAGCAAGGAAGCTGGGTCTGAGCCAGATAGGCCCATTCCAAGAATTACCAAGAAATAGTCACTAGAACATCCGGGCTAGAAATGGGCAGAAGGGACTGTTGCAACACCCGCCCCCCCCCCCCGCCATTTCATACCCAGAGACTGGGGCCCATCAGGGAACTGCAGGATGTCTAGGGAGCCTGGCCACTGCCCGCGGAGCTGGCGAAACCAGAGTGAGCCAGTTGTCCCTCCTCATGGCGGCTACTTTGAAGGGTAGAGATGTAACTACCCACCCTCAGGGTCAGGGTCTGCTGAGTCCCCTCCTACTCCTGTCACACGCGGCCACCTCACTTGTGATGTGACTGTTTGCAGGCCAAAATATGACCTGTCTCAGGCATGGCAGAGAGAAGCTTTCCCTGGAATCTTCCGGAGCTCTGGCATCTGGGAAGGTAATGGTTCTGCGGGGAGGGGGAAAGGGAGGGCGTGACACAAGTCCTGCCTTGCTGTGCCCTGATGACAGCTCACATCACATCTGCCCCTGCATCAGTGCACCCACCCCTTGCTCTTCTGTGGTCCCTCGTCCCCTTGTCCTTCCCTAGCATCCAGGCCTCTCACTGACCTCTTTTTTTTTAACTACATTTGTTTAGTGGGCACATTGTGTGCAATGGTATGTGGGCAGAGGTCAGGGGACAATTTTCAGGAGTCGGTTTTTTCATTCCATCATGTGGGCCCTTTATGAGACTCTGGTCACCTTACACATCTCACCAGCCTGACCTCTGGACCTTTTCCGGCTTCTCCCCCCTCCCCGCATCAAATTCCCGGGGCCTCTGCTGAGCATCCTCTCCCCTCTGTGTTTCTGTACACATCACACCACTATCTGAAAGGCTCCATTCCCCACCACCTATACCAGCCTCAAACCTACTGTTTCCATAACCTATTTATGACCCCTTCCCTCTCCAGCGTCCCCCCTCCACCCCCACTTTGTCCTAATCTCCTCTCCCTGGTGCTGTGTCTGCCCGAGTCTCTGTCCATGCCTTGCCAGGTAACTTCTATCAGCACGGCCGCCTCTGCCCAGTTCATCTAAGCAGGCTTAGACTTCCCACCTTCCCAGTTTGTGTGTGTGTGCGTGTGCACATACAGGCACATACACACACTCCTACACACGCGTGTGCAGAGGTCAGTCTCAGGTGTTGATCCTCAGAAGCTGCACAAGTTTTGGACGACAAGGTCTTTTTCAGAACCCTGGGGTTCATGGATTGGGTCAGGCTGACCGAAGAGTCACAGGGATCCGCCAGTGTGTTTCCGCAGTGCTGGGGTCATAAGCGTGTATTACTGAGCTGAACTTTCCATATGGATCCCGAGGACCCAACTCAGGCCCTAAGTATTTATGAGGCGAATGTTTTACCAGCTGAATCATCTTCCCTACACAGTTCTTTGCTGTGCCTGTGTAGTCCAGGGTGATCTCAAACAAACTGCAGTGTAGTATAGGTTGGCCTTGAACCTAAGGCTCCTCCTAATTTAGCCTCCCAGGTGCTGGGATTACAGGTGTGCACCTCCACACCCACGGTGTCCACTTCCTAGGGTTTTTATGACCCCTTGTATGCTGCCTTTTCCCCAGTGATTCAGGGTAGGCTCAGAGTCGTCTCCCGCCTCACAAGACAAGGGTGTCAGACACGCAGCCACTCTCTGGAGTGTCAGGACATGGCAGTGCACAGACTATGACCAGAGCACCCAGCCAGGTATGGCCCAGCCTGGACTTCAGGTCCATCGAAGGCTTCTAACGTAAGCCTGAGTCTTCAAGCAAGTGACTCAGAGACTAGCTTCCTGGTCCTACAAACGATCCCCGAGTCGACAGTTAGACCCTTCTTGGGTTAGAATCACTAATTATGAAAGTGTATGGAAGAGACGGCCCAGAGGTGAAGAGCACGGGCTGCTCTTCCAAAGGACCCGGGTTCGATTCCCAGCACCCACATGGCTGTTCACAACTGTCTGTAACTCCAGTTCTAGGAGATCTGACACCCTCACATAGACACACATGCAGGCAAAACCCCAATGTATATTAAATAAATAAATAAATCTTTAAAAAGAAAATCTCAGGGGGCCACACTCCTGTAATCCCAGCATTCAGGAGACGTAGGAGAGTCAAGTTCAGGGTCATCTTCTGTTCCATAACAAGTTTGAGGCTAGGTGGCTTGCGTGTCTTCTCCTCCCCTGCCAAAAAAAAGGAAGAAAAGAAAGAAAGAAAGAAAGAAAGAAAGAGAAAGGAAAGGAAAGGAAAGGAAAGGAAAGAAAAGAAAAGAAAAGAAAAGAAAAGAAAAGAAAAGAAAAGAAAAGAAAAGA
>JABTXL010005621.1:243205-258575 GCA_025134845.1 Neodon shergylaensis | reverse complement strand
GAAAAGAAAAGAAAAGAAAAGAAAAGAAAAGAAAAGAAAAGAAAAGAGGGCTTCAGAAGGCGTTGATATGAGAACTGGGTATATGATGTTGTGTATCTAGAACAGGGTCTCGCTCTGTAGCCCAGGCTAGCTTTGAACCCACCAGCCTTCTAGCCGCTGAGTGGACAGGTATATATATCACCAATCCACAGATGAGTTTTAAGTGGGTCACTCAGGTGGGTCTGAGGGGAACAGCACGGGAGATGGGGACAGGTGGCAGGATGAGAAGTAGAGGGGGAACCAGATGAGGCAGTTTGGAGCAGAGCTGGGCTTGCTGGCAGGCTGGCAAAGGGAATATGGTGGCTGCTGAGTCGGGCATCCACGATAGAAGCCTGTGGGGCACACTGACTCCCTGGACCTGGTGGAGTGCCGAAGGGGAGGGCTCTCCGACCTGAAGACAGCACCAGGAGTCTGAGTGGGCAAAGGGAGGGCTGGCGATTAAAGAGCGAGAGGGAACGGGGCTCTTAGGATTATCTAGACGTGTAGCCGTTACAGGAGGCAGTCTAAGATGCCCGCTGAGGAATGGCTAAGATGCCAAGGAGAAAAACCAGGCCCTGGGCTGGACTCCAGGAAGTCAGGAAGAAGAAGTGGAGGTTGCTGATGTACAACAGCCACGAGATGATTTCCTGAAAACCTGGGTTGTCTGCTGTGTTTACATAGTTGCTAAGGACCAGGCAGGTGAGGGGTGTAGTATGTGACTCAAGAGGCTGCTACCAGCTCCACTCCCAACCTCGCACCGATGACAGTGACTTCTTAAGGGTATGACTTGTGACCCATAGTACACAGTACTAGGTGAGTAGGGAGGCCGCTCTCTCTGCCTGGCCTCCCTGTATGGCTCCAGACCGGCTTCCAGGCTCAAGCCAAGTTCACTAAGACTCCAACGAGGATTGGAAAAGTCGAAGTAGTTATCTTCATTTTTTTGGAACCCCCACCCCCACCCACACTCATCCCACCTGCCCATGGCTGCCCCCGCCTCCTCTGGGGGTCCCCTGTCTTATACCACACCTTTCCCTACAGGCCAGAATCTGAAAGAGGACCAATTAGGCCTGGAGCAAGGGCACAGCCACTTCCAGCCAAACCTGCAGTATGTGGACCCCAACACTGAGGTGACACAGCTAAGAGCTTCCTCTCTTTGGGGCTTCTCACTCTCTTACTCCTGGGTTTTCCCTGCCCCCCCCACCTGTGGTTCCTCCCAACCTCTGCTCCACTTCACCTGTCTCTCTCTTCTCCAGCTCAACTTTCAGAGGCCCGAGGTGGTGAAATCAGCAGCTCCGTGAGAACAGAATCGTCTAGGCTACCCCATCCTGCCCCATCCAGATTCAGACAAGAGAGGGCCGGAGTCCCCACCACAGGTTTTCCTGGTTGGCTAAGGTGAAATTGACACCAGATTCCAAAGCTCTGCGTGTCTGATCTGAGGTGGCCGGAGTTCGTCCGTGGTCACTGCCAGAAGACTAACCAAAGGAGCAAAGAGTGGAGGCCCCGGGAGTAGGGTACCACCTCCTCCTCACCTCCACATTTGAGGAACCCAAGGCTTCTAAACACTTTGGCATCTTTGTCTGTGTGTGGGTTCCACCCCGCTCTGGAATTCCCCCATCAATAAAGCCGTTCTTCAACGCAGAGTCTTCTGTTTTCTTCTCTTCCGGATGTGTGTGTTGGGGGGCAGCCTAGGGTAGTGGATTGCATCTGGAAGTAATGGAGGGACATGTCTTGTGCCCCTCTCTGGGTGGAACAGTCTTCCCAGGATTAAACATTCCCAGTGTCTGAACCACTTGCCTCTTCCAACTGGGGCAGGGCTAGGTCCATCTCTGCCAGAGATCACTGAGGACGGACAAACCCAGGGCCAGGCCTTGGGCACAGAATGCCTCAGGTCCCAGAGCAAAGCGGTGGGAACCTCCAGAAGGCTGAGGACTGAGTGCTTGGTTCCATGACCCTGAGGGTGGACAAGGTCACTCCAGGTGGCCATGAGGATGGCGAGGGGGCCTTGCTTACCTCTTAATTCACAGGCTTAAGGATTCCTCATCGACAGAGGGGGAAGAACTGAAAGAGACTACCGGAAGTGGGGGCTTTTCAGGATCAGGTAAAAACCTGGCACAAGGAATTTAAACTCCCAGGAATCTACAAGGATGGCCCCAGTTAAGACTCCTAGCAAAGATGGATAGGTAGCCTGCACTGGCCATCATCTGGCCAGATTGATACCTAGCCCAACTGTCCACCAGCCGATGGAAACAGAAGCAAACCCACAGCCAAACATTAGGCGGAGTTTGGGGATCCAACAGAAGAAGGGGAGAAAGGATTGTAAGAGCCAGAGGGGTCAAGGACAGCACAAGAAAACTCACAGAATCAACTAACCTGGGTTCATAGGGGATCACAGAGACTGAACCGACAACCAGGGAGCCTGCATGGGACTGACCTAGGCCCTCTGCATCCATGTGACAGCTGTGTAGCTTGGTCCTCTTGTGGGACTCCTAACAGTGAGAATAGGACCTGTCTTGACTCTTTTACAGGCTTCTGGGACCCGACTCCTCATACTGGGTCACCTTGTCTAGCCTAAATACATGGGGAGGTGCTTAGTCTTGCCGTGACTTTATATGCCTTGTTGTGTTGCTACTCATGAGACCTGTCCCTTCCTAAACAGAAATGGAGAAGAAATGGATTAGGGGGGTGGAAACAGAGGAGGCATGTGGGGAGGAACTAGGAGGAGAGGAGGGAGGGAAAATTGCAGCCAAGATGTTACATATTATAAATATATATATATATAATATATTATGTGTATATTTATGCACACACACATACACACACATGTGAACTTCTGATCATCTCAGGGTGTCATAACTTGAACCCCATGTCCTGCTGGGATACCTATAGAACAGAAAGAGGGACGGCTTGAGGGATGGTGGACAAATCCAGGATATTCCCCTTTCTTGCTCAGATCTGGGATCTATCGTGCGTCTCTGTGGGGAGGCCAGGAGCACTACTCCCCACACCACCCCTCACTGGGGTGATGAATCTCATTACCTACCCGAACACCTATATGCTTGTCTGGCCAAGAAAGGGAACCACTCCCTTTGCTCTTTGGCCCAGCCAGAATAGCCAGACGCCACCCCCCTCGTCATACGGGAAGCTGTCGGGTTGACTCCTATTCACACTGACCCCCCCCCCGCCCTCAGTATCTCAGAGGTCAAAGGTCTCTTGGCTGTTTTTATTTCTAGGGTTCCCTGGCTCGCGTTCATTTCACCGTACACTAGCCGAACCTCCAACGATGTCACCGAGGACAGGGCAGACTGTGGCGCTCTGCCTGCTGGCGCTCATCCTCCAGTTCCTGCCTCAGTTCACTGCTTCCGCAGAGGGTGAGTAGCTCCCCAGCCCCACTGCCCTGGACCCCTTTCCCACAAGCCCACATCCCTGAGCTGCCAGGCTCCAGGGCAGAGCTAACTCTTCCATCAAAATCAACTGAGACATCTTCTACTTGATGCTCGGCTTGTGGCTTCCCTGAACTTCTTTCCTGTCCCCTAAAGAGCTTTGGGGAAAGACCAGTTTGCCTCTCTGGGCAGCCACCACTCCAGGGAGCGACAGTAACAGGTGTCAGTTGAGTGGCCGCTGGGATTAAACAGAATCCTCCCTTCCGTGCAGGTAGACATCCAGCCATGTTAAATAGAGCCTGCGTTTATCTCAGTGTGCCTATCCGGGTGCTCTTATCTCCCATCTTTGTGTGTGAGGAGAGGGGAAAGACAGTCTTGCCATGCTATAGGCCAGGCTGACCTAAAACTTAACCATGTAATCATTCGGATCCTCCTGCCTCAGCCTCCCAAGGCTGGGATGGCAGGCTTGGCAGGGTTACCTTCACATAACATACAACAACTGCTGTCTTGTTCTGCCTTCTCTAATCTCTGTCCTGGCATGCGCGCACGTGTGTGTGCATGTGTGTGCACGTGTGTGTGTGCGTGCACACGTGTGTGTGTGTGTGTACGTGTGTGTGTGTGTCCCTTCCTCTCCTGGCTTACTAGCCAAGGAAACTACAGAACCACAGCAAGATGGGATGTCAGGAACCACAGAGTCTAACTTTCTCATGTACTAATGGTGTCGGGCATCTGCTCAACTCCTCTCTGGTCTGTTTGCTCCTCTGGAAAGACAAGGGTTGGTTCATTTGGGTGGGGAAAGCCTGCCATCACCTGGGAAAGACTGAAAGTTTAAGATCTGCTGCAGAGTGAGTTCAAGGCCAGCCTCAGCAACTTAGTGAGAGCCTATCTCAGAACAAGAAGTAAAAATGGGACAGGGAGCCCCATAGGGTGGCATGAGGCGTTAGGACTTGGGAGGCAGAGACAGATGATTCTATATGAGTTTAAGGCCATCCTGGTCTATAATAGTGAGTTCCAGGCCAGCCAAGGTTACTTAGAGAGACCCTGCCTAAAACAAATCAATCAATCAAATAAACAAAAAGTACTGGGAAACCGGACATTATGGTAGCAAACACCTTTAATCCCAGCACTCTGGAGGCAGGCACAGGCAGATCTCTGTGAGTTCGAGGCCATCCTGGTCTACAGAATGAGTTCCAGGTCAGCCAGGGCTACTATCTCAGAAAAAAAAAAGCATAAATAAAATAAAACCAAAAGGGGGAACTGCACTTGCCTAGAATTCTCTAGCAAGGGACTAGGTGACTCAGCAGTAGAGTGCCCGCACAGAAGGCCCAGCCGGGGGCCAGGCTGCTATGGTAGAGCGTCTGTTTAGCATTGTGAAGTCCTGGGCTGGGATTTCTTATTTTTAAATTCATTTCATGTGTGTGTATGTGGGTGCCCCAAGAGACCACAGGGAATGTTGGATTCCTTGAGCTAGAGTTACAGGTGTTTGTGAACTGCCCAGATGTGCGATGCTGGAATCTGAACTCGTTCCTGACAGAACACCCCAGAGCCATCTCTCCAGTCCCCTGGGTGGGGGGTGTTGGGGTTTCTAAGGATCCATTTAATTCAGTTGTTTAGGACTCCTTGGCCCTGGGAACCAGGCTCAGGGGAGCGAGAAATGAGAGTGGATCAGCCAGCCCCTTTGTCTGGTCCCAGAGAAGGAAGGGAAACTGAGGCAGAAACAAACCACACAGATCCCAACTTCTTTCCTTTCTCTCCCAACTTGATGGTTCCTCAGGAGGGTCAAGGGGATAGAAAAGGTCCTTCAGTCAAGAGGGACAAGATGCTTTCATCGTAAAGGCCTGCTTCAGACTTTGTCTTGCCTTGGAACTCACTGCCCCCTAGGCCATGGCCCTTACCAGGTCTTCTCTAGTGAGAACTTGTCATGGAGGACAGAGGGCAACACAGGTGAGGGCCGTTCTTACGGGGGGTAGCATTTAAGCTCCTGTCGGGTCCTAGTAGGGCAGGAGTTTCCCAGCTCCCTGCCATCTCTCCTCTCTCTCTCTCTCTCTACCTCTCTCTCCCCCTCTCTTTTCCCTCTCTCCACTTCCTTCTCACCCCACCTTGGTCTATCAAGGTGGTCTGTGCTATGACCCATCCATCTCTAGCCTCGACTTCCCCATCTGTAGAATGGAGCTTCCAGATTCTCTCTGCTCTGCTGAATTCTACACACCCCCTCCGCCTTGGGCTTGATCTCCAGGATCCTAATCAAAGTCCATTAGTGTTTGGGTTCTTCTGTGTTCTTTACCCAGGGACCCAGGGCACTACACCTCTTCAAGGCCACTGGACTTGGCTATGACAGGATAGGGTGTAGCTACAGAAATAATTTGATGATCTCAGATAAGCCTTGCCTGGAAGATGCCCTCTTATCTTTCTCCTATAGCTGTGTACGTGACATACTAATGAGACACGGTGTCCTCTGGGCTTGCCCACAACTGTTTAGCCTTAGCTGTTACCTTCTTAGTCACCCCCATGATGACTCCTGTCCACAAGTGACTTCTCACCCACCACCTTTCACCAGTCCCAGGTACATGATCCATCCTTTATTTCCATCACTGTCCCACTCCCTGGTTGTCATAGCAACAACCCATCACCTGGGTAGCTTAGAATGGCAGAGGGTTCTCATCTCACATTTCTGGCTAGGGGGGTCAAGCAGAGTGTCCATCTTCATTGTTGCTGTTGTTTTAATTGACTTTGTGTGTGTGTTGAAGGAGTGGGAGGAAGACAGCTTGGAGAAATCAGCTCTGGCCTTCCACCATGTGGGATCCAGGGATACAACATAGGCCATCATGTTAGGCGCCAATGTCTTTCTCCTCCAGCCATCTCACGAGCCTGCCTCACGCATTTAGAAGGGGCTCTGCAAGGGTCTGTCCCCGAGACCCTGGTGGCTGCTGATGAATCTCTGGTGTTTTGGGACCTTCATCTGCCTCTGCTTTCTTAGTCCCCGTGATATTCTCCACAAGTACACACCTGTGTTGGGTCCAGATCTTCCCATGTATACGGACATTGGTGGTGCTGGATTGGGGATCGTGTGAATGACCTCAGTTTGACACAATACTTTGCAAAGAGTACTGTCAAATAAGGTTGCCACAGAAAAACAAAACAAAGCAACAGGGGTCTCCTGGGGTGCTGGGGACCTGGGCTTCAATTCAAATAACAGAAAAAGAATGAGGGGATTTGGGCAGAAGAGGTAGTGGGCTTGACTCTTCTTCCCCTGTCTCCTCCTCCCTCTTCCTTCTTTCTTTCCTCCCTTCCTCCCTCCCTTCTTTCCTTTTCTTTCTCCTGTGGTGCTGGGGTCCCAACTCAGGGCCTTCTGCTACTTAAGCAAGTATTCTACCGTTGAGCTGTAGCCCCAGCTCAGGGGCTTTCTTTACAATAGCAATTGCTGGACCAGTGAGATGGCTCAACAGGAAGAGGCTCTTGCTCAAGCCTGATGACCTGGCTTCGGTCCCTGGGTCCCACAAGGTGGGAAGAGGGAACCAACTCCTGAAAGTTGTCCTTTGACTTTCACCCATGCGGCAGCACATGAGACCACCCCCAAATAAATAAATAAGTCATAAATAGATTAATAAAGATTAAATTAATTGTGGTTAGCCAGAAATAACATTGAGAAGCCAGGCACAGTGGCACACACCTTCAATCCCAGCACTCAGGAGGTAGAGGCAGGTGGATCTCTTTTTGTGGTCAGCCTGGTATAGCGAATGAGTTCCAGGACAGCCAGGACTACACAAAGAAACCCAGTCTCAAAAAAGTAATAATAAAAAAGAAAGAAAGAACAAGAAAAAAGAAAAAGAAAGAAAAAGGAAGGAAGGAAGGAAGGAAGGAAGGAAGGAAGGAAGGAAGGACATCGGGGAGGGGAGCTGGTGGTGGAGAGAGGCAGAAGGGACCGCAGTCGTTCTTGTCATTCATGTCCATGTCTTGTCCCAGCCATATACTTTGTCTGCTTGGGTCTCTCCTACAGCTCTTACCTTCTAAAAAATCTCTTTTAGCCTCAGCCTGAGCAATCTATTTCTCAACAGTTGGTCAAAATTAAAAGTGAAAACCAAACCAAGAGAACAACCCTAAAAGCAGAACTAGCTGGTTTGTAACCATTGGGAAGTCTGAGGCAGGAGGACAGCAAATTGGAGGCCAGCCTGGGCTACCTAGTAAGACAACAAACAAAAATAGACAGTCCAACCAAAGGAGATAAAGGCAGAGCTTGTGCCTGTCTACATGGTTACCTCTGTGCCTTATGGGTGAGGACCTGTAGATGAGGAAGAGTGTGCATGAGTGTGTTTGTGTGCACTTGTGCGCATGCATGTGTATGTGCATGCATGTGTGTGTGTGTGTTTCTGAGCTTGGACCACTTTGCTTATTATTATACCATCCAAGTCTACCCAGTTTCCACAAATCCCATGAATCTCTTGTTCTTTACAGCTGAGTAATATTGCATGCTGTGCATATGCATATATGTCAACAGCTGTAAGTGTGGGCACTACAAAGTTTGTTTTTCCCAGTTCCAACTCTGTTATAGCATGTGTGTATGTGTGTGTGTGTGTGTGTGTTGGATAGGTGCAGAAAAATGTAATTGACCATGAAAGCATAAAGCTCCAAGGCTTCAGAATGGCCACTCGGACAAGTACTGATGTTCACTGAGATACATAGCCCTTGGACCTGGCAGATGTTTGAGTAACTTCCTTAAACTGGCTCTGTGATGTTTTTATTTGTGAGTCCATTATAATAAGGTGACTTCATTAGAAAAAAAAAACCAAAAACATAACAAAGAAACAAAGCAAAACCAGGCTAGGGAGATAGCTGAGTCAGGGAAGGCAAGCACAGAGACCAAAGTCAGCTTCCAGGGACCCAGGGGGAAAGTCGGGGAGGGGGCTGGAGAGAGCTCAGTGGACAAGAGCACCCACATTGGGAGGCTCACAACCACCTGTAACTCAGGTGCGAGGGGATACACTGCCCTCTTCTGGCCTCCCCAGGTACCTGGACACCCTTGGACTCACAGCCGCAGTCACGGCCACATACACAGAAAGATAACAACTTACAAGAATATATGCATTTTTAAAAGAACAGTCAGGCTTGGTGGTCCACCTTTATGATCAGGAGACAGGAAGACCCTGGGGTTCGCTGACTACCCAGTCTAGCCTACTTGGCACGTCAGACCGGTGGGAGTCCCTGTCTCAAAAATAAAAGGGGGGGCACGGCACCTGAGAAATGACAGTCAAGTTTGTCCTCTGGCCTCCACAACACACCACACACACACACACAGAGAGAGAGAATCAATGTGGAAATCTCTAGAAAAGCCACCTGCAGAGACTGACAGCGTGGTGTGCATCGTGGTTGGTCCTCCTGCACCCCCTCCTCCAGAGCCTGTCCATGGCCTGGCCCACTCTCCTTCCTCCATCATCCCTGTCCCCTTTGTCCCACCAGTTGGCACTTCCTTGTGCACTTCCCGCTACTTAGGAGTCAGCGGGGTCAAGGCTACTGAGGATGGTTCAGGGATGACTGAATGTGAACCCTTGGACTTCTGTATCTGACACAGCTTCCCTGGAGGTGTCAGGCAGGGACACACTGGGTGGTTCTAGAAAAATCTGGTGTGAGCCTGAACCTTTGGTCCATCTCTGCTATAAAATAAAAACAATTAGTTCTGGGAGCTACCTTGTCCTTCCTCATGGTGCTTTTTCCATTACCCTTGACCTGTCCAGCAGCGTCCTCTGAACTGAGAGACCTCAGTAACTTCACAGTCCTGAGCTGACGGGCCTGGGGACTCTCACCCGCCCTCAAACTCACCACGTACTCAAGGTTCACCTTGAACTTAAGATCCCCTTTATCACCACCTCCCAAGGGCTGGGACGCAGGGAATTGAACTTAGATTGTAAGGTTTGGATGCAATCACTTTTATGTGATGAGCCATCTTGCTGGCCCCTAATCTGTCTCTTTTGAGTGAGTTTGTCTTTCGGGGAATCTGTTTGTTTCGTCTAAGCTGTGAAATGTACTGAAGACAGTTGCTGATGAAATTCCCTTTAATAGTTATACAAGAGAAACACTGTGGATGGAATAGGAACATTGTGGATGCTTTCTTTGTGTGTTTTGTGTTGGGGGGGGGGGTTGAACTTCTTCAATGAGTGAATTTAGAATTATTTCGTGTTTGCTATTTGGGGGACATTATTATTTTTTTATTTTTATTTTTGATTTTCGAGACAGGGTTTCTTTGTAGCTTTTGGTTCCTGTCCTGGAACTAGCTTTTCTAGACCCGGCTGGCCTCGAACTCACAGAGATCTGCCTGCCTCTGCCTCCCGAGTGCTGGGATTAAAGGTGTGCGTCACCACCACCCGGCAGGACATTATTTTTGATGTATATTTTATTCCCTTACTTTTCTTGAATTCACATTATTTATGTATTATGCTGTTTAAAGCTGCCCAAAAGAATTATCATAACGAATAACTTCTGTGCAGTGCTGGAGACTGAACCCTGGGGCCTTAGCACACTCTTTCCCTAAGCCACACGGCAGCCCCTCACTGGGGGGTTCTAAGAAGGTGCTGAGAACCATGCTCCCCCACTCCCATTCTGCTTCCCCAAACCCTTCTAACCCTTTATTTTCTAACAGGGTCTCATTAAGTTGCCCAGGCTAGCCTCAAACTTATGATCCTCCTGCCTCAGCCTCTTGTTTATTGAGGGTTGGAGTTCCGAGTCACCAGGCTCCGCTGCCATTTCCTATTAGTGAAGCAAAGTCCTCACGTGTCCTTCCTTCAGTGCCTGTGGGCTGCAGTCTTCTCCAGCCTGGCCCATGGGAGCAGCCCTGTTCCCTGTGTGACAATGAGCATGAGCTCCTGTTCCCTCTCATCTTTTCCTACACCGTCCTCTGCCCTCAAGGACTTTTTTCAAGGTTGCACACTAACTAGCACTGACCACAGAAGCCAGTGCTCACCTCTGCAATCTCTATGCATCGCTGTGTCCTAGTCAGGGTTACTATGTATCTCTCTGTCCTAGTCATGATTTCTCTTGCTGTGATAAAGCACCATAACCAAAGCAACTTGGGGAGGAAAGGATTTATTTGGCTTACACTTCCAGATCGCTGTCCCTTGAGGAAGGAAGTCAGGACAGGAACTCAAGCAGGGCAGGAACCTGGAGACAAGAGCTGATGCAGAGGCCAGGGAGCTTATGGAGCTCAGGACCACTAGCCTAGGGATGGCACCACCCACAATGGGTCAGGCCTTCCCCCAAGAATCACAAATTAAGAAGATCCCCTACAGGCTTGCCTTCAGCCTGATCTTGTAGAGAGCAGTTCTCAACCTGTGAGCCACAGCCCCTTAGGGGGCCAAAAGACCCTTTCACGGGTGTCACCTAAGACTACAGGAAACACAGATATTTACATCAAGATTCAAAACAGTAGTAATATTACAGTTATGAAGTAGCAATGATAATTTTGTAGTTAGGGCCACCACAACCTGAGGAACTATATTAAAAGGTCAACAACATTCTGAAGATTGAGAACTACTGTTATAGAGCCGTTTCCCTGACTGAGGCTTCCTCTTTTGTAGTGACTCTAGCCTGTGTCAAGCTCACATAAAACTAGCCAGCGCACACACTCTGCTCATGAAACTCTGCATCACAAACTCTAGGGGCCACCGTCTCCCGGGGCTACAGCACAGCATCTCCCCAACTCAGGGAGACTCCATGCCCCCACCTGTATTCACCTCTCCTCATTGCTTCCAGAAAATCCTGTCAGGCCAATAAGCTGAGGTGACTGTAGGTTCTCTCCACATCTCCCAGGAACTGTTGTCCTTTTCCGTCTGGTACCCAGTATACTGAAACATCACTTTCAGGGGAGGGGAAGCGAGCAGAGCCATGTAAAGTGCTTGCGACATAAACATGAGAAGCTGAGTTCAATGCCAGCACCCATGGAAAAGCTGTGTGGCTGTGAGCCTCTGTAACCCCCACCCGAGGATGCAGAGACAGGCAGGGTCCCAGGGCTTCCTGGTCAATCAGCCGAGCCAAACAGCGAGTTTCAGGAGACCCTGTCTCAACAAATAAAGTGAGTGGCTCCTACGAGATGATGCTGTAACCTTGGCCTCCATGTGCATGTGCACTGCACACATATGTGCGCTTACACACACACACACACACGCACGCACGTGCACACACAAGAAAAATCATTTTCCTATCTTTTGCGTTGCTCTGCGCGTCTGGGGGTGTCTTAGTACTTTTTCTATTACCGTGCTCTTTGGCTGCTTCCATGCCCTGTCTGCAGCTCTCCTTGGTGAACTTCCCACAGCTCTGACACCTCCAACATCGTGGGGTCTCCAACTCCGTGCAAGCTTCGTCCTCACAGCTTCACACACTGGCCTGTCCACACACCAGAGCTCAGCAGCTTCCCTTGACCTCAGAGGAAGAGTCCCATCCCCTTTACTCTGGCATCCTTCACGACTCTAAACGTCATGGCTAAAGCTGTCAAGTTCCGCTGCCTGCTTGGGGTGAAACCTGGCCCGTCTCCTTGAATTATATTTGCATAAGCTTTATTTTGTTGTTGCTCTTTAATGTTTTAGAGAGCCCAGGATACACAGGCATATAAAATAGATCTACAGATCAAACATTAACTCATAGCAAATCATAAAGAAATGGACTCTAAAACAATTATCTGTATGGATAGATAGCTTTACCGTTTACTGAAAGTGAAAGCAAATTTATATACCAATGAGATGGGTGTGCTTGTTTGTCTGAGCCAATTCAAAAATATGTTAACTTGATACTAGTTTAGTAGAGAAATATTAAATCTTTGCATTCCATAAATAAGAGCCACTATTTTCCCCAAGAATGCAAAGCATTTTTTCTGTGTGTTTGTGAGTATGATTATGTGTACCCATGTATGCGCACATGTAGGTGAAAAGGTGCTGGGCTTCTTTCTTGGTTGCTCTCTCTTTCCTCTCTCTCTCTCTCTCTCTCTCTCTCTCTCTCTCTCTCTCAGCTTTTTTACTGGGCTTTGAACTCAGATCCACCTCTGTTTAATCCCCTGCCTCTGCTACAATTAAAGGTATAAACAGCCATACCTGGCTTCCACCTTAGTTTTGAGACAGTCTCTTGTTGAGTCTGGAACTTGCCAATTTGGCTGGGTCAGCTGACAAGCAAGCCTCAGGGATCTGGGCTGTGATGACAGGCACACCCCGCTGTGCTCAGTTCTTCCTGTTGGTACTGGAGATTTAAACTCAAATCCTCATGCTTGTGTGGTGGCACTTTTACTACCCAAGACAGCTCTCCGAGTTCCAAGAACATAAAACTCCGAACATAGAGTAAAAATGCTACAATGTATAAGATAGACCAGCAGTGAATTGGGGCTGAGGGGTTGCGGGCAGGTTTGTCGCTGATACATAGACGACAGCACGTCCAGCACAGAGAGGTCTGCGTTCACATGCAAGGCTTCAGTGCAGTTGCAAGATGCAGCACAGGAGTGAGTCACCACAAATATTTCAGGGTTCTTACAGTTTGGTTTTGAGTAGAGATTTGGTCGTTGCATGTTTAGAACCACGCAGTCAATTTTGGGTGACCCATAAATTAAGACTTTGTTCTCGGTGGGCTTCTGTGGTGAACAGCTTCGTGGTTAATTCCTGACTCACTGGTCCCAGGGGTTAACATTTTATGGAGAAGGAAATGAGAGCTCAGAGGTAGTGAAACAGGGAGGACTCAGAAGAGAAAGGAGGTTGGTGATTCAGGGAGACCAACAGCCCTGTCTCTCTTTCAGAGATTGCCGGAACCAGAGGTGTGTGGGATGGAGGGGGATGCAGCCCCCAAGAAGACAGCCAGACGACCCAGTGCCAGAGGATGCTGGCTGACCGCACAGGTATCTTAGTTTCCTTTCTGCTGCTGTGATAAACACCACAGCCAAAAGCAACTTGGGGAGGAAATGATTTATTAGGCTTACACTTCCAGTCATCTGTGTGACTTACTTATAAAGAAAGGATTTAATATGTAGCTCTTGGGGCCAGATGGTTAGAATCCACGCCTGTCATCACAGGGAGCATGGCAGAGGCAGGCAGACATGGCACTGGAGCAGTGGTGGAGAAGTCACATCTTGAGACACAGCCACACAGCAGAGAGACTCTCTGGGATGTGTGTCTTTGGAAACCTCAAAACCCACCCCCAGTGACACACCTCTGCCAACAAGGCCACACCTCTGGATCCTTCCCAAACACTTCCACTGACTGTGACCACCACTGGGAACAAGTCTTCAAACATGGGGGTGGGGCCCTCATTCTAACATAGTCACCTGGGGAAGCTGCAGCAGCAATAGGGAACCAGGGGGTCTGGAGGAGAGCGGCTCCATCAGATTTCTGATGCTACCCAGGATCACACTCCTAAGGAACATTTTCTTTAATCACAACACTTGGAAGACCAAAGCAGGTGGATTTCTGTGAGATCCAGTCCAACCAGAGTTACTTAGTAAGACCCTGCTTCAATTTAAAAAAAAAAAAAGGAAAAAAGAAAAAGGGTAAAGAGGGAAGAAAGGGCCACACACTTGCCTACCACATGCAATCTGATAAGGGCATTTTCCCTATCAAAGTTCCTTCTCCCAAACAATTCTAACATAACAACTTGACAAAAAATGAACCAGGAACACAGAAGTGGCAAGTCCAATGCATAGACATGGGGAAGGAGTCTCATGCTGCAAAACAGGGAATAACCGAGATGGGATCAAAAGAGATCTCAGCTTACGGACTTGAATGCTGGACCCATGCAGAGCAGAAAGGACAGAGGAGGCAATGGAAAGAGAAACAGCCATGGAGGGTGGAAGGGACCAAGTGGAACTTGGATAGAGTGAGAGGGGAGACTATGGAGGGTTTACAGCCAGGAAAACAACCAAAGATTAATCAATGGGACCCAAGAGAAAAAGACAGGGCAACCTCTGCCAAGGGGTCGTCAAATTTCAAGAAAAAGGTCAGGCATATAAAACAACACCAGCACAAAATATCAGGTGAACAGGCAGAGGAAAAAAAACCACATTGCTGTGGAAAATGAGAATTCACATATTAAACTAAGGACGTGACAATAACAGAAAAAAGGCCTCATTTTTACAAAAAGAGAAGTTGAGTAATGGTGACTGTGACAGCTGAGAAAAACAATTAGAGATTGAAAATCAAACCACATAGACACGAGACAATGATATGATACCGGTGCAATGAAAAAAAATATTGTGTGACATTGAAGAAACAACACAAATAAAAAAGATAAAGAACATAAAGCTCAAAAAAGACACAATGACACAACCAACTTATAAGCAAATGTATTATAAAAAAAGTATTACATATATTCAATTGGCCATTGAAGAAAAACAGACAAACAAGGAATAGCAAAATTCAAACATAAGGATAAACTAGTTTGGAATCTGTTACTGTATAGAATAACATTACAATAAAAAATTCAAATTCACATTACAGAGAGAACATTTCGAAAAAAACGGGAGACGTATAAGACCACTCATAATAACACCACCATATCTGAGACAACGAAGACTCCTGAAAACACCTTCTACTCTGATTTTAACAATAATTCTAAGAGGACTACATATACTGATGGCAGTACCTCTGCTGAGTTCCCCATCTCTACTGAGACCACCTCCAAACCTGATGACACCACCTCTCCTGATGTCACCTTCTCTCCTGAGACCATGACCACTGCTGATGACACCACTTCTAAGGATGTCACCTCCTCTCCTGACGACACAACGTCTACTGATGTCAGCACCTCTACTGATGTCACGACCTCTAGTGAGACCAGCTCCAAACCTGATGTCACCACCTCTAGTGAGACCACGTCCAAACATGATGACACCACCTCTACTGATGTTACCTCCTCTCCTGAGAACATCACCACTCCTGATGACACAAGGTCTACTGATGTGAACACCTCTCCTGATGACACCACCTCTACTGATGTCACCTCCTCTCCTGAGACCA
>JABTXL010005621.1:163877-217628 GCA_025134845.1 Neodon shergylaensis | reverse complement strand
CTCACTGGGGGATTCTAAGTAGGGGCTCTACCACTGAGCCACACCCCTAGCCCTCTCTTTGCTTTGAGACAAGGTCTCACTAAACAGCCAGGCTGGCCTTGTACTTCCTTCCACCCTCTTGCCCCCAGCCTCCCAGGTACTATGAGTCCAGCAGGCCTGCAGCATCAAACCTTCTTGAGTCTTTCATCCTGCCAGCTCCTGCCTTGTAAGCCGACACACAGGGAGGAGCCGTCAGGCACACTCCAGCTCTGCCCACAGCCTTCCCCCAGCTCCAGCTTCCTTAGCAAGTGCACCAGAGCCCAGGAATGCCCAGCCCGTGGCCTGGAAACTGCTCTGCGCTCCCTCGCTCCCTCCCTGTCCGTTAGGAGTCCGCTCCTCCACACAACCTCTTGTTCTTTGCGTCTGGGGGTGGGGCAGAGGGAGAGCAGTTCTGTCTATGTACTCCAACAGAGCTCACTGTTAGCCCAGGCCGGTCTGGGACTTTGGGTATTGCCCCAGCTTCATCCTCCTAAGTGCAGGTGAGTGTGCCTCCACGCCCGGTCCTCCAGCTGCTCTTGACCTCAGGAAACCTCTGGGGCATCCCCCTCCAGGCTAGCTAGCTAGATTGGCTTCCCACCCCCACCCCACTTTGGCTCCGCTTCCCTCCCTCCCTCTAGCTCCCTCCAGGAGGCACAAACCTAATCAGACTGATTATCGCCCAAGTTCAATTCCACTTTCTCTGGCTCCAACACAGGCTGTAAATTTCCTTCGCTGTTGGGCTCCCCTGTGAGACCAGCCTCCTGTCTGGCGGCTCAGCTTAGGACGCTGCCTCCCCGCCCCCCACCTGCTGTATCACCACAGTTGAGTCAGACCTGCCCCACCTGGGGGTGTCCCTCAAATTCCATCCACAGAATCCCATCACCTCCGTGGGGTCTGCAGGATTCCCCCCAGGGGGTTCTAAAGGCCAAACTCAGCACAGTAATCCAAAATACAACTCTGGTTATGGACTCAGAGATATGACCCTCCTCCCCAGTTGTCCCCATCTCTGAAGGCTCTGGAGGTAGGCGCTGGCATCGCTCGTGGTTTATTTATTACATGCGATAAAGTCTGAACCTGTGGCTTTATTTTCATACATCTGTCCTCCCCACTCCTTAGGTCTTCAGAGACAGAGTGTGACCGGAAAAGACCCAGAGATGGAGGCGCAGGATTTACAGATCCTAGGTCCCCTGGGAAGGAGAAAGCCCGGCTGGCCATTCATTTTGCTTTGTTTCCTTCCTGAGGAAGGGTGCAGGAGGCCTGGCCCTGCTCTACAGAGAGGAGATTCAATTAAGTTTAACAAGCCAGAATTGCGTCTTCCAAACACAAGCACCATGTGGGGGCGGGGGGGGGGTGGCGCCCAGGGAAGGAAGACCCTCATACCTCATGCTCGGATAGGAACGAGAAAAGGAGGAGAGGAACACTCCAGGTATCACGGCAGCAGAGACTGGAGTGAGAGATTTGTTCGTGAATGGCTGCCCCCGCGGGCTTCCCGGAAGAAGTCAAATGGAGTCAAATTCGTGAGAGGACAGTTCTGGAAGGGGAAGGGGAAAGGTGCCCAGAGGATGGCTGTCTAAGTAGGCAGGGGGTGGAGTCCCATTTCTAGGAACCTTGAAAGCAAGCAAGTGACATTTGGTTAGATAAGAGAGTAGGGTGCTGGGGAGACAAGCAGGACCCTGGTGCTGGCTGGCCATAGAGCTTAGCCGAAACACTGTGCTCCAGGTCTGCGAGGGTTTCCAGTGTCACCGGAGACACAGGCCTCTGGGCATGCCCGGGGTGAGGGTGGGGGTATCTTCAACTGAAGTGGAGAGGCCCGCCCACCGTGGGCAGCGCCCTTCCCTGGCTGGGATCCTGGACTGTTCCTGAGAGGAAGCCGGACAGCAGCAAGCACTCATTGCTCTCTGCTTCCTGATTGTGGGTGGGGCGGGAGCGGCTGCTTCAGGCTCCTGCCGCCTGTCAGCCTGTTAATCACAGCAACAGGGAAAAAAGGAAACAAACAAACCTAAGACAAGGCAATCGAGGCTGACACAAATAACCAAACCCAAGATGGATGACATCCTGAGGGCTGGCACAAGGTTGCCCTCCAGCCTCCACAGGCTTGACACACAGATGCCCTACACTTGAACAGAGAGAGAGAGAGAGAGAGAGAGAGAGATCCCAGCAATTTCTTTATTTACTATTCACTTGACCTTTGTATGTATATATGATGTGTGTATGTATGCGTGTGTATGTATGAGCGTATGGGTGTGTGTGCATGCCACGGAGGGAGTATGGAGGTCAGAGGGCATTCTCTGCTGTTATCCTCACCTTCTGTCCGACTGAGATGGGATCTCTTTCCTTGTTTGCCGCTGGCTGCCCACAGCAGCGGGCTAGCTGGCCTTTGAGTTCCCAGGTTCTGTCTCCACCTCCCTCCCCACTGAGGGAATGCTGGGATTGCAGGTTTGCAGGTGCGTGTTCTACCATGTCCAGCTCCGTGTTCATGCAAGTGCTGTGCTCACTAAGTCATCTCTGCAACCCGAACCCAGCAATTTAACGGGCAGACATTTTCCTCAAACGCAGAAGGGACGTTTGCGAGACACCAGCACTTCCTGGATCCCAAAGTACATCCTAGTGAATACCAGGGAGGGAAGACAAACATTCCACTCATAGGGGCTTCCGTGGCAGGTCAGGAAATAATGGGTGGTGGCTGCTTCTGGTTTCAAGAACGTAAGTGTGTACGTGTGGTGTGTGATGTGTGTGTACGTGTTGTGTGTGTGCGTGTGTGTATGTGCTCGTGCAAGCACGCGTGGGCCTGTAGAACACACCTTTCAGGAGGGTTCTCCCCTCCCCCTTGTTGGCTCTCTTGTGCTTTTCCGCCATGCCGTTTGTGCAGGGCAGGCTAGCTGGCCCAGAAGCTTCCAGTGATTCTCCTGCCTCTGCCTCTGCCTCCCACCTCACTGTAGGAATACTGGGCCTATAGCTGGTACGGAGACTCGGGCGTGATCGGGCGTGAATGAAGAGCAAAGCGTCTCTCCCCGCTGAGCCACCTCCCCGGCTTGGTCCTTTTCTTTGATGGAGTTAGGAACCTGGAAAGCCTGGATGAGAAGTCTCTGTCTTTTCTCCCCTGTGGATCGTCACAGCCTTCACCAGCGGTGACAGAAACCTAACCAGGCATGGCCTTTAGAGTTAGACCTTTCAGAAGCGATTAGGACTGGGTCCGATATCAGTCACCAGGCCTTAACTCTAGTGGCTCTGTAGGAAGACACTTGTCCAAGCTCCCTGTGTCTCGGTCTCTGCCCTTCGACCTCGTGCCTCCAGAGCCATGACCCCAAACAAACCTCTTTCCCCTTATAAGGCTACCCCGCCTTGTGTATTTTGTTACAGTCACGAAAAGCAGACTAATAGATCATTTTATAAAAGATACGCCGTAATTGGATTATAAAGCCGGATGAGCTCATTCAGGGAGAAAAGGAAATAAAAATACTGTGGACTTCTGGGTCAAGATGATGAAACTGGGGCTGGGGCTCGGTTAGAGTGCTTGCCTGGAGGGGACGCCATTTCCCAGCAAACTGCATAAACCAACTGTGGTCAGGACTGGGAAGGTTGGGCCAGGAGGATCCGAAGTTGAGAGTCAAGCCCTGCTCTCAGCAGTGTGAGGCAGGGATGCTAGCAGGGCAATGGAGGTCAAGAGCAGTTGGCTCTCTTCTATTTTAAGAAGCAAGAGAAGCTAAAGGAACTGGGGGAGGGCAAGAGAGCCATGAGGGGGGCTGAGGGGGATACCGAAGAGAGATCCTAAGTGAGTGATATGGGGGACCCTAGCAGAGACCTATCAGACTTGCTAACATCAATCCTGTCCTTTAAAAACAATAATTTCCATTTTTAAGATTACATATGTTGGGCTGGAGAGATGGCTCAGTGGTTAAGAGCACTGGCAGCTCTTCCAGAGGACCTGAGTTCAGTTCCCAGCACCCACACGGCAGCTCACAACTGTCTGTAACTCCAATTCCAGGGGATTCAACACCCCTGACAAAAACACAAATGCACAAAAAAGAAATTTTTTTAAAGAAAATAAAACTGAAAAATCTCCATGTAACTATGTTGTGTGTAGTCATGAGATTGACATCACATATATAAACACACATAAATAGACAAATATATACAGAGAGAGACACATACACACAAACACACACATACATAGACACATACACACACAGAGAGATACACACACACATAGACACATATATACACATACATACACTCTTATGTACACACATAAACACAGACACAGGCACACAATGTAATTTAAAGGTGTGTTTTTTCATCACACGTATCTCTACACTTTGTTGTGACTCAGCCCCTCACTCACTGCCTGACAAAAGCTATTCAGGAAGGAAGGATTTCCTTGTGGCTCACAGTTTGAGGGGAGCCCATCATGGTGGGGAGACACAGCAACAGGGGCGTGCGGCAGCCCGTCACATGGTTTTCTTATGGCTCACAGTTTGAGGGGAGCTCATCATGGTGGGAGACACGGAGGCAGGGGCATGCAGCAGCCCGTCATATGGGTTTATGGGTTTCTTATGGCTCACAGTTTGAGGGGAGCCCATCATGGCGGGAGACACGGCGGCAGGGGCGTGCAGCAGCCAGTCACGTGGCATCTACAGTTCAGGACCCCAGCCTGTGGGACAATGCTGCCCATGTTCAGGATGTTAACCCAGGCTAGGAACTCCTTCCCAGGCTTGCCCAGAGGTGTGTCCCCTGGGCATCACAGTAGCAGTGAGATGCAGTACGCTAATAACCGAGGTGTGGGAGCACCTTCAGGTTCAGTGTCTGAGACAGAGGCTAAAAGAGTTAAATGGAATATTTCCTTTTTTCTTAGACAGGCTAGCCTTAAAGTCTCTACATAGTGGAGAATCGCCTTGAACTTGTGGTCTTCACACTAGCACCTCCTGAGTGCTGGGGTCGCAGGCTTCTCTCCCCCCCCCGCCCGGTTTAGGCAGTACTTGAACTAGAACCCAGGGCTCCTCATACGCTAGACAAGACAAGCCCGCTACCAGCGGAGCCACAGCCCCAGTCCCGGGACACGTACAAATGAGGTAGAGAACGGGGCTTCTGGCAGAAGCAGTTTACAGGTGCACCAGGACCTAACCCATTGCCCCAACGTCTGAACACGGCAGAGGCGCAGGATAAGGACTTTTTTCCTTCCTTTCTTTCTTTGTCTAACCCTGAGCCTTGGATAGCCTGGAAGTCACCATGTAATCCTGGTTGTCCTTGGATTTATGGTGATCCACCTCAGCCTCCGGAGTGCTGGGATTATAAGATTAAACAGAGTCTCCGGCTGTCCAGGCTGGCCTCGAACTCCACATGTCTCTGAGGATAACTTCGGGTTTCTGATCCTCCCGCCTCTACCTCTCCAGGGCTGGGATTACAGGTGCAGACCCAATGCTGGGTGTATGTGGTGCTGGCGTGGGAACCCCAGCCGTGTGCACGCTAAGGAAGCACCCTCGAGCCACACCCCAGCCCTTTGTCTTGGAATCTTCTCAGAACCTCTGAGTAACCCCAAAGGAGCCTCTCACAGGGGTGTCTTCATCCCTAGCCAATTGGCTAAGGAGGAAAACACAACGAAGGCAGAGTTGCCATGACAACATTATGATTTGTTAGTTGGAGTACTGCAAATCCCAGGGGAGGCGCAGAAATAAGGACCCTTGAGGTTCAGAAAGAAGAGAGGTGGTTTTCGTGGGGCCTGGAAAGCCATCTGTCCTTAGCCGTTAAGGTCAGCTTTGGAGGGTGTCTACCGCCCTCTGGTGGGCAAGGGGAGTAAAAACGGTTTTGGAGTTGGTTCCTGGCTCTTTAGGATTGTTTTGTTTTGTTTCGTTCGTGCTGGGGATCTATCCCTGAATCTGATTTTTTTTATATATATATACTTTTTTAAAGCCCAGGATAGCCTCATACCTCTCTTACTGATCGGTCTTCCAAGTGTACCACACACTGAACCTCAGGTGCACTTTCAAATGAGCATCCTGGGCCAGGAGGTAAAGGGGCATGCCGCCAAGACCCACAGCCTGAGTTCCATGCCCTGGACCACACGGTGCCCGAGGCATGCAGGGCGGAAGGAGAAAAACAACTCCCAATAGCTGTCCTCTGCTTTTGTTTTGTTTTGTTTGTTTGTCTGTTTTGTTTTTTTTTGTTTTGTTTTTTTTTTTTGTTTTTTTTTTTTTTTTTGAGACAGGGTTTCTCTGTGGCCTTGGAGCCTGTCCTGGAACTAGCTCTGTAGACCAGGCTGGTCTCGAACTCACAGAGATCCGCCTGCCTCTGCCTCCCGAGTGCTGGGATTAAAGGCGTGCACCACCACCGCCCGGCTCTAGTTGTCCTCTGACTTCCACATGTGCCTCCTTCCAGTCCCCAAAATGAAAATAAGTAAAATTCAATTTTAAAATCCTTAAATGAGCATTGTGAGTTCACTGTATTCCACGCTATTTTCTGCATAACTATCCCAAGAATGCAATAGTTCTTTATTAAAATGCCTTATTATTTTATCCTTATTTATTATTACATTTATTTATGGGAGAGGGTCACGCATATGTTGCCACACACATAAGGACATCAGAGGACAATTTTCAGAGAGTCGGTTCTCTCCTTCCACTGTGTGGGTCCTGGGGACCAAACTCAGATTGTCCGTCTTGGCAGCAGGCCTCTTTACCTGCTCACACACATACATACACACAGGTGCATGCATGCACACATGTGCACATGCACCTGCACAGATATGAACATGCAAGCACACTCACACAAAGCCAAGCACACACCACCAGGGAGACAAACTGAATACCGAAGTCATGTCAAGCGATAGAAGGGCTGGGGATGTAGCCCCCTGGGTGGAAGGCTGGCCTAGCAGGCACGAAGCCCAGTTTCCATCCCGGCCAGGTGTCATGGTGCACGCCTTTAATACCAGCACTCAGGTGGAAGCAGGTGGATCAAGAGTTCAAAGTCATCCTTGGCTTCACAGGGAGGTCAAGACCAGCCCAAGCTATGTGAGACGCTGTCTTTATCGACAACATAAGGATTCATCAGGAGAGCTCAATAACAACTCTGAGACGGCCAAATAATGAATGGACTCAAGGAACAGACGCACACAGAGGAAAACAGACTGAAGAACAAGCAGGCTGGGGGTGCAAACACTCCTGTAACCCCAGCACTCACAAGGTGGAGGCAGAGGATCACAAGTGGGGGGGCATCGCTCCCCAATAACAATGCAGAAACTTCTTATTCAATATGAAACCTCGGCCAATAGCTTAGGCTTGTTTCTTACTAGCTCTTAGAACTTAAATTAACCCACTCCATGCCTTTAATCCCAGCACTCAGGAGGCAGAGGCAGGTAGATCTCTGTGAGTTCGAGACCAGCCTGGTCTACAGAGCTAGTTCCAGGACAGGCTCCAAAACCACAGAGAAACCCCATCTCGAAAAACCAAACCAAAACAAAACAAAACAAAAAACCCTAACCCATTTCTATTTTCATCCGTGTATCACACTGATTCATGGCTATTACCTCTCCTCTGCATCTCTTGCTTCCTCTCCATCCGGCTGGTGACCCCTGGCATCTCCGCCCTTCTTCCCAGTGTCCTTGTGCCTGGGAATCCTGCCTAGTTATTGGCCATTCAGCTTTTTATTGAACCAATAACGGTGGCACATCTTCACGGTACATAAAAAGATAATTCCACAACGACGCAGTGAGTTCAAGGCTGGCTTGGGATAGACGAGACCCTTTCCCATATAAACAAAACACAGCAGGATACAGTGCAAGACAACACAGCACAGTGTGCCAAAATAAAGACAACGTGCTGAGAGTGTAGGTCAGTGGGCGGAGTGCTTGCTGAGCCCCGGGTTCCATCCCCGGCACCTCACAGCATTGGACAGGCTGGTATACACTTGCGATCCCCACAGTTGGGAGGTGGAGGCAGAAAGATCAGGAATTTAGGATCATGTTTGACTGCATAGTGAGTTCAAAGCCAGCCTGGGCACCATGAAACACTTTCTGTAAAATAATATAAAATAAACAGAGCCCAAGAGGCTGCCTACAACGTCAAGAACAGCATCTATAAAGGAAATAATAAACTAGTAAAATATGAAGTGAAAGCAAGATCGAGGCATGCGCCACTTGGTGAACTAATGGAAACCTGCTTTAGAACGAAAGGGGTTTATGTTTATTATGTATGCAGTGTTCTGCCCGCATGTCTGCCTGCACACCAGAAGAGGGCACCAGGTCTCATTATAGATGGGTGTGAACCACCATGTGGTTGCTGGGAATTGAACTAAGTATCTCTGGGAGAGCAGCTAGTGCTCTTAACCTCTGAGCCATCTCTCCAGCTGGAAGGGTTTTTTTTAATGTGGCAATTCTGATGTGTACGCGTGTGTGTGTGTGCATACGTGCATGCATGCTTGTGTGTGTGTGTGACTCATGTGAAAGTCAAAATTCAACTTCGGGTACCACTCTTTTGTATCAGTCCACTTTGGCTCGTTTGCTTATTGTTTTGGTTTGTTCTTTCTTTCTTTCTTTCTTTCTTTCTTTCTTTCTTTCTTTCTTTCTTTCTTTTCTTTTTTACCTCTACCCCAAGACAGCGTTTCTCTGTGTAGCCCGGGCTGTCCTGGAACTCACTCTTTAGACCAGGCTGGCCTCAAACTCGGAGATCTGCCTCCGGAGTGCTGGGGTTAAAGGTGTGTGCCACCATGTCCAACTTAGAGACATTTGTATTTGATGTGTGTCTTTATATTCCAGCAAGTCATTCTTACTGCCTGAGAAAACAATGATACGTCAGCCATGGTGACACATGCCTGTAATCCCAGCCCTAGACAGGTGAAGGCAGAAGAATGAGAGCTACACAGCAATGATGAGGCCAGCCTGGGCTACACAGCAATGATGAGGCCAGCCTGGGCTACCTTAGACCCCATCTTGAAAACAAGTAGCTGCAGGCAGCACTCTGTAGTGGATGAACAATCTAACCTAGTCTAGCAGTCTCTGCCCCCATGAGAAGCCATTACATAGGCTCAAACGATATTTGAGAAAAAAAGAAAGAAAGAATTAGGGGCTAGAGAGATGGCTCAGAGGTTAAGAGCACTGGCTGCACTTCCAAAGGTCCTGAGTTCAATTTCCAGCAACCACATGGTGGCTCACAACCATCTGTAATGAGATCTTGCGCCCTCTTCTGGCATGTAAGCACACAAGCAGGCAGAACACTGTAAACAAATCTTGGGAAGGAAGGAGAGAATGAGAGAAAGAGAGAGGAAAAGAAATTGTGGTTGCTATGGAATGGTGGCAACAGCCAAAGTCTAGTAGAGAAGAAATCAAATTTTAGGCTAGTATGCATGCATGAGATCAGTCCTGTAACATGGAAGACGGTTATGTTTCATGGAAACACTTTCTCTGATCTTTGGAACTCTGCTTGTCTCCTGACTGTGGTGGCAAAAGTTTTCTTGTCCCCATTCTGGGCTTAGTTCCTCTAAGAACACGTCCAGTTGAGGCTGGGTGCTACCTGGTTAAAACTGAGCCTGCCCTCCCCACCCCCTTTTTCAAAATAGCATTAGTTACACCTGTCTCTCAATAAACTAAGGTTGGGAAAGGTGGCTCAGCTGGTAAGATGCTCGCCGTGCAAGCTTGAGGGCCTGAGTTCAAGCCCAGAATCCACATAAAAGCGGGTGAGGTGCATGGCTGTGATCCCCGTATAGGGGAGATGAGCTCTGGGTTCAGCTGAGAGACCCTGCCTCAAAAGATAAAGCGGAGAGCAATGGAGGAAGATGCTGGGTGTCAATTTCAGGTCATCCTGTACCCAAGGGCACACATGTGTGTGCACATACATACCCCACATAACCCCCCTCAAGTGAGCGTGCACACACACACAAGCCCCTAAACACACCACATACACACTTCAAAGTCTGAAGGACATACTTCTAAGTAACCTGTGGATCAAAGAAAAAAAAACAGTAGCAAGTAAATCACAACATATTATTATTTTCATTAAAATAAAGAGCCAAGGATGGGGCTCAGCAGTAAAGAAAGTTGTCACCGAGCCTGGTGACCTGAGTTTGACCCCTGGGCCCCACAACGTGCTGGAAGAAGGGGTTCGACTTGTGTGCTTTGTCCTCTGATCTGCACACACGTGCAGCAACCCCCTCCCACTCACATGCCCACGTGAGATAAATAACTGTGGCAAAGAAATCCCTTTAAACAGAAAAGGAAAATACAGCTAAAAATAGGCTCCAGGAAGTAACACGCCGGGCCAGTTTGTACCGGCTTGTGGGAAGTTCTGCGAGTCTCTTCCCAAATTTACGTTTTGTAATTTCACACAGACATCTGCAAACCCACCGGGGTAGGAGGATTTATGCCACAGGATGAAGTCATGTAAATGAAGCCAGAGCAGTGGTGCTCACCTGTAGCCCCAGCACTCCAGAGGCAGATCAGGAGTTCGAGAGCAGCCTCTGCCATACGGTGAACGTGAGAGCAGTCTGGGCTCCATGAGAGCCCAGCTCAAAAAATAAACCAGAATTTGTAAATGCAGTAAATGGTGATTTTTAGTTGTTAGTTTTTGTCCTCTGAGAGCTAGACAGTGAACATTGGCCAGCGCAGCCTGCAGGCAGATAAAGCAATGCTTGGAGGTAGGTGGGCAGCTTGAAAAGCTGATTTCAGAAAAGAATGAAGAGGGAAGGGTGAGCTGGCTCAGCGCTTAAAGGGGCTTGCCACCAAGCTGAGTTCGATCCTCATCACCGATCCCCCCCTCCCCCCCTGGAAGGAGACAAAGCTGTCCTCTGAAGCCCCTCCCACTGAGGCATGTGGGAGCCCAAATAACAAGTAAGCAAAAGGGGTGTGAATAAGTAAACACAAATTCTTAAATAATAATAAGATCTAAGATTAATAATCAAAGCTTTCACCTCAAGAAACTCAAAGAAGGGGCTGGAGAGATGGCTCAGTGGTTAAGAGCATTGCCTGCTCTTCCAAAGGTCCTGAGTTCAATTCCCAGCAACCGCATGGTGGCTCACAACCATCTGCAATAAGGTCTGGTGCCCTCTTCTGGCCTTCGGCATACACACAGATAGACTATTGTATAAATAATAAATAAATATTTAAAAAAAGACCACCCTAAAAGAAAAAAAAAGATTTATTAAAAAAAAAAGAAACTCAAAGAAGGGCAAATTAAACCCAAGTTAAGCCTGGTTGGAGGTACACCCACAACACCAGAGACTTGAGAAGCTGAGGCAGGGGACTTCCAAGCTCAGACATGCGTAACATACTGAATTTCATGCTAGCCTGGGCTAAGTAAAGAATGGGGGGAAAGTAAGGGAAGGGGAGAAGAAGGGAGGGAAAAGAAAGGGGAAGGAATAGGAGAGGGGGAAAGGAGGAAAGGAGAAGGGGTAGAAAAGGACTAAGTGAAGAGCTACAGGTAAAACCATGGCTCCCAAGGCTTGCACAAGGGACTGCGACCTAACTTACAGTACAAGAGCCCGCTACGACTTCTGACAATCACAGCCTGGCCGGGAGAGGAGAAAGGCTCTACTGGGTCCAAGTTCATTGCTATGGTAACACATTTTAAAAGTTTAACTTGATTATTAAAGTGTGCACACACAAGTATTGTGGCCTAGGTGTGGGGGTCTAGGAACAGCTTATGGGAGTCAATTCCCTCCTTATACCATGCGGGTTCTGGGACTCAGACACAGATCCTGAGGCTTGGTGGCAAGCCCCTTTATTTGCTGGCACTTGCTGTATACTGAGCATGGCTTTGAACTCCTGACCTTCCAGCCCCCACCTCCCAAGTGCTGGGGATGGAAGCCAGGGCCTCGCGCGCACTCAAGGGCTCTACCAACTCAGCCACGTCCCCAGTCCACCCCCATCCATCCTTAATTTCCTTTTTCTTTCTGGGCTGTCTGACTTCTCCAGGCCTTCCCCTTAGAATAATTTTGCCTGTGTGTGCGCACGCGTGCGTTTATTTTTTGAGTCTGAGTATCAAAATTCAAAGATGCTGTATGGTGCTACTCACCTGTAACACCAGCATTTAGGAGGCTGAGGAGAAGCATCTTGAATTTGAGGCTAGCCTAGGCTACACAGCAAGACCTTGTCTAAATAAAGAGATAAAAATAAACCAACAGGAGTATAGTTTTAACTATGAAGTGGAACATGGGAAGGGAAAATGAAAGTAGGAAGGTTGTCAGGGTGAACCATCTTAAATCAGGTACTACCAGAATGATCTCCCGTCCTGTTTTGATGGACTACCTGGCCTGTGGCATCCAACACGTCAGTCCCTGCCTCTGCAACCTCATCTGCCACGGATCACAATGTCCCCTTGGCACCTGTCATCCTACAGCCACTTTGGGGGGCTGGGTGATCCTTCTCTCCACACAGGGGCTCCAGTGGCTCCCACAGGTCCTTAAACTTCCTGAGAAGCTGAGGCTGGCATCAAACTTCTGTCACCTCCCAAGTGCTGGGATTACAGCTGTCCCTACCATTCCTCTGTTCCCCCTGCACCTCCCCCCCCCACACCTGTTGCTCTCAGAAAGCCCTTACCCTGGGATCCCCTCAAACATATCTCTAGATAGAGCCTCCTCCAGGAAGCCTGCGCTAAGCCCTGGAAATGGTGTTCTTATCTGGGGCTCACAGCTTCAACTGTGGTTAGCGACCGAGCATCGGAGGAGCCCCGCCCACTGGCCTGATCACCCATCTGTCATTCCTTCCCACACATAAACATCCTGACCCAATAAACACGCTTAGAGAACCTACCCTGGGGCAGTGTTTTGTTTGCAACACACACACACACACAGACACACACACAGACACACACACACACACACACACTGACAGCTTGAGGCTGGGGCCATCGGGCGCCCTGGCCTGTGGCCCCCATCCCCTCCTTTTGGAAGGGGGTCCCTGTCCTACGGCCCCAGCCCTCCAAAAAGGGAGCGCTCCAGGGTGATGTGGGGAGGAAGGCGGGGCTTGTGCCCCGGAGTGGCTGTCCCGGGCCGGGGACGGAAGTTGCACCACAGTGCGACTACTTTCAGTTTTGTTTCTCTTGCAGGTAGTCGAGAGCCGGCGGTAGCGGGATTTCGGGGCTCCTCGGACCCTGCTGCCGGAGTCCAAGGTCAGCTGTGACTGGGTAAGGAGAGATGGGGGCGTAAGAGCCGGGACCCAGAGAGACGAGGTTGGGGGGAGGGGAGAGAGGGAAGGGGAGGGAAGTGAGAAAGCCCGGGAGAGGAAAAGAAAGGGAGGGGAGAGAGGGCAGGAGGGACCTGGGAGGCCCGAGAGGACTAGCCAGGTGGCAGGCCCTGTCCCTCAACCTCCCACGGCGTTGGGAGTCCCACCCTCCCTGAGAACAGACAACCACACCCCGTCCTGCCCCCCCCCCCCCCAGCTTCCTCTCCCAACCCTGGGGGAACCGGAGAGTGCAATCGATCAATCAATCTTACTTGTTTATCTCTCTGTTTCTCTTTTTAAAGGCTGGGTCTCACTCCGTAACTCAGGCTCAGCCAGAATTTAACTATTGTAGCCCTAGCCTATCCCGAAACTTCCTTGTAACCAAGGCTAGCCTCGAATTCGTGGCGGTCTTCCTGCCTCAGCCTCTTGAGGGCTATTTTTTACCCTAAGTCCCCACCGAGCTGGGGACTTGTAATGCCCTCCCTCCAGAAGTTTCTAGAATGCCTTTGGTAGGAAAGGGTAAACTTAGAGGACTCCGGGGGTCAATGACCCCGAGGTCCAGCAGAAGGAAAGGAGATGAACTTTTCCCACTGGAGCCTTCCTCTTGTTCTGTAATTACTTTCAAAAATAGTTGGGGCAGGAAGTAGGGCCCCCACCCTCTCAGGACACTCTCCCAGACAAAGGAAACTAAGACTATGAGATCTTGCCCCAACATCAAAAAGCCGGGCACTTCTGTGCACCTGACATTCTTCCTATGTGTCCTCACCGGCTTCCCTTTGAGCCCTGGTATCCACTCATAACAGGACCCTATACCAAAACAAACGTGGTGGTGCTTGCCTGTGATTTCAGCACCCAGGAGGCTGAGGCAGGAGGAGCATGGGCTCCAAGCCAGAACCTGAGAATGTAGCTCACTTGTTAGACTGCTTGCCTCGCACAAGAAGCCCTAAATTCCATCCCCAGGGCTACACAAACAGGTCGTGATCCAGGAAGAGGAGGCAGGAAGTTCAAGGTCATCCTCGGTTTCACAACTAGTCTGGGCTACGTGAGACCGGAAGGGTTTGGGCTACCCTTACCTTTGGCCCGTGACCTGGTATTTTAATAATTAGATTACTCCACCTCTGAGACCCAGGGGCTTCCTGGTCTCATTTTTCCCCACAGGCTCTGCCCTACCCACGGCTTTTGCATGTTTACGTTTGGTGCGTGCTGTAAAGAGGACGGAGTGGACGAAAGACGGCCTTCCCCCAGTACCCAGTGCCTCCTAGAAGCCAGAATCTCCCAGCCGTCCAGGTGAGTGCCAACACCAGACACCAGCAAAGAGCAGGGGAGGGGCCAGGCTGAAGGGGGTGGGGAACCAAGATGGGGTGTGGCCAGGGTGCCTCTGACCTCTGCCCCTTCCCTTATAGGATGGTCTCCAAAGTCTCCTCCCCCACTCTGCTGGAGGCTCTGAGCAGCGATTTCCTAGCCTGTAAAATCTGCCTGGAGCAGTTACACTTGCCCAAGACGCTGCCGTGTCTACATACCTATTGCCAGGGCTGCCTGGCCCAACTGGACATCGGTGGCCAGGTCCGTTGCCCTGAGTGTCGGGAGACTGTGCCTGTACCACCCGAGGGTGTGGCCGCCTTCAAGACCAACTTCTTTGTCAATGGGCTCTTGGACCTTGTCAAGGCCAGGGCTTCTGGAGACGCGCATTCGGGGAAGCCAACGTGCGCTCTGTGCCCTCTGGTGGGAGGTAAGAGCTCTGGGGGACCCGCCACCGCCCGATGCCTGGACTGTGCAGATGATTTATGCCAGGCCTGTGCCGACGGGCATCGCTGCTCCCGCCAGACTCATAAGCACCGCGTAGTGGACTTGGTGGGCTACAGAGCCGGGTGGTATGATGAAGAGGCTCGTGAGCGCCAGGCATCCCAGTGTCCCCAGCACCCAGGGGAAGCCCTCTGCTTCCTGTGCCAACCGTGTTCCCAGCTGCTCTGTAAGGACTGCCGTCTGGGGCCCCACCTGGATCACCCCTGCTTGCCCCTGGCGGAGGCGGTGCGTTCCCGGAAACCGGGCCTTGAGGAGTTATTGGCAGGTGTGGACAGCAATCTGGTGGAGCTAGAGGCCACCCGGGTAGCAGAAAAGGAAGCCTTAGCCCAGCTGCGAGAGCAGGCAGCCAGTGTGGGGACGCAGGTAGAGGAGGCCGCTGAACGGATCCTCAAGTCCCTGCTGACCCAGAAGCAGGAAGTCTTGGGACAACTCCGGGCCCATGTGGAGGCTGCTGAGGAGGCTACCAGGGAGAGGCTGACCAAGATAGAGGGCCAGGAGCAAGTGGCCAAGGCGGCTGCTGCCTTTGCCCGCCGAGTGCTCAGCCTGGGTCTGGAGGCAGAGATCCTGTCGCTGGAGGGAGCGATCACACAGCGCCTGCGCCAGCTTCAAGACGCTCCCTGGACACCCGGGCCTACCCCCTGCGTGCTGCCCAAGCTGGAGCTCTACCCTGGGCTCCAGGACAAGAACTGCCACCTGCTTCGACTCTCCTTTGAGGAGCCGAAACAATCCCAGAAGGACTCTGAGAAAGGTGGAGCTGGTACCCAAGGAGGAGATGACTCTCAGAGCCAAGGGGAGGAGAGAACCAAGACAGGGAAGCAGGCTGGCGCCCAGTCCCTCTGTAAGGATGGAGCCCCAACTCCCAAAGAAGGCAAGGCCCAGAACTCCCAAGAAGATGATGATGTCCAAATCGAAAGGGGCAACAGGGCTAACAAGAAGAAGAAGTGCAAAGGGAGGGGCAAGCCCATTTCTCGGGAGCCCAGCCCCATCCTGAGGCCAAACCTAGAAGGTTCAGGCCTCCTCCCTCGGCCCGTTTTCTCCTGGAGTTTCCCCACGAGGATGCCCGGAGACAAACGTTCCCCGCGGATCACCGGGCTCTGCCCCTACGGCCCACAAGAGATCTTGGTGGCAGATGAGCAGAACAGGGTCTTGAAACGCTTCTCTCTTAATGGCGACTATAAGGGCACGGTGCCGGTTCCCGAGGGTTGCTCCCCGTGCAGTGTGGCTGCCCTACAGAATGCAGTGGCTTTCTCCGCCAATGCCAGGCTCTATCTCGTCAGTCCTGAGGGAGAAGTTCAATGGCGAAGATCCCTGAGCCTCACCCAGTCCAGCCACGCTGTGGCCGCGATGCCGTGTGGAGACCGCGTAGCCGTCAGTGTGGCGGGCCACGTGGAGGTATACAAGAAGGAAGGCAGCCTGGCTACGCGGTTTATCCCTGGAGGCAAGGCTAGCCGGGGCCAGCGGGCCCTGGTGTTCCTGACCACCAGCCCTCAGGGCGATTTCGTCGGGTCAGATTGGCAGCAGAACAGTGTGGTTTTCTGTGATGGGCTAGGCCAGGTGATCTGGGAATACAAGGGCCCGGGTTTACATGGCTGCCAGCCAGGTTCTGTGTCTGTGGATAAGAAAGGCTTCATATTCCTGACCCTTCGAGAGGTGAACAAGGTGGTGATCCTGGATCCCAAGGGGTCACTTCTCGGTGACTTCCTTACAGCGTATCACGGCCTGGAAAAGCCCCGGGTGACCACCATGGTAGACGGCAAATATCTGGTGGTGTCCCTCAGTAACGGGACTATCCATGTGTTTAGGGTCAGGTTTCCTGACAGTTAGAGGGGCTTAGGGCTGGGATGACAGGGCAGCTGGGGAGGGAGGGCACCCATGGGATGATGTAGCCAAGGCTGTTTTCCCAGCTGGCAAAATGCTTGCTCCTTTTGTGATGTATGGGGAGAAGGGACACCAAGAGCGGTGGTGGTGTGACCATATCCTCAGGAGCACGCAGCAGGTGCCAGAAGTCAACCCAACCGCTTCCTTTGGAGTGACTCCTGCCGCTGCGGCTCCGCTGTATAGTTTAGGTGTCTTGAGATTTATAAGCGATTCTTGATCTGTATTCTTCAAAACCATTCCTGGGATGGGGTCACGAATCCTCTGTAGAGCACTTGCCTAGAAATCACAAATGAGGCTGGGGGTGTTGATATGGCTCCATAGTAGAGTGCCTATCTAGAGTCTACCAATGAGGAGTGGAGGCGTGGCTCAGTGGGAGATCTCCTGCCTAGAATCCCCCAGTGAGGGGCTGAGGTGTGGCTCAGTGGGAGAGGACCTGTCTAGCCTGCAGGAGGTCCTGGTCAATCCCTAGGTCTTCCCTCCTACCTGGGGGAGAAAATAGATGGAACAGATGAACGTGAGGCCTAGGGAGATAGATGACTTATGTCGTTCTCCAAGCGAAGGACGGTCCAGTCTATGTCTAGACATGGTGGGCATGGTGGAAATGGGTGAAATCTGGCCATTCTCACGGGGGTATATGAGGTCAGAAGAGGCCAGAGGTCTCAGAATGGCGATAACGATGCCACGTTCTGCTAACCACCTTCAGGGAGAAGAGACTCCCTTGGTGAAGTATAGGGTAGATTTCAAAGTGTCAGAGGTCAGAGAGTGCAGGCAGAGGCCACAGATGTGAGATTAAAGCCAGGTGTGCATCGCAACACACCTCTAATTCCAGCACTTGGGAAGCTGAGGCAGGAGGATCATACATTTGGGCTACATTCAGAGACTGTAAAAGAAGCTGGACTCTCCCAACTCTCAAGCACCAGGCTGTCCTGTGGACAGAGCCCCATCTCTGGCCACATGATCATCGGATCAGCAAGGATGCCCACTGTGAGAGGGAGTGACCCTTCCAGACGGTCAGCATCAACGCTTGAGGGGTCCTGTCTGGAGAGGAGCACGTGGGCAGGGATGTGACTCTGTGACCATCCTTGAGTGCTCCGCTGAGCCCACCGACTGTATCGTCCTGCCCTTCAGTGCCCTCAAGCCGGACATCTCCCGAGTTCTCAGACGCCATCAGGGCCCTCAGAAACCGTGATAATAAGATCCGTGTGTTGCCGAGTAAGGCTCACTGGATCGAGATGCAGCACCTGATGGGGTGGGTCTTGTGTTTGCTGGTGAAGCTCATCAACACCCCCAAGGTGGTCCAAAGTCTACATCAACTGATTCCGGTCTGACGACCAGAAGCCCTTTGAGACAGGAAAGCAGAATCCTCTCCAAGATAACCGCTCTGCCCTGAAATGCCACCCTCAGGATGCCCAGGACTCGGTGAGTGGCCAGGCTGGTCGCGATCCATCCCTGTATCATCCATCCCCTCATGAAGGAGAAGCGTCAGAAGATGGTGAGGGGACATCAGAGCCTTCCTGGCCATTGTCCCGGGCCTTCGGGAGATGCGGGGACTAACAGACCCAGGACTTCAGCAGGTTTCAGGCCTTGGAGCCTGAGATGCCGAACATTGTGGACGATGTGCTGGCCAGTGACATCACTTGGAGGATAGTAAGGGTGGGTCTGGAGGACTCCCTGACGGACACCCTGGTAGGCGGTGCAGGGTGGCACTCTTTGGGCGTGGCTAGAGCGGGAGTGTGAAGGGTGCTGAGTTGGTACCTGGCAAGCACAGGACTATCTCCAAGATCTACACACACACCCCAGCCCTTCCCCTGCCATCAGCTGCAAGATCACAGGCACCATCAGGAAGAAAGATGAATTCCATCTTGCCTAACAACAAGAAACAACTGGAGGATCACAAATCACCCACTGAGCTGCCCCCACACCTCACCTTCCAAGCAGAGGCACAAATGACCCCTCAGAGCCGCTGTCATCTCCCTCCCACCATCTCTGCACCTGCCCAGGTGAGCTGGGGCCTGGGAGGCATAGATTAAGGGAGGAACGTTGTCTCCATATCCCAAGGTCCATAAAGACTCGGCCATGTTTCCTTAGCTCTCAAGTAAGAGAAACACTATACTTCTTTTATTATGGGGCTCAGTGGGGAACCAGTAGTGATTCTTGGCTGTAAACAGTGGAGTTTTATACACAAAAAAATATGGGTATCTTTGATATATAATATTAGAGGTGAAAAACACAGTCTAGTCAATCAGCAGCGGTATTTAAATAGGAATTGAGATCTCTGTAATCTAACACCTTTCTTATGCTTTCCATGTGCTTCCTTGGATCTTATTTATTTACTGCTTTTCCTTAGCTTTCTTGGTAAAATTCCTTTACGGAAATGTTAGCCTTTATGTGGACAAAGCAAAGTGATGTTTACCGCAACGGGAGGGGTGAGGGGGGTGCCACCGAAGCCTAAAGGCCAGCGTGGGATTGGAGTGCCGATGGGGGGCGTGCTGAGATGCAGGGGTGTAAAAATCTAGAGATGATTCAGCCCAAGGTTGCAGCAGCCACCACCGTCCTTCTGACCTGTGCTGGCAGCTGTGGGCGCAGAGATGGTGGAGGTCACTGTGGGGGGGCTTGTTTAGCCGGGAGCTGTGGGGAACCGATGCTGGAGAGAAACTTAAGGTGTGGAGGGCAGTGACACGGTGTTTGCGGGATCCACAGGGCTTTGGGAACCAACCCAGATGGGAAGTTTAGGGGTGGAGAAAGGACTCTTTTTCTGGGGGACATGTTTCCTGTTTGTAGAAACCAGTGCAGGAACTCACCAATGTCCAGATCCGCTTTGAATACACATAGATTTCCAAAGCCTGTCATGGTGGTGCAGGCCTGTAATGCCAGGGCTCAGGAGGGGAAGCAGAACTGTGAGTGGGAGGCCAGCCTAGGCTCCAGAGACCCTCGCCAACAAAGCAGGCGGGGCCATAGGTTCAGTTGGTAGAGTGCTTGCCTAACGTACGCGAAGCCCTGGTTTGATCCCTAGCACTGAACAGAAACACGTATAGGACATACCTGCGATCCTAGTGATAGAGTGGAGGCAGGGGAGTCAGAAGTTCATACTCACCAAAGCATAAAGGAAGACATGGAAGCCAGTAAGATTACAAAACAACATGGACTTCTGATTTGATAAGGAAAAGCTGAATCGCTAATGTACCCAGTTTAAAAAAAAAAAAGACCCGTTTCCTGTTTGGACAAAGAACGAACTAGTTCACGCACCCAGGGGAAGCATCTACGAGCAAGGACTGGTAAGATGAATAAAACCAAATAAAACCACTGGCATGTGCCAGCGATGAGGTTAGAGATGTGTTCTGGAGAAACACGTAGACTCCTGGCACTGTAAAACAGTGCTTCCTGGAGAGACATTTGGCAATATTTGCCCCATTTTTGTTTTTTTTCTTCTTGAATGATTGTAAAACTACACTAATCTCAGCCTGTCTAGAATCCGCCAGGGGCTGAGGGTTGGAGGGTCTGCCCAGACTTCCCCAGTGGGTGGCTCCATTCCATCCGTAGCCCTGGGGGGAAAATGTCATGCCACTTTGGGGAATACATTCTGGAAAATAATTCAGTCATAGAAAAATATTTGCAAAGACCTTTACAGCTGCCTGCATTACTGTCATTAACTGGAAACTGCTTCGTGGTGAGGGAGGGCTGAGGAGACTGTGGTCTGTATCGTGGATCACAGCCATGAGAAGTCTTTGAAAGGAGTGGTATGTGATACAGTCGTAAGGGGAGAGAAGAGGGTGAGGGCGTGGCTGGGGAGGCGGCTCCGTGGGTAAGAACGTTTGCCATACAAGCACGAGGACCTGAGTTCGGATCCCCGGCACGCATATAAAAAGCCAGGTGTGGCCACATGTACCAGAGCTATAAGGGTAGAGGGACAGAGGCAGGGGCTTGGCTGCTGCCGGGCTAGCTCCAGGTTCTCGAAGTTATAGGTGGGGAGTAACAGAGAGGGACACTTGGTGTCTTCTAGACCTTGTGCGTGCATGCACGCACGGTGATTGATTGGGGCATTCTGATTGCAGCGGGTCAGCCACAGGTGAGACTGTCTGGACAGCTGCCAAGCCGGCAACGGATCCCTAATCTGTAAATAGCCAATGATCTCGGAGGTTACGTCTTTTTGAGTTATTTTGAACTGGTACACCTACATATTTCTACTTCAGTTAGTATTATATGATTGAATACTTCAAGAAAAATATACTTCTATAAATAATATTTAAGAAGAACTTAATCCAGGCCAGATGTGGTAGTGCGCTCCGGTAACTCTCGCACTTAGGACGAGGCTGGAGGTTTGTTATTTTGCAGCCGGGTGGTCCCCACAGGTGATGGGTGGCCATGAAGTTCCTTTTGGGAAGTCTTGCTGAGTTCTCCCGGCCAGTCCTGACCGAATGCTCGGGCTACAGAACGAAGTGAGATCGGAGGAGTTGTATGAAGGTCCAGAGAGTGTGTGTGCTGTCCTGAGGTAGCGTGATAGCCAACGCAAGTCTCAATAACCGTCTGTGAAGTGAATTAACGTGTAGAGAGGGGATCAGACTGTTCTGACACCGAGGTTTCTGTATGTCACATCTTTAAGCCAGACTGCAGAAATCTTGGATGATGGGAAGTCTCCAGTAGGGGGCACTGTTGCACCTCCTAAGGCAAGACTTCAAAAATAGAGGACTGGGGTTGTCCCCTTTCTTTTAGGAGAGGGAAGAGCGAGGGACAAGAGAGGGTGTTCCACCTCTTTTAGGAGAAGGAGGAGTAAGGGAGGGGCTCCTGTGCCGTTTTGAGTAGCGTAGCGCTGCAGAGGTGCACGGGAACCTGGAGCAGGAGGCTAATTCAGAAATGAACCCAGCCTGGCGGTCCCAGCAAGCAGGGAGGCTGAGGCAGAAGGATAGCCGATTGAAGTCCTGCCTCGGTCGCTTGGCAAGATCATGTTTCAGAATAAAAAGTAAAAAAAGGACTTGGGCTGGAGCTCGGGGATAGAAAGCTTGCCTGGAATCCCCCAGTGAGGGGCTGGGGTGTGGCTCAGTGGTAGAGCCCCTGCCTAGAATCCCCCAGTGAGGGGCTGGGGTGTGGCTCAGTGGTAGAGCACCTGCCTAGAATCCCCCAGTGAGGGCTGGGGTGTGGCTCAGTGGTAGAGGTTTGCCTAGAATGCATGTGATCCTGGATTCAGTACCCAGTACCAGGAGAAGGGAGGGGCCGCCTGGTTCTGAAAGAGAATCCCACAAATGCTTAAGAGGCAGAGAACCAAAGGCTTCTCTGGGACCTCGGAAGTTGAAGGGAAATGCTAAACTCATAAACAGGTAGGGGTGGGAGGCACCGGCACTAGGATATGGAGGGTGGTGGGAGGGATGGCCTTGAGCATCACCTGGAAGTTGAAATTCACACCTTAACTGACCTGGGAATCCTAGCCCATCCCACCCAGACTCAGGTTCTTTGTGTTTAATCAATACCTTAACCGCACAGCAACAACTTGATCAATTATTCTTTTCCTGATTGGAACGGTTCAGGTTGTATATGGATTGGGGACAAGTGGATGTTGTTTGAGGAAGGGAGACAGGCAACAGAAAAACTGCCGGTATTTTTTATATTCATATGACTCTGCAGTCCTTCATTAGAGTATGACCGAATAGGAGAATTGTGACATGCAGGCCCAAGAGCTGGGCGTGATGGCACAGACCTTAACCCCAATGCTGGGAAGGCAGAAACATGAAGATCATGCCAGCCTGAGCTACAGATGAGACTTGGTCTCAAAATAAGGGCTGGAGAGGTAGCTCAGTGGTTAAGAGCGCTTGCCGCTCTCACAGAGGACCTGGGTTCAATTCCCAGCACCCAGATCAGGTGGCTCACAACAGCCTTTAACTCCAGCTCCAGGAGATCTAGCGCCATCTTCTGGCCTCCGAGGACACCTGCACTTACATACACACAGCCACACATAGACATCAAATATAAATGTTTAGGAAAATAACGTACCTAAGAAAGTCTGGCTAAGGCTACACTGTGAACCTTCTTCTCCTGGGGATAATATTTGTTTTAGTTTTCAGAAGTTATATAAACAAGCCACTCAGCAAAACACACAAGTGACCACAGACACGCAAGGGACCAATGGCCCAGTTGGCTGAGAGTCAGGGCCATTCTCAAAGCTAGCGGGGAATTGGCTGTTCTGACTGAGGACCAATTACTGTTGACATTTTGGGAAGTTTGTTTTTTTTTTTTTAATTGCATGTGTGGCCTACCTTTGTATAGTCTGGAGAGAATATGATGTGGGGGCGGGGCAAGACGGTGATCTTTCGCTGTAGACAGATCTGTGAAGTAGTGTCCTTTCCTTCATCCCTATGGGCACAGTTCTGAGGGAACATGTTTTTAAGGAAACGGGTGATGTTGGGGAATCTGAGCTAGGCAGAGTTGGGTTGAGGGGAGCCAGGGTGAAGGTGCCTGGCCATCTCTCGCAGGCAGGGACGTTGAGGGTGGATACAGTCTTCTAACTGGAGAACTGGAGAAGGGGTGCAAACCTGTGAAATGGGGAGAAAACCGCCTTACCCTAGCCAAGGCAAAGCTGCCCAAGCACCTGGAAGCTCTTCAGAAGTGGGCTGGACAGAAGGTACCAGAATCAGCCCAGTCAACTGACTCGGGGACTTAATTTATTAAAATGCATGAGGGAAGAAGAAAGATTAGCTCTTCAGGGACTTCCAGACACCTGGATTGGAGGATCAGAGACCTGATGTCGGGTGTTCCTCTCCTGACGTCCGTGGTGAGGTATCTTGGTGACCAAATAGAGAAAGGTGGGCCTGTGCAGGGAAGGGGACCAGAAGAAGCCGGAACTTTGGGAAGACCAGCGTGTCTCCAGAGGAAGTTGTAGCTGGTTATCTTAAGGGCCAGGAGAGAGTGGGTTGAAGACACAGCCTGAGAGTCAGCCTTGCCTACTTCTCCATTGCCAGGGGACCAAGTGCCTATGCTGAGAAGCCTTACCATTGCATGTGCCTCCCGTTTCTCAATAAAGTTCTCTACCGTTTGTTTTGTGTGACTGGCCTTGTTTGTTCTGCATGCCTCTGAGAAAGACCCCATGGCCAAAAGCAGTTTGGGGAGGAAAGGGTTTATTTCAGCCTCCAGCCGGGGAAGCCAAGGCAGGAACCTGATGGCAGGAGCTGATGCAGAGACCACGGAGGAGTGCTGCTTACTGACTTGCTCGGTTTGCTTTTTTTAAACACACATTTTTTTTTAAATTTTATGTGTGTGGATATTTGTCTTGCAGGTAAGTCTGTGCAGCACGTGTGTGCAGTGCCCTTGGTGGAAAGTCAGATGCCCCGGGGCTAGAGTCACAGATGCTTGTGAGCTGGCATGTGGGTGCTAAGAATTGAAGCTGGGTCCTCTGGGAAAGCAATATTCTTCACCACTAAGCCACCTCTCCAGGCCCTCAGCTTGCTTTTTTAGGCAACCCAGGCACATCTGCCCACAGCTGGTACCACCATAGTGGGCCGGGCACTCCTGCAGCAATTGTCAACCAAGAAAACACTCCACAGGCCAACCTGATGGAGACCGTCGCTCAACTTGACATTCCCTTTTCACCTCACGAGGGCTGGGGAGATGGTTCCCTGAGTGACGTGTTTGCCAAACAAACAGGAGGGGCTGAGTTCAGATCCCCTGCACCCTCCAAAACCCTGGCTTGCTGAGGCATGTCTAGGATCCTGAGCGCTGGGCAGTAAGAGACAGGCAGATTAGCCAGCCCAGAGGAAGCAGGGAGCTTCCAGCTAAATGAGAGACCCTCTCTCAAATACGCTCAACAGGGCGCTTGTCACCAAGCCTGGTGGCCTGAGTTTGATCCCTCGGATCCAAATGGCAGAAGGAAAAGATGGGTCCTGCAAGTGTCCTCTGGCTTTCACACGCCTAATATGGCATCTGTATCCACACCCCGCTCCCGCACAAACACAAAATAACAAAATCAAGCATGTGTGTGTGTGTGTGTGTGCGCGTGCGCGCACGCGCGTGTGCACGCAAGTATAAGAGAGCCATTGAGAAAGACACCCCCAACGCTGACTTCTGGCTTACAGGTATATATGCACCCCACATATACACACCACTACACACAAACACACATGGTAACCCTGCAGAAACAGGAACAGTGCATATCCACTCACAGTTTCAGAGGGTCTCAGTCTGCCACGTCAATGGGAATGTGTAAGGAAAACGTGTGTCATAGAGGACCAGAAAGAAGTACAGACTGGGGCCAGAGGCAGGTATTACCTTCCAAAGTACACCCCTGGTAACATACTTCACCAGCCAGGCCCCAGGTCCTAAAGATCCTCATAAGGTAGTACCACAAGTCAAGGACACAAGCCTGGGAGCTGGAGAGATGGCTTAGCAGTTAAGAGCATACACTGCTCTTGCAACTGGGAATTCAGTTCCCAGTATCCGCCCGCTCATAACTTCCCTTAACTCTAGTTCCAAGGGATCTGGCATCCTCTTTTGGCTTCTATGGGTACTGCATACAAGTGTGCATGTCCAAACACATACACACATATACACAAAATTGAAAATAGATAAAATCTCTAAACATGGGTGTGGGAGACATTTCAGATTCAAACCAAGGCACCAGGACCTAAGGAGCAGAAAGAGATTGTCATGGCTGCCTGGTGGTCACTCCCAGGGTGGCCACACTGATTCCTTGGGGACATTGCAGAAGCCACAGCGACCAACACAATGACACCCGTGATCCGGTCTCCTTTCAGCCCAGCTTCTGCAGGACAAATGGAACCACTTCTGAGCTAACCCTTCCTGAAAGTCAGGCACTGAGTCAGCAAGATGGCCCAGCAGGTAAAGGTGTTTGCTGCCAAGATTGACCTGAGTTCAATCTCTCAAACCCACGGGGAGCAAGGGAGAGCAGTGCCTCCCTCAGGTTGTCCTCTGACCGCCACGCGTGGACATGGCACGCACGCACACATTCCCCATACTCTAGATAAGTAATCTTTTTGAAGAGAGACGTGGTAGCATTTACAGCCCTAGCTCTAGAGAGGTGAATCTCTGGAGTCTTAGGCCAACGGGAGACCTTGTCTCAGAAATCCAAGGTGAATGTTGCCTGAGAACTGACAGTCATGGCTGTCCTCTGGTCTCCGCTACCTCACGCTGGCACACACGTGTGCAGGAACGCCCACACACAAGACAGGAAGATGCAGTGAACAAAGGAGGATTGGGGCCTTGAGGAAGTCTGACCTGGAGGTGTAGGAAGATAGTTCTGAGACATTTCCCACCTGGGGCTCTCTATGGTCTTGTTCTCCCAGCCACGACCCCCAACAAGGAGAAAGAATGACAGCCTAGCAGGGAATGCTGCGAATGGCCTGGCTCAGGAACAAGGCCTCACTGCGCAGTGACAGCCTACAGAAGAATTCTGCAATTCATTCTCCGATGACTAAGCCTGGACCTGGGCGCCTGGGCGAACCCCGGGGAACGTGACTCAGCAGCAAGCTGAGGGGGCCTGGCGACAGGAGACGGCCTCCGTCCATGTGAGCCAAGATTACAGCGAGGACAACCAGTTCCCAACTTCAAACCCCAAGGCGGAGCGCCTGCCTCTGTGGTCAGACCCACGAGGGGCTCGTGCTGCAAGCCATGTGGCCACGAGCCTCCTCCCTCCCTCCCTTTATCCTGCTGTGCACTCCAGTGCCGGGGGCCACCTCTGCCGCCCACGACTCCGGTGAAAAAGCCTCATTACAGGGAGAGGCTGGGTCCCAGAGAGAGCAGGAGAGACATAGAAGGAGATGGGGGTGGAGGGACTCATCCCAGGCCTGGAACACGCTAGACAGATGATCCCAGCTTCCTGCCTGTACTGAGGAGATGGGAAGGGAGTTCGTCAGGTTTGACTTTTCTCGGGGGCCAATTCTGAAGACATCTTTGCATGTTCAGAAGTAACAGTGTCTGTTTTCTCCAGAGTCACAGGGATGGTTCGATGAACTATGTGGGGTGGGTGGGTGAGGTGGGGGGCATCCCCAGCTAAGACTGTGGGCCACACCTGTATCCCAGCACCTAGGAGGTGGAGGTTGGGGGGGTATGGAGTTTAAGGGGCAGCCTGAGCTATATAGCAAGGCTTTCTCAAACAAAGAACACACGTCAATAGGAGAAGAGAAAAAAGAAGGGAAGGAGGAAAGGATTGAGGAAGATAACAGCGTTCTCAGAGAGAGAGACGCCATGGCTGTGGTGTGGTCATTCAAAGTGAAGGCCTCACACACAGGCCATCTCCCTCTACCCTGGCCCTCGCTGGCATTCCCAGGCCTGCCTGGCATGGCCAGGCTTCTATACAGAGCAGGATAAGGAGTCTGACTCAGCCGAGCGCAGGTACTCTGCAGAGATCTGCAGGCAGAGGAAACACATCAGGCGTTTGTGGCAACCTAGCTGTGGAACCCGATCTGAGGAGTTCCTGGCAACTCTGCAGCTGGGGTGAGGTCCTGGGGCTGAGTACAGGGCTCCCTTTGCCTTAGGAGGTTAGCATGAGTAACAGTGAGGTAGCTCGGGTCTGGGGAGGAAAGAGGGCAAGCTCACCCGGGAGAGCTTTCTCTTGAGGGTTTTACTTATTTTTGAAACAATTTCAGATTGTTAAGGCTGATGCCAAACTCGCTCTGTAGCTAAGAATGACCTTGAACTTCTGACCCTCCTGCCTCTGCCTCCCAATTGTTGGGATTATGGGGGTGCACCACCATAGAAAGTTTGTGTGGTGCCTGGGGTCACGCTAGGCAAACACAGAACCAACTGGGACACAGCTCTGCCCTGCCCTGCCCTGGCTTGTTTTGTTTTGTGGGGTGGTTGGGTTTTTTGGTTTGGTTTGGTTTTTTTGTTTGTTGTCATTGGTTCCTGAGGCAGAGTCTCATTCTGTAGCCCAGGCTGGCTTCAAAGTTGCTGTAAACCCCTGTCTCAGCTTCCCACATACTGGGGTTGTAGGCAGGAGCCACCACAGCTGGTTCCTTCTGGCTTTATGAAACAGCGCCTTGCTGTGCAGCCTGAGCTAGATCTTCCAGCCGCTGCCTCCTGAATGTCTGGATGGTAGCTCTGCCTCACCACTCCAGCTGGGAACTTTGTTCACGCATTCAGAGATGGTAATTCCTTAGAATAACTCCTGAGAGGCTGAGAAAGAAGATGGTGCGGTGGGTAAGAGAAACGTGGGGCACAAGCTTGAAGGCCTGAGTTCGATTCCCAAGCACCCACCTAAAAGGTCAGGCATACACACAAGCCTGGAACCCCAGTGCTGTGGAGGTGGGGAGGGAGACAAGAGGGATAGCTGGGGATTCCTGCCTAGTTCCAGGGACAGTGAGAGATGGCATCTCAAAGGATAAGACAGAGAGTGGCGGGGCAGGACGCAGACATCTTCCTCGTGTGCACGCGCGCACACACACACAGAGTAATTAAAACAGGTTAAAATGTAAAAATAATGGTTCCTGAGATATTCATAGAATATATATTGGATGGGTGGATGGGTGGATGGATGGATGGATGGATGGATGGATGGATGGATCGATGCTGGACAGACAATGGTATCTAGGAGCAGCAAGTCTAAACCAGCCCCCTTTCTACTGACTGTGTATGTTATCTCAGTTCTCTCCTTCCTGGTTCTACAAGGCTGGCCTTACTGCCACACTCATTTCCATGAGGAGAAGGGTGAGAGTACGGAATTATGTAACATATGCACAATCACCAGGAGCCAGGCAGAGACCAGAGCCCTCCAGGGCTCTGTTACCACACCCAGACAAGGGAAAGCTACACTGGAGATCCCCAAGAAGCAAAGCCATAGCACAGTATCCCATATCTGACCTGGCCAATCGCGCGCTCTCTCTCTCTCTCTCTCTCTCTCTCTCTCTCTCTCTCTCTCTGTGTGTGTGTGTGTGTGTGTGTGTGTGTGTGTGTGTGTGTTCCCAACTCCTCCTGGGACAGCATTCCAGCTCCTCCATATTCCTCTGCGGATTCACTTCATCTGGGGAGACATCGGAGTTGATGTGTGGGAGGACGGCAGATGATGGGGAAGGGGATCTGCCTTCAAGCCAGCCTGAGGTTTCAGGCTGTTCCCTGCCCTCCATCTGGATAGACAAGAGGACCTGGCGTCTTGGGGCTTATGTGTTGTTGTTTGCTGGCTTTGTTTCTTTTGAAGATTTATTCTTTTTTAAATGATCCCTCTTCTGTGTTTGTTAGGGGAGGGGTGTTTGCATGTGCAGTGCGGTGGAGGCCAGGAGAGATCACTGGATCTCCTGAGGCTAAACTTCCTGTCCCCTGGCATGAGTCACCTGATGTCAGTTCTGGGAACCGAACCCCCGTCCTCTTAACTGCTAGGCCATCTCTCCCGCTGCGTTCTGCTGTCATCGCTTTAACACGTGTGCCTGTGCATATTCACACATGCATGGATGAACGTGTGTGTAAGCTTCACACGTGTGTGTATGTGGAGGTCAGAGGACACCCTTGGAAGAGGATGTCAGAGGACATCCTCAGGAACACCATTCGCCTTCTCTGAGACAAGATCTCCCCTTGGCCTGGAGCTCCACAATCAGCCGGACAAGCTGGGCAGCCAGACCCAGGGATGCTCCTGTCTCTGCCTGCACAGGATTGGGATTCCAAATATGCACCACCCGTGCCTGGTTTTTATACAGGTTCTGGGGCTCTGGGGAAACACTTTGCCAAATGAGGCATCCTCCGCCCCACACCCTTCCTCCTGGTTCCCTGGTGTTTTATGGTCAGCAGGGCCTTTCCTGTACTGGAGTTCAGCTTCCCAAGCAGGAATCCCACAGAAAATTGGTTTGGGGTGAGTTCCCTTTCTTTGTATTTGGGCTTTGGAGCCAACCATGCAGTCTGTGCAGGGCAGGAATCAGAGTTAGCATGCTTGCAGCTTGCATCTTGCCCTGGACTAGTTCAAATACAAACCCACACACTCTGGCTGCCTCGCCTCTGCAGAGGCCTTGATCTGGATAGCATAGCTCTTGTCTCCAGGTTGAACATGACCTCAGCCATAATAAAGCAGAGGCATCATGATGATCTCGTGAGATCAGGAGATGAGGCCCCTCCCCTCCTGGACATTCCAGTCCCCGTTCTCTGCACAGTAGACAATGGACTGGGGTGGGACACTTCCACGCTATGGTTGTTTGTAAGACATTTAGGGGACTTTCCAGGGATATAGCCACCCATGAGTCACCCATGTCCCTGAAAGTTACCCCAATAAATTCACTGGTTCACCGAGCTGGACTCGGGCAGATTCCTTTATTTGGCTTGCTGGGACTCTCTCTATCTGAGATGAGTAGATGTTTATGTCTACAAGACAAAGCCATGCAGTCTGCTATCTGTTTTCTGTTGCTATAACAACATGCCTGAGACTGGCCATTATTTGTAAATAATGAGTTTGACTGGAGGTAATGCCTCGCACTTGTAATCCCAGCTCTTAGGAGACTGAGGCAGAGGACTAGAAGAGTTTGAGGTCACCTGGGCTACATACTGAGTTCCAAGGCAGCTACAGACAGAGACCCTGTCTCACAGAGCAGCAACAAAATACTGAGTTGTCTTAGCTCACCATTCCAGGAAGTTCAAGGACGTGTCGCCGACATCAGATAGTGTCTGACTACAGGAACATGACAGAGGTCGTCTTATGAAACCGAACAAGCCCGTGTCATGTCATGACTCTCGTCTTCAAAGAAGCAGACAGGGGCCCCACCCTCAGGGCTTTGTCTAATATTACTTCCTAATATTACATCTAGGCCTCCTTTCCAAACATCAGTATATGAGCTACAATACATAAGGCTGGGCATGTCTCTTCAAGCCCCTACCAGTCCCTGTCCAGCCATCGGCTTTTATTTTCTGAATTGGAAGAAAAATACCTTTCTTCGTAGACAAAGAAAAGCTGCCAATCAAGGCAGAGGGACAATTTAAGCAGGTGATGTCAGGTTATGTCAGTATGTTAGGTGTGACAGTTCTGGAGAAGGGAAATGTTGACCAGTCCATGTTTCTAATCCCAGCGTCCAGGAAGCAGAGGCAGGAGGATAGCTGCAATGTCAAGGGCAGCTCGGTCTACCCAGTGAGACCTTGTTTCAGAAGGAAGAAAAGGAGCTAGGGAGGAGGTGGCCCCATTTGTTAAAGCGCTTTCCACAGAAATGTGAAGACATTGGTTCGAATCCCAGAATCCAAGTAAAAGCCAGGCAAGGCAGTGCACCCATCAGTCCTGTCCAGAAACAAGCAGCTCCTGGCAGCTCACTGGCCAGCCTCGTCTAGCCAAGTTAGTGAGTGCCAGGTTCAGTGAGAAACCCTGCCTCAAAACACGAAGGTGGGCATTGGAGACATGGCTCAAGGGTTAAGAGCACTTGGTACTCTTCCAGAGGACCCAGGTTTGATTCCCAGTATCCACATGGAGGCTCACCCCTGTTTATAACTGCAGTCTCTCTCAGGCCTTGTCTGTCTCCCTTCTGTAGAGCTACTCATGATTTTACTCCTCAAAAGGGGTCCAAGAGGTAGATTTGGGCCTGCTACCTTTAACCTGACTTAGAAAGCAGTTGCTGGTCACTTCTTGGGTGAACCTCAATAAAAATCAAATATTTGGCTCAAATTGTGATAGTGGCCTTATTCTCAGTGTTGGGATTAACAATGAGAGTCTCACAAGGGATTGTCTAGATCAGGCTGGCCCGTGGGCGTGTCTGTGGGGGACTGTCTTGACTAAGGTAACTGGTGTGGGAGACCTAGCCCGCCATGGGCAGCACCATTCCCTAGGTGGGGCTCATGGGCTGTAAGCACGCAGGCATTCATTTCTCTACTCTTGATTGCGGCTGAGATGCGACCAGCTTTTTAAAGTTCTCTGCCCTGAAGTTACCTTCTGTAAATATATTTTATCATAGCCACAGAAAAGCAACTTGGACTATCAGGGTGCTCCCAGTCGGGGCACCATGCCAGATCTCGCCTCTTCAGATAATCAAGACTGGAATTTCCCCTGTAAAGCTCATTTCCTACCATTTCATCCTCAGCTGAGGACCACAGCTGCCAAATCTAGCTACTAAGGCTGAATACTGGGTTTGGACAAGACGGGCTCCTCCACACGTGCCTTCCCGTCTTGAGCAGGGCCCTCCACACACACCTTCCCATCTTGCCCACCATAAGCAGTAATTACTTATTCTATTGCTACAACAAAACACCCGACCATGGGCCAACAAGATGGCTGAGCAGGTGAAGGTGCTTGCTACCAAGGCTGATGACCTGAGTTTGATCCCTAGTACCCACATGGTAGGAAGCTGTCATTTGACCTCCATACATGCATCATGGCACAAATAGGCACACATATGCACACACACACATACACTCACATAAAAATAAATAAAATGTAGTAAAATAAATATAATAAGTACCTGACCAAAGAGGAAGGGCTCATTTTGGCTCACAGTTTCGGGATCCAGTTCACTGTGGCAGGGACATCATGGCGGAAGAAGCTTCAAGCAGCTGATGGCGTTGCGCCCTGAGTTATTCGCTCTTTTTGTGCATTCCATGCCCCTTGCTCAGGACTTGGTACCATCCACAGTTAAGGTGGGTCTTCCCACCTCCGTCTCACCTAGACCTCTTGGGGGGTGGGTTCGATGAGAAAACGCCCCCCATGGGCTCATGTGCCCAGGTGGTGGCGCTGTTTGGGGCAGAGCCTTCAGGAGGTGGAGCCTAGCTGGGGGAAGTACATCACTGGGGGCGGGGCTTGAGGTTTTCTAACCCAGTCCCACTTCCTGTCCCCTCTTTCTCGGCTTCTGTATTCAGATGGAATGTGATTGGCTGGCCTCATGCTCTGGCTGCCCCGCCTTCCCGCCATGGTGGACTGGCCTCTCTCTGCAGCGTGAGTTAAAATAATAGTCACTCCCCTAAGTTGCTTTTGTCTGGCGTTTGGTCCCGGTGATGTCATTGATATGCTCCTCTTCTCCTTGGAGGGAGAGCATGGAGAACAGAATGGACTGAATTTGGACTCACCACTCAGCCCGCTAACTCGCTAGTGGCCGTGACCTCTGCAAATGTCTAAGCTATGTTGGTAAAGTCAACACTGTGAGACACCTCATGAGACTGGAGGGTGGGGCGGGAAGCAAACGATATTAAGAATGTCAACATGGGGGCCGGCAAGTGAGCTCAGCTGGCAAAAGTACGTGCCCTGTGTGGTGGTTTAAACAGGAATGGCCCCCATGAACTCGTGTGTTTGAATGCTTGGCCCATAGGGAGTGGCACGCTGAAGAGGCGTGGCCTTGTTGGAGGAAGTTTGCCACTGTGGAGGAGGCGGGCTTTGAGGTCTCATATGCTCAAGCTCAAGCGAGTGTAGCTCGCTGTCTCCTGCTGTCTGCAGATCAAGATGTTGAACTCTCAGCTCCTTCTCCAGCACCATGTCTACCCACATGCCACCATGCTTCCCACCAGTGATCATAATGGACTAAACCTCTGAGCTGTAAGCCAGCCCCAATGAAATGTTCTCCTTTATAAGAGTTGCCGTGGTCATGGTGTCTCTTCACAGCAATAAAACCCTAACTGAGACACCCTGCAAGCCTGCTGGCCCTAATTCCATCCCTGAAACCCACAATGGAAGGAGAGAATTGACTCCCTGAAATTTTCCTCTGATCTCCTCAGGTGTGCAAGCAACACACATGCCCACGCTCACATACAATAATATGAGTGCTTTTGTAGCCTGTGGGGGGCCTTAGGTTTAATCCCTAGTACTATATCATCGTCACCACTACCAACACCATATTTATTCAAAATAAACTCATCACATTCAAAGGATGCTGCACATCTACAATTGTAATCCCAGCACTCAGGAGGCTGAGGCAGGAGATCATGAGTTATAGGCCAGGCTGGGGTATGAAGTCAGATCCTGTCTCCTAAAAACAAAAACAGAGGACACAGACCCAGCAGTTGCTCATCACACACACACACACAATCTCTACAGCTACTGGAATTGTCTCTGCAGGATAGGAAAGCTCTGCCCAGCCAAATTCTTACCAACTTCCACCTGCTGCGAGGTCGCTGACCCTGGCCCTGAATCAGCCCGGAAAGGCAGTCAGGCGTTCTAGACACAACATAACCTCTCGCCTGCAAGCCCCTTGGGATTCTCAGAAAGAGTAACTGGGAGTTTCCAGAGCTTTCTATCTACGCTCAAGCCCTGCTTCCCATCTCCACACTCATCACCTCCCCCCCCCCCCAGTCAGTGAGCCAATTCGTGAGCCTATTCCAACACCAGACAAGAGCAAAACAATGTTTGGCCCGCCATTTCCTGAAGAAATAACGGCTGGGAACTGAAGTACTTTGACATCACCATCGGTAACAAGTTCAGAGATAAGAGAAGCATGTGCTAGTCTACAATAGAACTCGTTATGTCCACACAGTGGAGTTTTATAAAGACATGAAGAGGGCCAACAAGTTGGTTCAGTGGTGAAGAAGCTTGCTGCCAAGGCTCACCTCCCGAGTTCAATCCCTGGGACCCACATGGTGGAAGGAAAGAACCAACTCCCCAAAAGTTGTGCGCTGGCCCCCACAGGTGTGCTCCCCCACAATACATGCATTAGTGTAATGAATAAATTCTCTTAAGAACGAAATCAGGTGGGGTGCTACATTCCTGTCATCCCAGCTTTTAGCAGACTAGGCAGGAGGATCATGAGTTCAAGGCCAGCCTGTGCTACATAGCAAGCCCTCGTCTTCAAAAGACAAATGACAGAGTAAAATTGTGCCATTTTTCAGGAATATGAGCGGGGCTAGAGATCATCGTGTTGAGTGAAATAAGCCAGACTCAGGAAGATAAAGGTTCTGTGGTTTTTCACAGATGTGGAATCCAGGTGCTTTTTAGATCAAACATGACAACAGAAGAGGGGCTGTTTGGAAAAGGAGGGGGGTCAGTGTGGGGGGTAACAGAAGAGAGTGATAGGGACTAACCAAAGCACATGATACACATATGTGAAAATATTAAGATGAAACTCACACACACGTGCACACACACACACACACACACCACCTCCACCACCACCACCACCACCAAGTCAGAGGTGCATCTGGGGATGTGGCTCAGTTGGTAGAGTGTTGGCCTAGCAAGCATGAATCCCTGGATTCCATCCCCCCATCCTGCAAAAGAGAAGCCTGTATGTAACCTCAGCACGTGGAGAGATGGGGCGTCACATGTTCAAGGTCATCTTGAACACCGTGAATTAAAGGCCATTTTGGATTCCGTAAGACCTTGTCTCAAAAACGAAAACGCCAGCAGGGACTGGAGGGATGGCTTGGTGATTAAGATCATTGAATACTCTTCCAGAGAACCTGGGTTTGAGTCCCAGTCCCCACATGGCAGCTCACAAGTGTCAGGTACCTCCACTTCCAGGGGATCCAGTGCCTTCTTCTGCAGGCACTGCACACATGTAGCATTTAGGCATACACGCAAGCAAAACACCCACACACAGGTAAATAACATTAAATTAAAATGAAGAACATTTTGTACAATGCATAAACAATAATTGTGTGTGTGTGTGTGTGTGTGTGTGTGTGTGTGTGTGTGTTAAAGCAGGACTCAGAATGGGAGGGAAGAGTCCGTGTTTCTTGAACCTCAAAGCCTGCTTTGACTGGTTCCTGCAATCCCCTTGGGGATCACTGAAGGAGGTAGCTAGGCGGTGGAAACACGGTTACCCCCCTGAGCTTCCTGAGACAACCCAGTCCTTTCAGGGGGTTAGCTCTTGCCCACTGAGGGCTCTGTCTGCAGGGCCTGCCCTGGGCTCACCCGGGGCTGTCTGGGTCTGGGGCCAGCGACAAGGGAATAGTGAGCTGGCAGGCCAGGCTGCACCCTGGGAGTTGAGGTTCAGCCTGTGAATAACGGGGGCCTCATCAGCCGCCCTGGCACTACAGGGAGGAAGCACCGGGTACTGACTCATCCAGCAGGTCGGGGCAGGTGAGTGAGAGGCAGGGAACAGAAGGGCTCCATCAGGCTCCCGTGTGTGCCATTGCCCCAGCAGGGCTCCCAACATCCCATTTCCAGGCCCTTCTATTCCATTTCCAATCTTCCTATGCCACACTCAAGTTTGTGAACTTTTTCTTGCTTGCTCCAAACCCCATATATTCTTTGCTGGACTCCCCATTTTAAGAGGCATCTGCCGTAGACTCCCCTAGAAGCCTCTTCCCATTTAAAATTCCTGCTTGGGGACTAGCAAGCATAGGGAGTAAGGTAGACAGGGAAAACAGTCACTGAAATGCGTGAGGGCCTGAGTTCAATTCCCAGTACCAACGTAAAGGCCATGCTCAGTCATATATGGAAGCCTACAACCTTAGCTCTGAGGAGGCAGAGGCAGGTGGATCTCTGTGAGTTCAAAGCCAGCCTGGTCTACACGTGCCAGGACAGGCACCAAAACTACAGAGAAACCTTGTCTCAACCCCCCTACCCCACCCCCCAAAAAGAAGAAGATACCTGATACCAACCTCTAACACATATACATACAGGAATGCACAGTACACACACACACACACACGCACACACTAAAATTCAATATGAAATTGTAAATATGCTAAGTATAAATACACTAAGTAAAGTTAAGGTGTTGAGTGATAGAGGAGACACCCAGTGTCTACCTCTGGGATTTACACACTTATGCACACATGTGTGCCAAACACACACTGACACAAACAAATAAATATTAAAAAGAAAACGAGTAACAACTTTTGAAAACCTGAAAGCAATACCTGCCTATCCTTTCTCCCTTCACAGACTCAAACTTGCTCACTCTTTCTGGGCCCCACGGCAAAGGAAAACTTTGCAGATGACATCCCGTTAGTGAGCTGTGTTGGCCCAGGCCTACTTCCCAGCACGTCCCCAGCTGTGACATTCCTATGAGACTGACTGAATTCTTTCCAGTCCCTTGAGGTCTGTACTGAACCTGGCTCCTGGGCCTCCGGTGTGACAGACGACTCTGACTTCAACACCTGCCTCAGGGCAGCAAGGAGCCGTTTTGCCGCCTAGATTCACCTAGACAGCTGATGAAAACCATTAAAACCCAAACACCAGCGTCCTAGAATTCTGATGAGAATCTTCAAAGGCGGGTGCTCGCGGCTCCAGATATCACAAAAACTCTTGGGAAAGGCTCTGGGGAGACGACTCAGTCTCCACAATGCTCACTGCTGCAGGAAGCTCTGCGCAGGCGTAATAACACACGCCTGAAATCCCCACCACAAGGGAGGCAGACAGATAGGTCCCGGGAGCATACTGGCCAGCCAGCCCTGTCTAATCAGCAAGTCCCCAATTCAGTGAGAGACCCTGTCTCAAAAAAGAAGGTAGAGGAGGCTGGGGAGCTGGCTCAGTGGGTAATAGTGCTTCTGCGCAAGGGTGAGGGCCTGAGTTTGAATTTCAGCGCTCACCCGAAGAGCCAGGCTCGGACGTGTGTGCCTGTCAACTCCCCGCTTGGCGGATGGAGAAAGATGGGTTTGGGAGCTACTAAGTCAGATAGAGAGGTTGTAAGACCTAGCTGTGAATGCCCCAAATAACTCTGCTCTCTGGCTGCGTCATTTTATCTCTTCGAAATCTCCAACTTCCAGTAATTCTAAGGAATCTTCAAGATTGTGGCTTCTTCAAAGAGCTTTGGTCAGAGCCAGATATCAACCCTCTGTGTATCTGATTCTCTCTGCGCAGGACAGGCAGCCAGCCGCACCCACTTCTGAGCACCGCGATGAAGAAATGAATAATGGGAATAAAGCCGGGTTTGGCCAGAGCAATTGGCTCACATGTTTTAGCCATGGTTGGTATTGACATGTGGGGGTGGGGACCCCCAGATCTTAAAAGTGAGTGAGTTTGCGGAGTAGAAAATGACCACACTAAACAAAGGGTCAAACACCAATGCAAGACTTTTGGGTCCACGTTTTCTCCCTCTGGGCATCAGGCTTTACTTCAGCCTGCTTCTGTATACTGGGCCTGATTCATGTGAGGCAGGGGCTCTACCACTGAGCCACACCCCAGCCCCTCACTGGGGGATTCTAGGCAGGGGCTCTACCACTGATCCGGGCCCTAAGCCCCTTTTCCTGTCTTCTTGGACTTGACAAACTGGGTTGGGAATCCTAGGGACACTGAGGCCTGTGGGCTTCTTCTGTTCCTTCCACAAATGGCTTCTTCAGTTTTGAGGCTTTCCTCCTTCCTGCTCTTCTGTATCCTTCCTGAAGGCAAGCTGTGTCTGAGCCCCAAAGGAAGAACTGGCATGCTGATATACCTGTAACCCTGCAATACCATCACTGGGGAGGCTGAAACAGGAAGACCAGGGAGAGCTCAAGGTCTACCTGGACCATAATCCTAGACCTTGTTTTAAAGAAAGAGGAGGGGGGAAGAGAGGGAAGAGGGAAGTTAGTTGTCCTTTTTAGTTCCCCAGATAGTGTATCTGGGCTAGCCTGCTCTATTCACCTATCCCCTCTACCCATAGAGCTGTCTGAATTTCTTTAAAACTTAGAACTGTCTTCTTGGTTCTTAAAATGCACCTGGGCACTGGGGTCTGTGACTAGCCTGGTTTCCACACTTGAAACTCTGGAGAAGATACTCCTTCGGTCTGCCCTTGGCCTTGCTCAGATCCTCCTGGTTCGAACTCTTTCTTTTTTAAAGCATATTTATTTGTTTTATAGGTAGGGGGTGCGCTCGGTATGGCTGCAAGCTACTGGCTGAGCCGTCTCACTGGCTCCACTGATCTTGACTCTCCTACTAGGAGTTCATCTACCTTGTGGCTAGAACACAAGGCAAGAGAGACTTCTCCCCATGGTATCAAAGTGGAGCACCCGTCCCCAGCAACCGACGCCCTGCTCAGACTCCCTTTGCACACCTGGAGGGTAGTGCGTAGCTGGGGCTTCCCCAGTGGGCTTGTTTGTCCTGCTGAGGCAGGAAGGTCCTCCCTGTCTCAGGGATCTCTTCTCTACAAAGAATGACTCTCTTCGGCTTATTGTTTCCTTTCCGGTGGAATTTCTTCTCTTGAGGACACAGTGTGCTACTCCTCGGATCTCCATTTCCTCCTGTCCAGACAGGGGCTGGCCACCAGCCAGAGGCTTGACACTGGCAGAGCAGCCTGGTGCTGAAGACCGCGGAGGACCGAGGCAGGAAATGGGACTCTTCCCTCACAGCCTCTTCCTTGGTGTCCACTTTGGGTGGTGTGTTCCCGTGGACAGAAAGCCATCCCCTATGCAGCAGGAAAGTGTGATGTCAGGGTGCAAACCTGGGGTGGTCAGGTGAGGAGACACACACAGAGAAGGGTAGACCCTACCTACCCCACTGGAGACTTCATTCTCCCACTAGTTTAGTACTTAATTTGGTAAAGAACCCTCCAGTTGAAGGAGGTGACGACATGCTTAGACAGAGATTGCAACTGGCAACCAAGGGCACCATTTGGCAGAAGAGATTTGGCAGAAGAGGGGCTACTCAACTCCTACAACAAATATCCTTCTCATGATATGTCCTATTTGTGCTCTCTCTCCCTCCCTCCCTCTTCCCTTCCCTCCACTCCTCCTTCCCTCCTTCTCTTTATTTATTTGGGACATGGTCTCATGTAGCCCAGGCTGGTCTCTAACTGCCTATGTGGACAGGGCTGGCCTCTAGCTCCCTACATAACTGAGAATGACTTTGAACTCTTTGTCCCAAGGTCTCTACCTCCCAGTACGAGGATTATAGGCATTTATCACTATGCCCAGTGCCGAAGAGCCAACCCAAAGCTTCATCCATGTTGGACGGGCATTACCAGCTAGGCTGTATCGCCAGCCTCTTAGTTTCTTGAGACAGGGTCTTACTTTGTAGCCTAGACTGGCCTTGAACTTGAAATCCTCCTGCCTCAGCCTCTGGTGCATTGGGATAACGGGTGTAGGCCACCTTGCTGGAATCAGTGGGGTTTGCAAACATACAGATGAAGGAACAGATGCAGGGACAAGGGGTGGCTCCAGCCTTGAAGCTCCTGTCCTCACATGCTCAATTCAATAGTTCCCGTCATATTCCTGGCATACAGAGCTCACCCCAGGCTACCCCACTCTTCCAGCCACTGAGCAGAAGCTGCCTCATAGCTGCCACCTCAGCTCCCCTGGCCTCTGCAGCTCCAACCCCTCCCCCGGGGCCCCCAGCAAGGCCATGCTTCAGTGTGAACTGATATGAATAACGGTTACTCGCCCTGCCTGCATCAGACCTTACTCATCCTGTCTAGTAGTTCCGACCCAGATTGGGGAGCCCAGCAAGGGTGCAGCAGAGCCACCCCCAGGAAGGGAGGATAGTGAGTCCTTACTCTTCAGGAGATTCTGGGAGTAGGTGGGGTACCAGCCTGAAGGCTCTGCTTCGGGGTCAAGTTCCCTCCATAATAGTGATTCTCTCATCCGAGACCTTTAATTAATTAATGTACACACACTAATTAGTTAATATTTGTTGGTTTGTTTTGGGGCAGAGTCTTGCTATGTAGCCTTGGCTGGCCCAGGACGCTATGCAGACCAGGCTGGTTTCAGTGTCTCCCAAGCACTGGCAAATGTCTGGTTCCTTTTCTGTTGGGCAGGATACAGGTGAGAGCCAGAGCCTTTGGTGACCTTCCTCACTCCAGCACTGACCCAGACGGCCTCAACTCGCTCTGCTCGGCTTCCAGGGTCCCTTTACTGAAGGACTAACTCATTCATCACACCGTTAGGCATTAGTTAGCGCGGGAGTACTGGCCTCCATCAGCGAGAGCTCAAGGGATGGAGCTGGAGAGAGAGAGAGAGAGAGAGAGAGAGAGAGAGAGAGAGAGAGAGCTCCATGGGCAGAGCATCCACAGTGCATGAAGGCCTGAGCTGGACCCTTGGTGCCCAAGTAATAGCCAGGTGCAGTCTGTGTGGATGACATCACACACTGGGGAGGCAGAGACAGGAGGCTCCGCAGGCTGGCCAGACAGCCAGGGCCAGTCTTGCTGAACTGCTGTGCTCCAAGGTCAATAAGAGACCGTCTATAAGTAAGTAAGAAAATAAATAAATAAAATAAGAAGGCTGGCGAAATGGCTCAGCAGACAAGCGTCTTTGCCACCTGGTATGAGGACCTGAGTTCAATCCCTGGGACCCACACGGTGGAAGGGGAACACTGACTCCCAGAAGTTGTCCTTTGACCTACATACACATTCCACACAGTGAACAGCCCAGCCAGAGTGTCCTACTCCCCACGAGCCAAGTATGACCTTGAACGTCTGACCCACCTCCTCTCCCAACTGCTGCACCACCATGCCCCAGTTTAGCGAGCTGGGGGTGGAACCCAAGGTTTCATGCATGGTTGGCAAACACTCGACCTACTGAGCCACATCCTGGGCTCTTGAGTGTCCTTGTGTCTGAGGACTGCCTGAGAGCGGGAATCCAGCAGAGACACTACACAATGGCAGGACTCTAGTAGGGACAGGTAGGGTACAGGATTGGACAAGGGCAAAGAAATAGCGGGAAGCAAGGGGTGGGGAGGACTGGGGCAGCCCTTCCTCACGGCCTCCATTCAGGCAGGAACTGGAGAGGTGGCTCAGGGGTTAGAGCACGCACACTGCTCCTGCTCTCGCAGAGGACTCAAGGTTAGTCCCAGCACGTGCCTGGGAGGTGGCTCACAACTGCCTGTCAGTCCAGCTCTGAAGGATCGCCTCAGGTGCTGGCTTTCATGTTCACACACACACACACACACACACACACACACACGCCAGGCATAGACTTTAATTAAAAGGAAAATGTTTTTTAAATATTCTGTTGGGTCCTAAGGACATATCTGGGACATAATAACCTAGTCACATAACCCGTTCCAGAAAAGATCATAAGCAGGGGCTTGGGCGGTGACTCCGTTAACCAAGTGCTTGTGGCCCACGAGCAAGGGCCCGAGTTCGAGCCCCAGCTCCCATATAAAAAGCCAGGCATGGGGAAGCACGCTTGTCATCCCAATGCCAGGGGGCAGAAACAGGGGGGATTACTAGGGGTCGCTCTATAACCAGGATACCCAAGCAGAGAGTCCCAGGTCCCATGAGAGACTCTGTCTCAACAACAAAGTGGAAAGCTCTTGAGAAATGACCCAAGATGGACCTCTGGCCTTCGCATGTAGGCATACACACACACACACAAACACAGAAAAGAGCTAGTTGGTTTGGTATTCCCACTCCCCACCCTGTTGAACAGTGTGTGTGTGTGTGTGTGTGAACTGTGCAGCCTTTGGCTTATGTGTACAGTCAGAAGACAGCTTACGGGAGTTGATTCTCTCCTTCTTCCACCTGTGGGTTCCGGGGATTGAACTCAGGTCATCAGACTTGGCGGCGAGCGCCTTTACCTGCTGAGCCATCTTGTCGACCCTGTTTCTATGATTAGCTGCAGTGGAGGAAGAAAGAGCAATCCAGGGACTTCCTGTCTGGTCTTGGGTTCCCCAGTCTCACCCTCTCACACCAGGCACCTGCTCTCCCACCTCTACAGCCCTGTGCACAGGGTTTTAGGAAGGACTTCAGGTGTGGGGCAGTGTAAGCAAAGCCACAGCCTGACTGCCTTATGGTGGGAACAGCAGAATGAGCAGGGCTGACTCAGACAGTGACACGCACAAGAGTCTTGATCCCATGGAAAAACTAGGGGGAAAAGAACCATGAGTCGGGGCACCCTGGAGACCCTGTGGTAAATTCATTAGAGTTTTATCACCTTGTCTTTCTCGGTCCCTGGGACCTTGGCTACCCACAAAGCTTCTACTGACCCTAGTCACCATCTCTCTGGGCATCTGCCTGGCCCCGTGGGATTGCAATCAAAAAGTCAAGTCCAGGGCCCGAGTATGCAGCTGATTGCTAAAGCTGTTGCCTAGCACGCATGAAATCCTGGGTCCAACACCACATAAACCAGCCATGGTGGTGCATTCCTGCAATCCCAACGCTCGACAGGTGGAAGCCAGAGGACCAATTGTTCAGGGCTGTCTTTGGTTGTATAGTCTGAGGTCACGCTGAGATACAAGAAAGAGACGCTGGCTAAAAAACAAAAACAAAACAGTGGGGGTGGGAGCTGGAGAGATGGCTCGGTGGTGAAGAGGACCCAAGTTGAATTGCTAGTGCCCTATCCAGAGGGACCCACGCCTTCTTCAGACTTCTGCAGGTACCTGCCATCTTGTGTACACACACACACATACATAGACACATAGCCACACATAAATAAATCATTAAAAGCAAATCTTTTTGTTGTTGTTGTTTTGTTTTGTTTTAGTAAGACAAAACTCTCACTGTGTGGCTCTGGCTACCATGGCGCTCACTATATAAACCAAGCTGGCCTTGAACGCACAGAAATGTACCTGCTTCTGCCTCCTAGGTCCATGGGTTAAAGGCATGTAACACACACACACACACACACACACACACACGGCATGTCCTTGTCCACAGCCAGATTAGAACAAGAACATCTATTTCAATGGGCAGAAGCCTCCAGAACAGCAAGAGCTACAACATCAAAGCCCATAAAGAGGGTAAGACAGGGACTAGGGAGTTACTCAATAGCAGAATACTTGTCTAACTAGCCAGCAAATCTGTACCCTGTGTTCCATCCCCAGAGACAGAGAGACGATGATTGCTCTCTAGAAATGGAAACACACTGTTCTGTTCCTGTGAAGAGACACCATGACTGAGACAACTCTCACAAAAGAAAGCCCTTAATTGGGGACTTGCTTACAGTTTCAGAGGCTGAGACCATATCATTATGGTGAGGGCACAGTACTGGAGCAGTAGCTGAGAGCTACATCCTGAATCACAGGCAGAGAAGAGAGACTGGGCCTGCCAAGGGCTTTTATAACCTCAAAGCCCACCCCCAGTGACACACCTCCTCCAACAAGACCACACCTCCTGATCCTTCTGATCCTTTCAAAAAGTTCTGCCCGTCAGTGACTGAGCATTCAAGAATATGAGCCGATCAGAACCCTCCTTAGTCAAACCACCACCAATGCCTTCTCTTGCAGTGTTTGGTGTCTCCCTGGCCTACCCCGTTCTCATTTCTCTCCCAAGGGCACGGGGCCTCCCTCACAACCAGGCACCAAGCCCACCTCCTCCATGAGGTCTTCCTTCCTCACACACTGTCTGCATATCTTTATATGAGACTCCAAGTCTCATAATGTAGCTTAAGGGGCTGGGGAAACAGCTCACTTGGTACGCACTTGACACAGAAACATGAGGACCTGAGTTCAGATCCCCGTCACCCATGTCAAGGTTGGGTGTGGCGGCTCCCGTCTGTGATCCCAGGGCTGAGTGGCAGCTCCCTGCTCAGGCAGCTTGGCTGAATCACTGAGACTCTCTCCTCCAAACCAAGGTGGTTTTGCTTTTTGAGACAGGGTCTGTCTACATAGCCCTGGCTATCCTGGAACTCACTCTGTAGACCAGTCTGGCCCAGTCTAGAAATGATACAGTCTAGGGGTCTTGCTGGGGTTTGTTTTCTCTGTCTCTTAAAGAATTAAAAGGCAAGAAAAACAAAAAACAGAAGCACGAGAGGCAGCGGCAGAGTTTCTGAGCACCACAGACAGAATCGGCTGCTGAAGGAAGGTGTTTATTGGGGGTGAAGAAGCATGCACACGGCAGACACACAGAGGAAGAGACCCTCTGCACAGCAGACAAGGGAGAGCCCAAACGCCACCTCATTTCAAGGCCTTTTTGGGGGAGCAGGGCTTAAAGCCCCTGAAGAATCTTCCCCTACTCTAGGATTGGTCAATTTGAAGCCGATAGGATTGCTGTTGATTGGTTAGCAACTGTGGTGTGACTGTCCTGACCAGGCCTTGAACTTGCTGAGCCAGGCGTCAGCAGGGGCCCACTGGTGGGGAATAGAAGGTGAGTGTCTGTGAGTTCAAGGCCAGTCTTTTGTTTTGTTTTTGTTTTTCAAGCAGGGTTCCTCTGTAGCTTTGGAGCCTGTCCTGGAACTAGCTCTTGCAGACCAGGCTGGCCTCGAACTCACAGAGATCTGCCTGCCTCGGCCTCCCAAGTGCTGGGATTAAAGGCATGTGCCACCACTGCCCAGCAAGGCCAGTCTTAAAGAGACTAGAGTTAGATAGACTCCCTGGTTGGCAGACAGGAAGAGGGGCCGTGACTAGTAATACAGACGGCAAATTTCCAAGATGCCCAGCTTCTTCCTCCCCTGCCTTGGCCTCTGCCTCCCTAGCTCTGGGATTAAAGATGTACGCCATCTCTGCCACTACACTCGTTTCTGTTAGGATTTTTTCCTAACGTGAGCTCTCTACTGTTGCAAAAATCCCAATCAAGCCAAATCACAACAAACCAAATTAAAAATATCCAGGTTTAATGGGATTCCTGCGCTCTTGGGTGGCTGGGACCACCACGGGTAAGGGGGGCGGATACGACCACATAATTCTCCTTTGGGGGCTACCTTAAATACCCAGGGAGGGGTGGTCAGGACCTGGCATGCTGGGATTTGGAGTCCAGACCAATAGACTCTCAGGTCTGGGGGCTGGGAGCTACGCTTTCAACTTAACAGTTTCTTCTCTGCTTATTTTAATAGGGTCTCACGTAGCCCAGGTTGGCCTGAACTCACTATGTAGCTGGAGATGACCCAGAACTGATCCTCCTTCTTCTACCTCCTGAGAGCTGGGATTCCAGATGTGTACTGACCGTGCCTGACTGTACGCAGTGAACTGAACCCAGGGCTTTGTGCAGGAGGCAAGCAAGCTGCCCACTGAGCCACACACCCTCCCAGCCTCTGTATGCTATTTCCTAATCACTAGAGCCAGTCTGTCTTCGGCCCCCAGCATGTGTGTGTGACATTTCTTCAGGGAAAAGAACTGGTTCTCTTTTCTTGGTGTTATGCCATTGAGCATGAGTGGCAATTAATATTTGGTCACGCTGGGGAAGCCAATATTCATCCTTCAACCGGAGCAGAATGCAAACAGGCTGTGTTCAAAGAAAGAGCTAAAAAAACGAAACTTAGGAATGTAGAGAATGCGGAACAGGGACTGGCCACGACAAGGAATGTGAGTCACAGCCTGGCTTGGGAAAAGAGAAATGGAAGAAGGGACAGGATGCTGTCCAGGGCCCTTTGGGTCCTAAGTCTCTTCATTGGCTGACAGGGTCAGCCTCGGTGATCATGGTGATCATGTCTGCCCAGACGGTGAGCACCACCCTCCCGCCGACACACTTCCTCTAGACGGCTCCTTCTCGCCTCGGATGCTTGAGGGTCAGTCATGTTTGTTGAACACAGCTCCTGAGAGACTCTGCAGTAAACACCCTCAGGAAATAGTAGAAACCAGACGTGTTGATTTATATCGGGAATCCCAGTATTCCAGGAGTGGAGTCAGGAGGATTACAAGTTCAAAGCCATCCTGGGCTACACAGCAAGACCTTACTTTGAAAAAGTAAAAAACAGGGCGTTGGAGATGTAGCTCAACTGGTAGAGTGCTTGCCTCATGTAAAGAATGCCCTGGGTTCGATCCCCAGCACCTCAAAAAACAGGGAGCATGCCTGTAATTGCTGTGTCCTAGGAATGGAGGCAGGAGGACCAGAAGAGTGTTCAAGGGGCCTCAGCTCCGGGACTCTATGAGTTCGAGGCCAGCCTGGTCTACGCAGTGCAACCATGGGGACAGGAGTTGTGGATAGCAAGACTCATGTCCCATTGGGCCCCTCTGGAAAGGTGTGTCGAGCCCTGAGATAGGAGGCTTTGGAGCTCAAGACCAGCCTGGACTCCAGTGAGATCAAAGCTACACAGCAGGAACCCGTCACAGAGCACAGAGGCTATACCTGGGTTATGGGAAGGGTCCATACAGGACCCCATAATCCCAAGCAGCAACACCAGTCAGTGGGGATGCATCAGGAATGCGCATGGAAACCAGCCAGAGAGTGGCTGGCAGCAGTGCCCCCGGGGGAGCAGTCTGTCCACCATCAAGATCTCTGAGGCTAACTGCAAAACACAGGAAGTCCCAAAGACGGCCTCCAACATTCCTCCTTCAGGGAGCTTGCATTCTTTAAGAATTAACAACGTTGGCTGTCGGCCACTCAAAAACAGCTACTACTCACCGAGTGTCCCTAGGGCTCTCAACGCTGCGTAAATGCTAGCAAGCTCAAACCCTCACAGCAGCCCCAAACATGGGAATCCCTACCTCTCTCAGGTAAGGGGCTGGGTCAGTGAGATGACTCCAGGGGTCAAGGCATTCACATCAAGCCTGATGACCTGAGTTTGGTCCCCAGAACCCGTATGGCAAAAGCGAAGAACTGCCTCTAGCCGCCACACTCCTACCTACCTACATACATACACAGGCTGACACCACACACTCAGTAAATAAACACAATTTTAACTTTAGAACGAGAGAGGGAAGAAGGTTGGAGAGATGGTTCAAGAGGTCAAGTGTTTGGCACATAAACCTGAGGTTCTGAGTTGGAAGCCCCCTCCCCCCCACTCCCAGCCCATATTTTAAAACACTGGCCACAGCAGCCTTAAGCCTAGACCAGAGAGATGTAAACAGGGATCCCTGGGCTTGCTAGCCAGCTGGTCTAGCAGAATCAGTGAGAGACTCTGTCTCTAAAATAAATAATGAATGAATAAAAAAATAGGTAGGGAGCAATCAATGAATGAACACACGCATGTACGAGCAGCCGCTCACACGCACGCACACACGATTAATAATTAGCGGGAGAGTTAGGACCTGGCAGAAGGTGTGACTTGGCGGGCAGGATAAAGCCCTAGGTTCAATCCCCAAAAAACAACAACAGGAAAAAAAAAAGCGAAAGTTGCCGTGGCTCAGAGGGTAAACGTGCTAACCGCCAAGTGCTAGCGGCCAAGGTGCCAAGCCCGTTGACCTAGCTTCTAGCCTCACAACCAGAGTTGAAGAGCAAACTAACTCCCAGCAGGTGTTCTCTGGCCTGCTCACATGCGCACGCAGACGCACGCACGAAGGCGCGCGCGCACGCACACACACACGCATGCTTGCATGCACGCACAAGTCCCCCCAATCAATCAGTTATCAACCCATGTAAATTATTTTTAAAAATTAAAACTAAAGCTCACAGTGATTAACTTATGCTGGATGAGGGACCACGCATCTGCAATCCCAACACTTGGGAGGCTGAGGCGGAGAGACGGAGAGTTCAAGGCCAGCCTGAGCTACCTAATAAGTTCCAGGTCAGACAGACAAACGGGACACAGCACTGTTAACTTTTGCCTTCATACGCATCCTACATCCTCATCCAGCCTCAGGTCTCTGCTGGGAGGCCTGGAGTGTCTGACCTCACTGCCAGTATCTGCCCTCCCCCATCCCCATTTATGGAAATTTATGGAACAGTTGCTGTCTGACCATAGCTCATCTCTTGACCTTTCTGAACTAAGTAATCCTTACGGTAATCCTCAGCCAGTCAGCATCAGGTCCTTGCCTGGAGGCTTGCTCTATTTGACTGTGACTAGCATTCTTCCATTTATAGAACAGTTGCTGTGTGACCATAATTCGTATCTTGGCCTCTCTGAGTCAATTAACTTTTTTTTTTTTTTTTGGTTTTTCAAGACATGGTTTTTCTGTAGCTTTGGAGCCTATCCTGGAACTCTTGTTCCAGGATCAGGCTGGCCTCGAACTCACAGAGATCCGCCTGCCTCTGCCTCCTGAGTGCTGGGATTAAAGGTGTGTGACACCACTGCCCGGCTCAGTGAACTTTTATGACCCTCAATTTTGAAACTCTGTGTGTGTGTGTGTGTGTGTGTGTGTGTGTGTATCAGAGCTGGTGAGTGGTGAGATAGCTCAGTAGTTAAAGGCTACACAAGCCTAGAAGCTTGATACACACACACACATAACCACACACACACCATTTAAACATGGACTATACTGTGGGGACCCAGAGCAAGTATGAACTTAATCTGAAAGTTAAATGACAGTGGCTGGCCATGGGCTACAGAAGGAAGGAGACCAAGGGGCTGGGTCTGTGAAGGTAGGAGAGGAGAACCCAGACAGGCTGACACCAGACAGACCATATCGGATTGTCCGGAGCCATGATTGCCAATGAACAGAAGCCAAGGCACTGACCACTCCGCCCAGCTCACTCCTAGAAAGGGCAGAGGCAGTCCAGCCCAAACATGGGCTATTTTCAGAACTGTGTTCTTTGGAAAGCCACCAGGCCAGGAATAGTGCAGTGAGTTAGAGTGCGGGTGGGCAGGGGGGGTCTTGTCTTCTCCCACCCCCGGCTCTCCCAGTGAAATCACCAGGCTTGGGGGGCCGGACCCAGCATTCCTAGGAGCCTGTGTAACTGGCAGGAGGCTGAACCTCCTCCCCAGAGGAAGAGCCCTGGAGCCCAGACTGACTGTAGAGGGATTCCAGGAGGCAAAGGAGAAGGAAAGAGAGATTGAGTCAGACGTCGAGGAGAGGGAGTGGGGGCGCCATCTCCTTTGAGAGACATGATAAAGAGTGTAAGAGAGAGACCAGAAGAGGAAGTAAAGAGCAGCTGTATCCTGAGTGACACGGACGTGAGGTCTCCTCTGGGGGAGAGGGGAGATCCAGAGATGCAAACAGGAAGGGCAAAAGGAAATGGGAAGGGGGGCCGCTGGGAGACAGCTCAGCAAATAAAGGTGCGTGCCACCAAGGCTGACCTGCGCATGCAAGCACGCACGCACGCACGCGCGCACGCGCGCACACACACACTAAAAGCAGGGAAGGGCAATGGACCAAGGATCATGACTCCTGAGGCCCCAGTGGAGCCTGCTGCTCTGTGAGAGAGTGCAGGGGTAGGAGTTGGGGTAGGGGACAGTTGTGGAAAGAATGAGTTCCCGCCAATGACAAACCACCTGCCCAGGGACCAGACAGAGCCATCTTCCTGTGGAGTTGATCCTGGAACCTTCCCAGAAATCCACAGCTCCGTGTAAGGCACGCGCTCTTATCTCTGATCCCAGGCAAATCAAGGGCTGCGCTATTTCAACAGCCGGGACTTTACTTTCTGTTCATTCGATCCCTTCCCTCCCCCGCACTGACCAAAGGGTCAAAAGTTAAAGAAGATGATGAGGTCAAAGCGGTTTTGGGGGTTCTAGTGGGGAAGAAAAAGGGAGAGTGACACAAGTCGGTGACTCAGGTTAGATTCTGAGAAGGGTGTCCCTAAGAGGGCTTGGGGGTTAGGGTAAGACACCCCTCCTTCCTCCAGGAAGCCCACAGGAAGCTGCATCCTGTGTGTTCGAGGATAGATAAGGTCATGGGGCAAGGAGGAGATGCAGGGACCATGGTCAAATCTGGGTTCGGGGCCTTCTCGGTAGCCCTAATTCATAAAGAAACAGAGGCCTCATTTTGCTAGGCTATGCCTCAGCTTGTATATTTTTATCTAGTTATTTGTTTGTATATATGTGCATGTCCATGTGTAGGCACACGTGTGATGTAGAGGCTGGAAGACAGCTTCCTTGTGGGAATCAGTTTTTTCCTTCCATTGTGTGGGTCCCCAGGATTGAACTCAGGCCATCAAACTTGGCAGCAGGCACTTCTACCCAGTGAGCCAACTCATAGGCCCATCGACTCAGTTTCTAAAACCCACCCACTAGACGCCCAAGGGTCCCCTTCAGTTTGGAGGTCCCGTTAGGGTTCTGACCATGGTGGTACATCCGTCATCCCGGCATTTGTGACACTAAGGCAGAATTGTGAACAGTGCCAGTTTGGGCTACATAGTAGGATCCTGTCTCAAAGGAAAAAACAAAACAAAACAAAAAAAAACTGGACATGCCTATTATTCCAGCACTAGGGAGGTAGAGGCAGGAGGATTGCTGTGAGTTATATAGTGAGTTCCGGAACATTCAGGCTTATATAACATGACTCGATCTCTAGTGTCTTCCCCACCAAAGGAAAAGAGGAAGAAGAAAGAAAGAAAGAAAGAAAGAAAGAAAGAAAGAGAGAGACTCAGAGCTTTCCATTTCCTAAGAAAAGGGTGTCCCTCATCCCTCCCCAACTCCAGAAGGAACACTGAGCCCTTATCCAGCTCCCCTGAGACCTGGAACAGTGTATCAGGACACCAGTCAGGAAAAAGCTGCTTGCACCCTGGCAGAGTCTCGCCCCGCCCCCGAAAGGAGAGATCTAGAAAAATCTGAGAGAGGCAGGAAGCGGAAGAGAGGGTTCCTCAGTTTCCCAGCTAGAGCACCCAAGGAGGCTCACCTCCAGCTGCAATCTCTACCCGCCCCGCCTCTGAAACCTTGGGGACACCCAGCTCCTGGGTCCCCTGACTGCTAAGGACAGAGGGTGTGGCATCTGGAGATGTGTCTAGGGGTAAGAGAGGAGGCTGGCTCTGGTCTTTGTCATCTTCCTCAGAGATGGCCCAGAACATCTGCCTCTCCCTCCCAGGCAAGCAGCCATGATGAGAAAGGGGAGAAAAGGATGAAATAAAACAAAACAAACAGCAGATGGGCCAGAACGCCTCTCTGCTTGGCCTGTGAGCCTAAATTTCCAACCGAGGTTTCTCCTCTTTCCTCAACCCTCCCTCCCCCACCTGGCTCTGGAGGCAGGGTCGCCATGAGAAAACTCTGAAGGACTGGTTGCCTTGGTATCTGTTTATTGAAAATCCAAAACAAACATCCTCGCTCTACCACCCACTTAAACCTCCCATGACTCGCCAGCCAGCTGTCTCCATGGATACTGCCAAGTGAACCCCGTCACCTGTACAGAAGATGACAGCACGTGAACCCCAAGGCCAGAGTGCCTTCTCAGCTCCCACGGCTGGACCGCCTTGACCTTCTCTATTCACAGGGTCGGGGTCACAATGGGCGTTTGAGTCTGTCCAACCTTGGGAGGTAGCAGCCTGGTCCTCTTAGGTGCTGCCCTAACGTTCACTCGCTAAAGAAAGCCTGAAACTGGGAAAGCAGTGGTTCGGTGGGTAGTTTGCCTACCATGTGCGGAGTCCTGGGTTCGAGCCCCAGTACTGCATGAGAGGTGGAGGCGGAGGATCAGAATCTCCAGGCTATCCTTGGCTATATAATGAGTTTAAGGCTAGCCTGGGCTGCATCAGCATGAGAGTATTCAAAAAATTAATTAATTAACTTTTTAAAAAGCTCCCCAGTCATTCTTCCTCCCCAGGATCACGATGGTCTAGGACCAGACCCCCACCGTGATATATATTCTGTTTCTTTCTATCCCTGCTCCTGTGGCTCCAGCCCGCCTATGTCTACATCCAGGGAAGAAGTAAACTCTAAAGTGTTCTCTGGGGTCTGGAGAGACGCCTCAGCCCTTAAGAACACACACCGTTCCTGCAGAGGACCTAAGTACCGCTGCACGCCCACAATGAAGAGAGTAATCGGTGGAGTTACAGCGTACAACTGCCTGTAACTCCAGCTCCAGGGAACCTGACACGCCCCTGCTTCCACCTGCACATCCCCTCAAATGGACACACGCATACACACACATTTAAAAATTAAGAATAAAGCTGGACGTGGTGAGCACACCTCCAGTGTCGGGAGGCAGAAGCAGGCTGGGAGCTGGGAGCCAGCCAGAACTCCAGATTTAAGTTCCCCAGTCGGGGCTATAATGATAGACTCTCTCAGTAAATAAATAAATAAATAGTTGATAAAAATAAAATCTTAAAAAAAAAAAAACACATCTTTCTCCCTCAGTCATCTCAGGCTGTTCCAAATCAGCAAAACTTCCACACGGCTCCTTGTTCCCTTGACCAGGCTTTCTGTGGTAAACCCTGGTCCCATCCAGCCACCAGCGCCCCACCCAGTACACTTCAAAACCCAGCCACACAAGGCTATGGACAGAGTCCTCAGGGCACCAGGAGAGTCTGGCCCCACGTGAGGAGTCAGCCCTGCTTCACGGCAGCCCGGCAGGCACCTGGAGGGAGGAGGAAAGAACCTGAAGTTCTCCGGTTTGGGCTCAAGCCCAAGAGGAACCAGAACCCAGACAATCACAGGGCACATTTCATGCCCTCTGGCCACTGGGCAGAAACCCAAGGGAAGGCCAGCCAACTTTTCCTGGAGGTAGGCCCAAGGTGCACAAGGGGCAGACAGCCCTGACAAGCTCCATAGCTTCTCTGGGATGGGTTCCTCCAAAGCAAAGGGGCAAACCCAGTCATGTGGCTGCAAGCTGAGAACCAGGGAAGGGAGTCCCAGACACCAGGCGTTGTAAGCTCTGTGGTGCCACCGGGGGTTGAGCCGACCGACCAGCCAAAGGCAAATTGACGGGGATGTTCCAATCAAGGCAACCAGGGTTTGCTCAATTATCCGGCATGCCCTCCAGCACACGTACACCCATGTCCTAGCAAATCCCTGGGAGGGAGGGAGGGGGAAGGGAGGGAGGGCGGGCGGGCAGCCCAGACATTTCCAGAGTTAGAAAGTGGGTGGGGCTGGAACATGAGTTCATCTGTTTCCTGCCCACATCTGGTATAAAGGGAGACTGGAGCCACAGGACGGCACAGCTGGAGCAAGCTGCTGCAGAGCCGCGGAAGAGGACCGCCGAACTCCCGCCTTCGGCAGGACGCAGCCAACCACAGCTGAGCAACAGCCAGCAAGGGGGAAGAAGAGTCCATCACAGGGCACCTTGGAAAACTCCAGGTAGGAGAAAGGCAAGCTCTTTCCTAAGGCCTAATTACGTTAGGAAGGTGACCTTCCCTTCCCGGAAGGCTGTCACCCTCATTTTACCTCCGTTCCTTTTCCGCCCTGTTCTGGAACTCCGCAGCCTTTAGCCCACCCAGGACCGCAGGTGGTCGAGAAAGATGGTCAAACTCCACTTCTAACCCTGGATTCTAGAAGCGAAGATGCTGTCTCACAGGGCCTCCCCAGAAAACCTCCCCTTTCTCAATTTAGCAAAGAAACTTTACTTAAAAGAAAAACCAAGCCAGGCGGTGGTGGTGGCGCACGCCTTTAATCCCAGCACTCGGGAGGCAGAGGCAGGCAGATCTCCGTGAGTTCGAGGCCAGCCTGGTCTACAAGGACTAGTTCCAGGACAGCTAGGACTGTTATGCAGAGAAACAAAACCAAAAAGAAAGAAAAGAAGGAAGGAAGGAAGGAAGGAAGGAAGGAAGGAAGGAAGGAAGGAA
>JABTXL010005621.1:149068-160838 GCA_025134845.1 Neodon shergylaensis | reverse complement strand
CCACACACCAGCCCCTCACTGGGGGATTCTAGGCAGGGGCTCTACCACTGAGCCACACCCCAGCCCCTCACTGGGGTTTGCTAGGCACATGCTCTACCACTGAGCTGTAACCCAAAACTCTGTTTGTCTTGGTTAGGCTTTTTCATAAGACCACTCAGAGCTGGGTGTAATGGGTCATTCCTGTAGGAAAATCATGAGTTTGGGGTTAGCCTGAACTACACAGTAAGATCCTGTCAAAAACAAAAACAAAAAAAAACGAAACAAAAAAAAACACTAGAGAGAGAAAACTAGCCAATTCAAACCATTGCGTATACCTGTAGTTCTAGCTACTCCACCCCACCTCCAAATAAATAAATAGATGATAGATAGATAGATAGACAGACAGACAGACAGACAGACAGACAGACAGACAGATAGATAAAACAAACAACAACCAAAACCCACCAGGGCCACCAAGATGGCTCCACAGGTAACGGCTTTTATCGTGAAGCCTGGTGACCTGAATTTGATTCCTGGAAGCCACAGAAATGGGGAAGGGAGAGAACCAACTCTGCATAAGTCGTCCTCTCCACTTGGCATGCACGCACCCCCACACACCTCATACTTGCCCCCTACACAATAATAATAAATATTTTTTAAAACAAACAAACAAACAGAAGCAAAGCCAATGGAAAGACATGACCTTCAGTAAGAACAGCAGGAACTGCCGCGTGTGTGGACAGGCCTCCAAGATTACAGCTTAGGGGCCGAGAGGAGAGGTGTAAGGAGAGAAGGCAGAGGTGTCTAATTCTGGTGCTAAACTGGATCCCAAAGCCAAGAAAAATGTGGCGAAGCCAGGGATGTGGCTCATCCTATCATCCTAGCTCTTGGGAAGCTGAGGCAGGAGGACTACCATGAACTCAAGGCCAACCTAGGCTTTGGGGTGAGCTCTGGAGTAGGCTGTACTATGAAGAGGAAAAAAGGGGAAGAAAGAGAGAAGGGAGGGAAGGAAAGAAATGGGGGACATCCCAAGACTCTTAAATTGGCCCATTTAACCCCCAGCAGCTCTTTGCATCCCTTCAACGTGCACTTGTTTGAGAGCAGGGAGTAGCAGGGAAGCATCAAAGATGCTTAAAAGCCGTCTCACTTCTTGACCGCCTTGCTTTCCCTCAGGTATGATCAGTGACTTACTTGCCGAAGGGGCTGTGGACCAGCTGACACATCTCGTGCTGGTGAACGCCCTCTACTTCAATGGCCAATGGAAGACCCCCTTCTCAGAGGCCAGCACCCACCACCGCCTCTTCCATAAGTCTGACGGCAGCACCGTCTCTGTGCCCATGATGGCTCAGACCAACAAGTTCAACTACAGTGAGTCCAAGATCCCCGGTCCCTACCTCTTAACAACGATAGGCCCCGGGCAGCATCCAGTGTCACTGTCAGAGTGAGGAAGATGGCAGAGAAGGTGGACGCACCCGAGTTATTACAATGACTTCCCAAGCAGGACATACTGAGATAATCCAAGAAGCGGGGGAAAGCCCCAGCTTCTGTCATGCTAGGTGGAGCTGAAATGGAGACGGTCTTCCTGCCCTCATCTACCCGACCGCTAAGCCCATCTCTTCTCCTAAGAGGTTTCCAGTGTCGTTACCTTCGGGGAACAAGCCCAGAGAGAGGGGAAAGCTGTGTGGAAGTTGAGATTTAGAGGCTGATGATGGGAATAATTAGTGGCTGGGGTCAGACAGAAATCAGTGAGGGTCAGGAGGGAGAAAATAGGAGGATGTGGGGGTGTGGCTTAGGGAGAAGGCTCACCCAGCATCAGTAAAGCCCTGGGTTCCGTGCTTAGCTCAAAAGTGTGGTGGAGAGTAAGTTCAAGGCCATCCTTGACTACGTAGCTAGTTAAAAGATGAAAGGAAAACATTGGAATGGCATGTAGAGTGGGTGATAGAACTCCAAAACTAGAACAGAGAGCTCGGTCTTCTAGAAGGAGAGAAAACAAGAGACGCAGGAGGAGAGTTAGGGAGGAATCCACGTGAGCTGGAGCCATTTCCAAGGTGCCATCTTGATTCTTTCCAGCTGAATTCATCACTCCTGATGGCCACTACTACGACATCCTGGAACTGCCCTATCATGGCGAAACCCTCAGCATGTTCATCGCGGCGCCCTACGAGAAGGACGTGCCCCTCTCTGCCCTCACCAACATTCTGGATGCTGAGCTCATCCGACAATGGAAAGGGAACATGACCAGACTGCCCCGGCTCCTCATCCTGCCCAAGTAAGTCATCCCACTCGCCAACAGCCTAGTCCCGACATCCACCATCTCTCCTGAAGCCACCGTCTCCATGGGCAGTTTCCCGGATGGGGAACACCCACAGGGAAGGGACATGTGTGGGAGGCTGATGGGAAACCTTCTAGCCTGGGTTTGATTATGGTTTCTTATTTCATCATCACACTTGGAGAATGTCTCTACTGTTGGAGAGGAGACAGATTTTTATAAAATCCATCCCTGCAGAAGCTATGCACCAAAAACCCAGTCAGAGTCCACCGAAGTGGAGGGTGCAAGCCTGCAGCCTCAGTGCTTGAGACCTCGGGCCTTGGCTAAGGGAGCAAGATTGCTGAAGCCATAGCTCAGTTGGTAGAGTGCTCCCATGCCATGCATTAAGCCCCAGGTTCAAACCCACACAGACCAGGCATGGGGTACAAATCTGTAATCCTCACACTTAGGATAAGGCCAACCTGGGCTATATGCAGCAAGACCCTATCTCGTAAGGGAAAGAGGTGGAGCTTAGTGATCAGGGTGCTCACCTCCCATATGCAAAGCCCTAGACTGGATCCCCAGCACTGCATAACCACAATCTCAGCACGAGGGGGCTGGAAGCAGGAGGATCAGGGGTTCAAGGTCACCCTCTTGCTGATCCTAATTACATGAGACCCCATCAAAAAAAAAAAGAAGAAAAAAAGACCAGCCAAAAGAGGGGCTAGAGAAATACGTACGTAGGGGCTTCTAAATTATTCTCCGGCTCGCTCCCATCCCCACCTCCTCCCTTGCGCACCATCCACTCCAAGACCAGGCAGAGGAGCAGCCACAGCTTCAGACCGAGACTTAAAAAAAAAAAAATTCTCTTTTACCCTAATCCTCTGCAGAATCAAAAGGGGTGGAGAGGGTTGTGTCTGGGTAATTCCAGAATTATAGGGAAGCTCCCAGCCCAGGCTTCCCCTAAACTCCCAGATGCTCTAATGCCAGGCTTGGAGAAAGGGGGGGATTGAGTCGCTTTAGCTACCGAGCTTCCACTGCCTTCCTCTCTCATCAAGATGGAGATAATGAGTCATGCCCTGGTAGGAAGCAGAGCCCCCCCAAAGCCTCACTGTGTGAGTCGCTCAGAAACAGCCTGCAGACCACAGTTATCCCCAGCACCCGCACAGGATGATGTGAACCTGTCCCTCTCCCGCAGTCAAACGGAATACAATTATGTTCTAACTGCTGTCTTATTTGGGGAAAGCCATTAGTCACGGGTTTGAGGGGGTGGAGATGCTGTACTTTGCTCATTAATAATAGACGTTTCTGGCAAGGAGGGGGGAAAAAGGCCCGACCCCCCCACCTAGCCAAATGAGATTTCAAAGACTTCTAATCCTGTCCTAGGGTGCTGGAGGCAGGGGGATCCCTTCAAGGTCAGGGCTGGGGAAGTAGTTGAGTTAGTGGACTGCTTGCCTAACTTGGAGCTCCTGGTTTGGACCCACATAAAGCAGGCATGGTGGTGCACACCTGCAAACCCTAGCATCAGGAGGGAGAAGCAGGGGCATCAGGAGATCAAGATCATCTTGGTTACATAATGAGTCTGGGGCCAGCCTGGGCTACGTGAGCTCCTGGGTCAAGGCAAACAAAAGCCAGGCCTTCATGCTCACGTCAGTTTCTACCCCGTCCCACTATCCTAGCGGATACCTGGTAGGTCCTGGGACAATCAGCCATTTGAGGGTCACGCTAACGCTGCTCCCTGCTCCTGCCCACAGGTTCTCTCTGGAGACTGAAGTGGACCTCAGAGGGCCCCTGGAGGATCTGGGCATGACTGACATGTTTAACCCAGCCCAGGCTGACTTCTCGAGTCTTTCTGGTGAGCTAGAATCCTCTCACTTTATTACTTCCGCAGGTCAGGGTCCCCTGGAGAGGACAGAGTGGTGGCTAACCTGCCCTTTGTGTTCTGTTCCCCTCTGTTTCAGACAAGGAGCAGCTCTCTGTAGCTCAGGCCCTGCAGAAAGTCAAGATCGAGGTGAACGAGAGCGGCACAGTGGCATCTTCCTCCACGGGTGAGTGTGTCCCAGGGTCAGTCCACCACCTGGGACAGCAATCACCCTGCAGGGAGCTAGAGCAGGTCCATCACTACCTTTCCCCAAACCTCTTCCTCATGTGGAAATGGATCCACTTCCCCTGGGACACTGCTGCCCCATCCATGGCTCCTGGGGTCCCAGAATGTGACAATCACCCCAAAGGAAGACCTGAGGTGTTGCCGCAGTGGAAAGTGGATTCAAAGAGTTTGCTTAGCAGTATACTAGGTGTAGCTCAGTGGTAGAGCCCCTGCCTAGAATCCCCCAGTGAGGGGCTAGGGTGTGGCTCAGTGGTAGAGCCCCTGCCTAGAATCCGCCAGTGAGGGACTGGAGGTGTGGCTCAGTGGTAGAGCCCCTGCCTAGAATCTGCCAGTGAGGGGCTGGGGTGTGGCTCAACCGTAGCACTCTTGCCTTAGCATGCCCGAGGCTCTGGGTTTCACACCCACCACTGGTTTCCTTTAAAGCACCTGAATATCATCTCCCAGTGCTGCCCCAGATAGACTGGTGTCACTAGATCTCTTAGGATCACACCAATGACAGCGTCCCTCTAACCCTAACACATGGTTTCTTCTCTTTCAGCCATTGTTGTCTCAAGCCGCATGGCCCCTCAGGAGGTGGTTATGGACCGACCCTTCCTCTTTGTGGTTCGGCACAATCCTACAGGTGAGCAGAACCCCACAGTACTCTCCTCCCCTCTCACTATTTCTTCAAAACCACTATAGACCTGCCCACCATATAGATGTCCCTCGAGCCTTTAGGGACTCAGCGAAGGCTCTGGAGCTCAGTTCCATTCCATCCCAGGACCCCAGTCCTAACTCAGTCATTTGCCCTTCACTCACCTGCTCTGATTCTCACCTGGCATGCATGATTCCTCTACCTGCAGAGACGAACCTCTTCATGGGCCAAGTGATGGAGCCTTGACAGCCGGAAGAGAGGTCTTCGCTCGGGATGAAACTGCAGCTGTTATAAGCAGAAACTCTGAAGAAGAAAATTATTCTAAGTGTTCTTTTGGGAGAAGGAGAAGGCATTTCTTTTTCCCTTCCGGCCAGCCTCCCAGACCTCAGACTCTCGAAGGGGAAAGTGTCTAACTCCCTCACTGGAGGCAGACTCCCCTGATCCACAATGGTCTCTGATCCAGACCCTCGACCTCACAGAACCTTCATCTGCTCATCTTTCTCACGTTCAGCCTTTGGACCCAGGTCCCACCAACGCCCCAGGGGGCCTCAGGGCTTTCCCTCAGCATGCTGGGGCAAAAATCACACTGTGGCCATGTCTTGCACCGTCTGCCGCTGCTGGGGTGGGTGGCCACAGGCAAAGGAAGAAACGCTGCCTTATCTCAAGGTCCACCGTGGGAAGGACCACCTTGCCTAGCTCCGACGGGCAGCAGATGGACAGATTGGGTGTTTGCCCAGTATGGAGCCCAGTTCCTCTTGTCCCTCCCCGACACAGCGTGCAGAGGTTCTTTCAGAGTGTAGGTGACTTGTTTACATAGCTTCTTTATCCTCACTCACAGTTTTCCTTTGGGAAGGGAAAGAAAGATCAGATGATGTGTGTGTGCCTGGCTCTTCATCCGCAGTCTCCCTGAGGGGGTGCAGGGGAGATGCCGGGGGTGTGCTTGACTATTTATCTCGTTCTTCCTCTTGTATGCTTGTTGGAAAGAAGAAGCACTGTTAAGAAAAAAAGCATTTTATTTAAACCATGGCACACGGTGTCCCGTTTGGGGTCTATATCCCTGTCTCTCAGGAGCCTCACTCCACAAGCCTGCCCTCCTGGTGGTCCCTGTGATGGGGCTCACACTGCCGCCTAGTGGCGGCCTAACTCACCCTTACCCCAATGCTCCCCACCCCCGCCCCTACCCCCACCCTCCGTGGCTTTTTTTCTCTAGGGACCTTGCCAAGGTGATGCTTGGCAGCCCACGTTAAAGGAAGAAGAGGAAGGAAAAAAAAGGATTGGGTGGAAGAGAGAGATTTGAGGGAGGGCAAAGTGGTTTCAAATTTTTCCAATACATTCAGGAGCAGAATGGCAAAGGGACTGTGTGACCTAACAGGACAGAACTTTCTCCAATTACTGGGTGACTCAGAGCCGCACTGGTGACTCACTTCAGTCATTTCCGGCTGCTGTATGTGAGCACTGGACACGTGGGGAGGCGGGGGAGATGAGAGAGACAGCCAGCTCCTGGTCAACCACCTTCCTCAGATAATCATTTTTGAAAGCCTCCTTAGCTGGGGGTATGATCAGAAAACCAATTTACTGAAAAAATGCGCAAGAAGGTACCGTGAATGCAATCTCATAGCAGGCCACTCTGCATCCATTACGCCTCCACTGGAAAGAAAAACAAAACTCATTCTTTGTGTTTTCCTTTCCCCCTCTCTCCCTCTCCTCTCTCTCTTTTTCCTCTTTTTGTTATGCACTGGACAGCCATACACCGTGTACCCACAGGGGCCCCCAAATGTGGGCATGAATGTTCTAGAATTTTGTTGGTAACAAGCATTTTTTTTCACTTTTGATATATAAGCAGGTAAATATGTTTTCAAAAACAATAAAAACAAATAATATGCAAGCAACATTACTTGCTTTTTGCCTTTTTCCTTTTGCTGAACACAAGGAATCAAAACCATATTGGGGGCTGGAATAGCTGAGCGGGTGAAGTGTTTGCCACACAGGGCTGATGACGTGATTTCAAGCGCTGGATCCCACATGATGGAGAGGGAGAACTGACCCCTGGAAAGTCCGCTGACCTCCACACACAGAACATGGCACATGTGCCCACACTCACCCACGCAGACAGTGAGAATGGGAGAAAGTTAAGGGGCAGGTGAGATGGCTCGCCTAAAGACCCGAGTTCAATTCCCAGAACCCACAGGTCAGGAGGTAAGAACCAACTCTTGCAAGTTGTCCTCTGACTTTGACACACCCACACTGAGCACACACTTAGGTGCTCACACATACACACACATTTCCAGTTGTGTGTCCTGCCTTGACAGGTTGTCCAGGGTTTGAGTCTCCCCCAGAAACCATCCTTAAAGTGGGGAAAGGATAGGCTGAGGATGGGGCTTGGTTGATATTTGCTCAGCATGCACGAAGCTCTAGGTTTGATCCTTGGCACTTCATCAGACCAGGCACGGTGACACATGCCTGTAATTCCAGCCTCGGGAGGCGGAAGCAGGAGGATTTCAGAAATTCAAGTTCATCTTGGGGCCACGTAGTGAATTTGTAGCTGATCTTGTCTCCAGAAAAACAGAAGGAGGAAAAAAAGGAAGAGAGAGAGACAAAGGGGAGTGGGGAGGAGGAGAGGTATGTTGGGTTTGGTAGCATACAACTTTACTCCCAGCGCTTGAGAAGCATGGGCAAGCAGATGTCTGTGAGTTCAAAGCCAGCCTAGTCCATACAGCAACTTTCAGGCTGGCCAGGGTTACGAAGAGAGACAGACCCTGGCAAGAAAGAAGGGGAGGAGGTTGATGAATTGAAAGAGGAAGGAAAGGGGAGAGGGAAGAAGGGAAGGAAGGGTGGGGGGGGTGTGCCTGTAAGCCTAGCACTTGTTGAAGGTTAGGAGTTAGATAGCAGAATGAGATTGTGTCTCAGAAGCAGAACCAGGCTTGAGCCAGGCATTTGGGAGGTAGAAGCAGGAAGACCAAGAGTTCAAAGTCATCCTTTGCTACATAGTGAGTTCAAGGTCAGCCTGGGATGTATGAAAACAAGAGGAGGAAGAAAAGGGAGGGAAGCTGAGACAGAGATCCAGATCCATCAAACACTTCGCACCCACACCCAAAGACCTAGCTGCCATCTGTCTCTGTTTCTCGAATCTATTCCTCTGTCGTTCCTTCCATCATGGACCCCCACCCACCACTTTCTACCTCTGCTCTCCATTTCTCCAGCCCCAAATCAGGTTGTACTTCCCTCTGGGATGGCCCAGCGAAGCCGTCAGTGGGTTCTCTTTCCACATGACCCCAATCAAGTTGTCGTTTCCAGCCTATAACCATGCTTGCATTTGTGTACCCAGCCCTATTTAGACATCAGGTCCCCAGGAACTGAGGCTCTTTTGTTACGTACGTACTCTCTGTAGCCACTTTTAAAGACCTTCCTAAAAGCCCCCCTCTCCCTCCCACCTTCCAGTTTGGGACTTGGGGGCTTATTTATTTCTGGTGTGTGTGTGTGTGTGGTGTGTGTGTGTGTGTAGGGCTGGGATTCCAAGTCAGAGCTTTGAGCATTCTAGGCAAGCATTCTCCATTCTCCAGGCTGGATAGAATCAGCCAGTGAGAGCCAGAGGACTGGCTGGATGGTAGGATACTTACATTGCATGCGTGAGGCCCTGGGCACAATCCCCAGCACACAACAACAACAACAACAACAACAAAATGACAAAATTAAAAGGACAAAGGGAAACAGCATCGACAGCACTGGGTTAACTTAGCCTAGAGATGCAAACAAGATAGTTCTATACTGAGATTGTGGCCCAGACTTCAGCTGAGGACAGGCAACACGGCTCAATGGGGAAAGGCGCTTACCGCCCAGCTTGAGGGTGTGAGTTCTATTCCCAGGACTGACGTGGTGGAGAGAAAACCAGCGAGTGCTGGAAATTGTCTTCCGACCTCCATATGTGAACCACGGCACGTGCATATCTGTATTCATGAACACACATACACACAGGAGCATGCACGTGCATACGTGCAAAGGAGATAAATGTAAAAGAAGGAAGAAGAAGAAGACAACCCTCCTCTGACACTAGTTTCCATCCTCCTGCCTCACTCCCTTCGAGCTCATTGGTGGGTAGCTAGGGTCATGAAGACAACTGTCTAAGAATTCAAGAACACTGGGACCCAGATATAATCTCCTTATGCCCCGAAAATGTGAGCAGTTCTAGGCCTCGGGCCGAAGGTTGGAGAGTGACCCATTTATAATAAGAGATTTTCTTTTAAAAACTTACAAGGAACTCTACACCAAAAAAAAAAAAATTCTCAAAAAAGTAGGGCTCGTGAGCCCTAATTCTCCAATGCACAGTTCAAAAATGGCCTCACATGCTGGGAAGGCTCAAGAAGAAAGGATTCTTCAAAAGGTCCCCTCACCACAGAGGAATCAAGCAAGGCGCTGCCCCACTTAACAGGTTCTCGGTTATTCTCAGATACAGTCGAGATAAAGACAGTGAGGGACCTCAGAGACCCCACAGCAACCTCACAGCGTGCCACCTGCCTGCCCTCTTTGCCTTCTGCGTGGCCTCCTTTTCTTGGCCTCCCAAACTTTTCTTCTTTTCTCTATTTCTTTAGAGATGAAAAACTAACAAGATCCATCCCCAGCCACCACTCCCAGTTTCTTTTTTTATTTTTTATTTTTTATGACTCTCACAGAGTGGGATTGTTTATCTGCCCATGGACAGGCAATGAACGCAAATGTGAGAAACCCTTCACGACAAAAATATTCTATAAAAACCACATCTGTCAAGGAGATGTGACCTGTAACATTCCAAACTTTTTCTCTCCTTCCTTCCTTCCTTCCTTCCTTCCTTCCTTCCTTCCTTTCTTTAATAGGATACCATTAAACAAACTCACAATCCTTGTGTCTCATGCTGCTAAATACTGGGATTGTGTGACACCATGCCAATCTAATGATTGTGGGATTTTGGTTATGTTTGTTTGTTTTGAGACAGGGTCTCACTGTGTAGACCAGGCTAGCTTCAAACTCATAGAAATCCATCTGCTTCTGCCTCACAAGTGCTGGAATTAAAGGACTCACTAATTGTGAGGGAGGTTTTGTTTGTTTGTTTTAAGATAGGATCTTGATATGTAGCCCAGGCTAGCCTGGAACTTGCCATCATATTGCCCCCAAATCCTGAGAGCTGGAATGACAGGTATGTAACATCACATATGACTTAACTAAATCTTTTTTTTAATTATTTTTAGATTTATTCTTATTTTTATTAGAATGGCTGTTTTGTCTGCATGTATGTCTGTGTACCACATCCATGCCGTGACGGAGGAGGTGGAAGAAAGCGTTGGGTTCCCTGGAACTGGAGTTATTAGTGATATGGTTATTAGCTGCCGTGCGGGTGATAGGAATTGAGCTAAGGTCCTCTGGAAAAGCAGTCAGCGCTCTGAACTGCTGAGCCTCATCTCTAACCCCTAAACCATTTTGTAAATCGATCCATCAAGTAAGAGTCACTGAAATAGCAGTGGCAAGCAGTTATGTGGAGACGAGGAAGCCTGAGATAGGGTCCTCGAGATGGCTCAGCAGATAAAGGCTGCTGTCTCCAAAATGACCAGAGTTCAAGGCCCAGAACCCTGGAAGAAGGAGAAAGCCTTCTCCTGCACGCTGTCCTCTGTCCACCACACACATAACACATGCACACCCATACAGTAAATACATAAATGTTCTTTAAAAAGTCTTAAAGAAGTGTGTATTAACTTAAAAGAGAGAGAAATGCGGAGAAATTGAGAAGCTGGACAGTTCCATCAACGATAGTATATTTGAGACAGTGTCTTGTTATACTGCCCAGGATAGCTTCAATCACCTGGGCTTAAGCAGCCTTCTTGCCTCAACTTGCTAAGTAGCTGGGAATACAGACAGTCACTAATGCACCCTAATTCCTACTGATGATGTCATAATTACCCAACAGCACCACAGAGAACAATACCTGCACTTCTGTCGATATGTGTATTGACTCTCTGTGGCATTGATGAATGAGAAAAAGTCTCTCCAGACATCAAAAGTGCTTAGAGGAGCCCATGAAATAGCTCAGGGAGATGACTTGGTGGTGAAAGTGCTTGCTGCCAAGCCTGAGGAACTGAGTTCGATTCCTGGGTCCCACATAATGGAAGGAAGGAACTGATTCCTGAAAGTTGTCCTCTGATCTCCACATACATGACGTGGTATGTGCATTCCTCCAACACACACAATCAATCATTTTGGTGTGTGTGTGTGTGTGTGTGTGTGTAGAACTTACACACAGTCAGGCAGACCATTTTGGCCTCACGTCCCGTCTCCACTGCCTGCATTTGCATATGCCACTCTTTAGCCTAAACAGAGCCTTCCTGGGTGAAATGTGTGTGTCATCGCTGCGCTCCCCCCACCCCCCCCCCCCCCCCCCCCACCAGATGTCACATTGACGCTAATGGAATGCTCTTTTCTGGACGGAAGCAGATGTGTCTTCAAACAAAATCTTGCCGAGATTCTGAACTCTGTGTTTAGCTCAGATTCACTTATAAGACAAACACCGGCTGGGAACACAGTTTGGCTGGTGGAGGGCTTGCTTAGCATGCACAAAGTCCTGAGTTCTATCCCCACAACGCTGTAGACCAGAGAGAATGGCACGGGCCTGTAATCCCAGCACTCCTGCAATGGAGGCAAGAGGATCGGAAGCTGTAGGTCATCCTTGACCGCATGGCAAGATTGAGGCCAGCCTATGATACGTGAGACCCTGTTTCAAAGAAAGGAGATTCGGGGGAAGCACTGGGGCTGTGAAGCCTAAGTGTGTGTGTGTGTGTGT
>JABTXL010005621.1:75255-139068 GCA_025134845.1 Neodon shergylaensis | reverse complement strand
CATGGTTTCCGCTTCTCCGCCTCCAGCCCGGGTGGGAGGGGAGGGGGTGCTGCAGCGTTGGCGCCTGCGCAATGCAGCCGCGCGAGGGAGCCGGCGAGGCCAGGGGGCGGGGCTTGAAGCAGAGAGGGAGGGAAAAGAAAAGAATCCGACGGGGAGTGGAGCTGGCTTCTACGGTGGCCGGAGAGGGACGTGCCGGGCCGGAGGCTGCAGGATGGTAGGCTGTGCAGAGAGGGAGGGGACGGGGACCCGAGGGGCGTGGGCTGTACCTGCGGGGGGTCCGGAGGGGGGCCGCCTGTAGTAGGAGTCGCCCTGTCTTCCCTGTGGTCCGCTAAGGATCCACTTCCCGGAGCGACTGGGGCGAGCCGACCTCGGGAGCTGGAAATGGCACTCGGGACAGGGGCAGGGAGAGGGGACTGGGCTGAAGGGTGGCGGGACTGTCCCGAGCAGTGGAGCGCTCGGGACACAGGGTTCGGTCCTCGCGACGCCCCGGTCACTGCTGCAGGGAAGCCACACGGGGAGAGGGCGCCGGGGTCGCTCGGGGGCTCGCAGCTCGCCCAATCCCCTTCCCATGAGGCCCACGCTGGAGCGGGGCCCGAGGAGAGCGGTTTCCGGGTGTCTGTAGTTAACCTCCTGTCTCAGTTCCTTGACTGAGCTCGCTCGGAGTTCTCGCTCAGGTGGGCTCCTGTGTATGTGGTCGGGGAACCCAGGCTCTGGAAGACTCCCCGACTGGGGCATTCCCACCCTCCCCAGTCCGTTTTCTTTTCCGGAACCTAGGCCTTCCGTCTTCCTGCCATAGCTGTCACCCCCTTCTCTTAGCCGCACTTGGCTCCCTCAGTTCTTCACATCCCCTGTTCCCCCAACAACCCCCGCCCCTACTTTCTGGGGTCTTTGTTCCTTTTCATTTATATCCTGTAAGCTGGAAGTGCCACACACACCCAGAGATTCCAGCCCTGGCCATGTTCACAGTTCTCTTTGCTTGGGAATTGAGTTCAAGGTAAGGAATCAGGAGCCCCTCCAACTGGGAAGAAACTAGATCCGTGAAGCAGTGAGGACTCTGCTTGCTCCTTATTCCACAGACATCCCTAGGAGAGCCATCCTGGGTGACCTACCCTCTATGAGGGACTGACTGCGTGATCTGGTGTCTGGGAAGGAAGGTCAGGCCTATGGTGCACACCTGTAAACCCTGGCACTCAGGAGGTAGAAACAGGAGGATCAGAGAAAATCAAGGGCAGCCTTGGCTACATAGGGAATTGAGGTCAGCCTGAGCTACTTGAAACTCCGGCTCAAAAAAGAAAGAGAAAGAAAAGAGGGCTAGAGAGATGGCCCAGCTTGTGAAAGTACCAGACAACCTGAGTTCAATCCCCAGGACCCTCATGGTGGAAGGAGAGACCTGACCCACACACCCCGCCCCCGCATGAGTTCCCCTCCCCCATACGAAATAACATTTTAAGAAACTGGAAGGACAGCCAGCACTAGGAACCAAATGCGTGGGTAGCAGAGGAAAGCAGAGGGCGAGAGTTGAATATCCCTGCACCAAGCGCAGTTCGGATGTGTGTACAATGTGCAGAGAAGATTATCAACAGGCGTGGGGCTGGCACTGAGAGGCCGTGTGTCAAGGGGCTTATGGCAGGGTGGGATAGAGACCCGGCATCTCTGAGACACGGAGTCTAGAAGGAACTTAGGACTGATGTCGCTGGCATCAGCTCATCATGAGACCAGGCATCTTAATCGTGGAGAACAAGGTTAGGAAACAGGAGGTCAGGGAGCAGTAGCAGCCCTAGCATGTTATAGGGCCTACTGTGCTCCAGGTGCACCCACAAATTAGCTCATTGAAGAATTCCTTAAGGCAGGAGGGGTTCAGCCATTAAGAGCACTTGCTGCTCTTCCAGAAGACCCAGTTCAGTTTCCAACACGCATGTCAGGCTGCTCACAGCCATCTGTAACTCCAGATTCAGCACATCCGGTGCCTCTGGCCCCCGTGGCACCACACTCGTGCACATCCCCGCTGTGTAGATGCACAGCGCACACTTACACATCATTAAAAAGAACAAAAGCAGGCTCAGTGCTTAAGAGCATGTGTTGCTCTCGCAGAGGACCTGGGTGTGATTCCCGTCACCCACATGGTGGCTCACAACCATTTGTGACCCCAGTCCTAAGGGCTCCAACAGGCATGCATGTGACTATTTCATGCTCGTAAAGTAAAATAAGTCTTTAAAAAATAAGAAGAAAGACAAGTCTTAAAAGAATTCTGTAAGGAAAATAACTTTATTGTTTCTATCTTGCAGGTAAAGAAACTAAGGTTCAGGTGGATCTCCGTGAGTTCGAGGCCAGCCTGGTCTACAGAGCGAGTTTCAGGACAGCTAGGGCTGTTAACAGAGAAACGCTGTCTTGAAAAAAAAAAACGAGGTTCAGAGACAATTAATTTTTTACAAAGCCAGTAAGATAGCTCAGTGGGTAAAAGCACTTGTTGCCAAGACTTGTGTATCTAAATTTGATCCCTGGAACTCACATTATAGAAGCAGAGAACCCAGCTTCTCAAAACTGTCCTCCGAACTACACACACACACACACATAAGGATAATAAAAACTGTTTTCCTTTACTGTCCTCCGAACCACACACACACACAAGGATAATAAAAACTGTTTTCCTTTACTGTCCTCCGAACCACACACACACACAAGGATAATAAAAACTGTTTTCCTTTACTGTCCTCCGAACCACACACACACACACATAAGGATAATAAAAACTGTTTTCCTTTTTTTTTTGGTTTTTTGTTTGTTTATTTGTTTGTTTTTCAAGATAGAGTTTCTCTGCATAACAGCTCTATCTGTCCTGGAACTAGCTCTCACAGACCAAGCTGCCCTTGAACTCTCAGAGATCCTCTTGCCTCTGCCTCCCAAGCACTGGGATTAAAGGTGTACACCACCACCACCTGGCAATAAAATGTTTTTACATTTATTTCTTTTGTCATATGTGTGTGGGCACTTGCTACAGCGGGAGTGTAGAGGTTAGAGGACAGCTCGTGGGAGGTGGCTCTCTTCTGGAATGTGGGCCACTGGTATTGAACCCAGGTCATCAGGCTTGATAGCAAGCACCTTAACCAATTTAGCTCTCATCTTGCCAGCCAAGAACAGATTAATTTGCTGGCAGTTGTACTCAGCTAGTGGAGCCAGGATTCGAACCCAAACCGCAGGCATAAAAATCTTTGCCTTTCCCTCAGGAGAAACATTGTTCTCTATGCAGCTAGGGCAGAAGTTTTGAAGAAGGTGGTCGTGAATATTGCTGAGTCTGGGCCTGTGCGCTGGTGCAAGAGGCTCTGAACCATTCTCTGCCCCTCAGCTCTGGTCCTTCCTCCCTTCCAGATGCGATTCATGCTACTGTTCAGCCGGCAGGGGAAACTCCGACTGCAAAAATGGTACCTGGCCACCTCCGACAAGGAGAGGAAGAAAATGGTCCGGGAACTCATGCAGGTCGTGCTGGCTCGAAAGCCCAAGATGTGCAGCTTCCTGGAGTGGAGGGACCTCAAAGTCGTCTATAAGAGGTGATACTCCCTCCGTTTATTTTAGCCGTCCCTGGATTGCACTGGCATTCACACTGGGTTAAAGTGGCTGAGAGATAGTTCTTTCTCTGACGTCGGGAGGGTTCTGAGGAGCTGAGGAATGGTGGTCATGAATGCCCTCTTCCTTTACTTTCTGAGGTCATCTAAATTCTGGTTGCCTCCTTGGTTTCTTGACGCATCCTCTTGCACACACCCTGAAGGCTCTCCTGCCCACGTACAGGTCCTCCCAGTCTCCTTCACCATGCTGAGACCTCACGCCACTTTTCCTCATGCCTACACCCACATTCCCCTGCATACCTTCCCAGTTCCCTCTGCTCTGAGCGTGTGAACTGGCTCAGGTCTATGCTGAGTCCAGCCAGGCAGGTCAGAGGGCACGAGGGAGCGTGGGTGTTTCTGAAGCACGCTCACAGGAAACGTGTTATTCTCTGTACCTGCTGGGACCATCGTGTCTGTGGACAGTTAGGGGACCTCAGGCTGGCCGACAGGTTGAGCCTGGAACTCCAGGGTCCTGAAGCCAGCGCCTAACTATGCCTCATGGGCTTCCTCCCCAGATACGCCAGTCTCTATTTCTGCTGCGCCATTGAAGGTCAAGACAATGAACTGATCACACTGGAGCTGATCCACCGATACGTGGAGCTCTTGGACAAGTACTTTGGCAGCGTATGTCTCCCCACGAACCCCCGCTTCGATGCCAGGCAGTTCCATCTTCCTGCCAAGCCCTAAGAAAGGCTCAGCCAGTCCCTGCCCTGGAAGTCTCAGTGGGGAGGTAGTGTTGGGGCACAGGAGCCATAATTAATCTCCCCTTTAAAGCTCTAAGCCTATTAGCTGTGGCCCTTAATCAGCTTGGGGGTGTACCTCAGTCAGTTGAGCTCCGGCCTCGCTGCATGAAGTAGAGGGTGGTGGCAATAGAGGGATCCTGGCATTGAGTATAGGCAGAGACCAAGTTCTCCTTTGTACAGGGGTCCCTGACCTTGGCATTGTGTTGGAATAGTCGGGAGAGAGGGAAGGAGGGAAGGAGGGACGAAGAGAGAGAGAGACGCAGAGAGAAAGTATGCATGTGTGTGTGTGTGTGTGTGTGTATTTACACACAAATGTTCACGGAAAGGCCAGAGGACAAACTCATGTGTTGCTCATCTGTGCCCTCCACTCTTCCTTGGTGGAGTTTCTTCTTTTTCCCTTCCTTCCTTCCTTCCTTCCTTCCTTCCCCCCCCCCCGAGGGTTAAGGATACATTTTATTTATTTATTTATTTATTTATTTATTTATTTATTTATTTAGGTTTTTCAAGACAGGGTTCTCTGTGTAGCTGGAACTCACTCTGTAGACCAGGCTGGGCTCAGACTCATAGAGATCCGCCTTGCCTCTGCCTCCTGTGTGCTGGGATTAAAGGTGTGCGCTACCATCGCCTGGCCCTTTATTGTTTGTTCATATGTGTGTGTGTGTCTGTCTGGGCGTGTGCATGTGATTGCATGTGCCTGCAGAGGTCAAAAGAGAAGAGGAGGTCAGACTCCTGGGGCTGGAGTACGTGGGTGCAGGGGATTGACTTCAGTCCTCTGCAAGGACAGTATGTCCTCCTAACTACCGAGCCACATCTCCAGCTACCATCTTGCTTTGGTTTTTGTTTGTTTGTGTCTCTCACTGGCCCGGGACTCCTTGATTCAGCTCAGCTGGGGATCCCCCTGTCTCCATCTCCCCTGCACTGGGAGTACAAACAAGCACCATTATGTCTAGCTTTTTTTTTTTTTTACATGGGTCCTGGGGACCCAACTGCTCGGGCTCGAGGCAAGCAGGCGGTACATATACATACATACATGCAGGCAAAACACTCGTGCAGAAGAAAATAAGTAAATCTAAAACATTAAAAAAAATGATGCGCAGAACCTAACCTCTCAGATTCTGAATGAACTTGTGTGGTTCATGCAGGTTGGGTTCTGACAGCACAGACCGTAGATACAGAATCAGAATACCGCGGTAATGCTTAACACTGTTAATGATGTACAAAGCCCAACCAGGGCCGGGTGGTGGTGGCACACTCGGGAGGGAGAGGCAGGTGGATCTCTGTGAGTTCGAGGCCAGCGTGGTCTACACAGAGTGAGTTCCAAGACACAGGGCTATGTCCTGCTGAGGCGGGGGAGGGGTGGGTTTTACTTGAGTTGATTTCTTTTGGTGGTGCCAGGGATTGGGCCAGGCCTGCGCTCCTGCTGCTGTTCTGTGCTCTCCCTGTTGTTCTTTTTGTTTGTTTTTGTTTTAAGTGGTTTTTTTTTGTTTTAAGCGTTTTTTTTTTTTTTTTGTTACATTTATTTACTTGGGGATGGTAAGGCACACTCAGGAATGCGGAGGTCAAAGGACAACTTTTGAGACTCTGATCTCTCCTTCCTCCACGTGGGTCCTGGAGATTGACCTCCAGCTTGGCAGCAAGTGTAAGTGTTTCTACCCAAAGAGCCATCTGACTGCCCTTATTGTTATCATTATTGGGGGCGTGTTTGCCATGGCTCTGGGAAGCCCAAGAACATCTTTGTCAAGTGAATTCTCTCCTTCCACTTTTGCGTAAGTCCTAGGGTAGTCAGGCTTATGTGACAAGGGCCTTTCCCTGCTAGTCCGTCTGGCCAGCCCATTTTTTGTTTAGTTTTGAGGAGGTAGGGAGGTTCAAGACAGGGTTTCTCTGTATAGCCGTGGCTGTCCTGGAACTAACTCTGTAGACCAGGTTGACCTCGAACTCAGAGATCCGCCTGCCTCTGCTTCCCGAGTGCTGGGTTTAAAGGCGTGCGCCACCACCACCTGGCTCCTGCTCTTGAGTAGCAGGTGTACCCTAAGCTGGCTCTCCATCTCACTGTGCAACTGAGGGTGACCCTGGACTTCTGGTTCTCCCAAGTTCTGGGGTCACAGGTCTGAGCGCCACACCCAGTTTATAGGGTTCTGGGAACGGACCCATTTTAAGCAAGCGTCTTAGTCACTGTTCTTTTGGCCGTGAAAAGACACTATGACTAACGCAGCTATTACAAGAGAAAGCATTTAATTGGAGGCTTGCTTACAGCTTCAGAGGCTGAGTCCATTATCCTGGTGGGGAACGTGGCAGCATGCAGGCAGGTGCTGGAGCAGTAGCTGAGAGCTAACTACAGTCTGACCCACAGATAGAGAGTGACACACTTCCTCCAATAAGGCCACGCCTCTAAATCCTTCAATCCTCTCAAACAGTTCTACTCCCTGGTGACTAAGTTCGTGTATGCGAGCCTGTGGGGGCCATTCTTACACCAGCGCGGCAAGCGTTCAACCACCTGAGCTGTATTCCTAGACCAGGTCGATTGATTGGTTGGTTGATTTCATGTTAGACACGGAACGTAAGGCCTCACACATCAGGGTACTTTATGCTCCTCTCCTGAGCTATCTCCTCAGCCCCTTTTGTACTTTGTATTTTGAGAAAGTGTCTCACTAGGTTGCCCAAGTTGACCTTGAACTCCCTCTGTAACCTAGGAGACTATCTTCTGCCTCCGCTGCTTCCGGAATAGCTGAGACCAGAGACCTACACCACCCCCACAGGCCTTTTGAGGTTCTCTGATTTGTTCTTCATCTATCCAAGGAGTCAGCAATACCGTCTCCATTTTTGGATGGGGAAACTGAGGCCCATAGATATTCCATGATGTACACAGCTAATTTTGTATTAGTAGAGATCACCTTGGGTCTTCTAAAGCAAAGACCATGATATTCTCCTCTGCCCCAGAATGCCTAAGGCGGAGACTAGCCCAGGGTCTGGCAGAAACCATGTTGGAGATTTTAAGAGAAAGGCCATAGCAACCACAGACTCCTATTTCCTGGTCCAGACTAGGAGGCTGACTATAAAAGGATGAGGAGACATGGCAGTTTGTACCGATAATCCCAGCACTCCCAGCACTAGGGCTGAGACAGGAGGATTAAGACCTCAAGGTCAGCCTGGGGAAAGACCAGAGTTGAGAGCTGAGGGCTGGGAGGATCTGAGAGCCATTGAAGGGACTCACTGCGGGCTGGGGATGTAGCTCAGTTGGTAGAGTACTTGCTTACCTTGCATGCCCGGTACCCTGGCACATGGTGCAGTGTGGAGGCAGGAGAGCCAGTCTAAGATAGCTTCAGCTATATAGTGAATCCAGGGACAGCCTGGACTACATGAGACTGCACTGCAGGAGCATAAAACAGAAGGAAGAAGGCTCAGGGACATCTTGATGCTCAGCTCTGCCTTCTCCCTCCTCTCCCAGGTGTGCGAGCTGGATATCATCTTCAACTTCGAGAAAGCCTACTTTATCCTGGATGAGTTTCTGATGGGTGGGGACGTCCAGGACACCTCCAAGAAGAGTGTGCTTAAGGCCATCGAGCAGGCTGACCTGCTGCAGGAGGTACGAGCCAGGGACAGTGAGGAGGAGGAGGAGGAGGAGGAGAAGGAATACTGTGGCCGAGGGGACTTCCCCTCCCTCAGACAGCTTGCCCGTTGACGAGTGCCCCCCCCATCACGCCTTGCTGTCTGACTTGTCCTAAGTCCGGAGCCCCTGGACCAGGAGGTGGGTGGAGCCATCTCCCACTCGCCATCTCCCACTCGTCATCCCAAGCTGTGGCCTCTTCCCAAGACCCATTTCCTTTGACTTAATGATTCTCCCGACAGTAAGGGCTGTTGAGAGAATTGGAGAGTGGTTCATGGTAGATAAGCCTTTTCTTCCTTGATTTCATATCTATTTTCTGTCTCTGCTGATGGAGCCAAGGGCCCTGATCCGTACTTGGCCTGCCTATGTGTGTGTTCCTGTGTGTAACGTGAGGGGGTGTGGAGGCCAAAGGTTGAAATTGGGTCTCTTCCCACTGAACCTGGAGTTCATTCAGCCTCGCTGGTTGGCCCCTGAGCTCCAGGATCTGCCTGTCTCTATCCTTCCTGCCCAATCCCCATGCCAGGCTTTTATGTGGTTGCTAGGGACCTGAACTCAGGCCTTCCTACTCACGTGACAGTACGTTAATGACAGGGCAGTCTCCACAGCCATGCCTGATCCCCACTTTTAACGTGTACCCACATACACATGTATACACACACCCCACTGTTGCTCAGGCACCGACGGCTGTGGGGACTGTTAGCTCTCCCTGCTATCTGGCACACCCCCTCTGCCACACTGCTGCTGAGCCTTGGTGCAGGGAGATGAGTCACCAGGGCTCTGCAGTGACAAGCAAGCCAACTTGAGCTGGCTCTGAGGAGGGGGAGAGATGGGGGCAATGAGGGAGGTTGGCTCTCTGGGGAGACACAGTGGAATGGAACGAGGTAAGCTCGCTCACGTCAAACCCTCACACACGGATGCGTGCGTGCCCCCGGTCATTAAACTTCTCTTCCCGAGGTATCTGGGACCAGTGTCTTGCTGGCTTCACCACTCTAAGAGGCACAGACCAAGCGTCCATGCCACCAGCCTCCTGGGAATCAGGGTTCCTCTGCATCCTGTCCCAGCCATTGGGTTCTGAAGCTGTACACCTGCTCCCCGAGTCCAGAGCTTTAGATTCTGGGTGGTGATGAGCTTGGCATCCACCTCTCCTCACCACTGTGGGTTCTGGGAGTGGTGTCATGAGGCCTGTGAGCCCCCCTCAACTGAGGGCTCATGGTGTTCCAGACTTGGGCTCACTTCAGCTTCTCCCCCCCACCCCCACGTGTCTGTGCTTCCCCTGACTCTGATCCCTTCATCTTGCCCTCCCCATCTGCCCTCCCTGTGTCTCTGCCTCACCCTTGTCTGTCTCAGGAGGATGAGTCGCCCCGCAGTGTCCTGGAGGAGATGGGCCTGGCGTAGCCCCGTCAGCCAGCAGGGGACCCTGTGGAACTGGGGAGCCGAGACAAGAGGCAGCACTTGGGGGCTGTTTCTCTCACCTCTCCCCCAGGCCCCTTCTCTTGGTGGGAGCCGGCTGCTTTTCCTCGGCCCACCTCACCTTCCTTGGAAGGAGCTGTGGCTCCAGCCCTTCATTCAAACATTCCCTCCCTCCACCCTCTACCTTTCCCAGCGGAGGCTTTAGGAGTAGGAAGGCAGGAAAATGTGACCTGGATGGGGGTGCTAAGTGGCTTTCATTCCCTTCCTCGGAAGAACCAACGTTAACCCCAGCCATCCTCCATCCTCCCTGTCCTTTACTGCTGTAAATATATAAATATGTCAGGTTAAAGGGAAAAGGTTTCCAGGGCTCTTTTCTCCCCTCTGCCCCAAAACCTACCTCCACCCCTCCCCATAGCCAGCCAGGGCAGCTTCTCTGCCTGGGAGGGGATTTCCCTCTCCTGCCCCCACTTCCTGCTGGGCTCCAGTGTCCAGCCAGAGCCAGGGAAGGAACCACCAAGTTAATGTTTTTCTAACCTTGCCTCCTGGAGGGAAGGGACAGTTGGGGGAAGGGCCTCCTTTCTGGGACACTGTCCCCCTCCACTCCAGCCAAGCGGGTAGAGTGGGCCAAGCGGCTGCCTCTGTTTCCTTTCTTCTGGAATAAAAGGACAAGTGTTTCTGGACTTGGCTTGCCTCTGTGTTTGTTGAACCAGATTGGTGTCCACCCTGAGGTCAAGGGAAGCTTCCTGCTAGTGTCTTCCTGGGACCTGGGTCACCATAGTTAAGAAGAAAAGCTAAAAATAGAAGATGTCCAGTTGAATGACAGCTGGACAACAGGTTTGGTTGCTGTTTTGCTTTATGTTCTGGGATAATCAAACCCACGGCCTGTGCGTGCCGGGCAGACACTCTGCTTCCTGAGCACTTAGACTTGTGTTTGGAGACACGGAGTGACCTGGATCTCGGGGATAAGTCTGGGATTACAAGCATGTGCCAACCACACCCCGACACAACAGATGCATTGGAAGTTTCTTTAAATTTTAAAACGGGATCTCATGTAGTCTAGGCTGGCTTCAAACTCAATATGGATGGGAGGATAAACTTGTCATTTCTGATCCTCCTGCCTCTACTCTAGAAATGCTGAGGTTACAGCTGTTCAACAGCACATTCTGTTTTACGAACTGCTTCATACGTGCTGGGCAAGCACTGGATCAACAGAGCCACATGTCCAACCTCAAGAGTTGATTTTGTATTTTGCAATACTAGGGTCTCTTGCATTTGAGGTCGGTGCTCTACTGCTGAGCCACAACCAAAGCCCCAACAGATAAATTAGTGTGTCCCATGCACCGTGAAGAGGTTATTCTGGGGGATCTAGGGCTTATCTGGAATTGAAGTTTGTATGAATGTCTTGCTCTGGTGGCCCTGCCCCACACACTGCCTGTGACTACACACATACCCAGGGAAGGACAGGCCGGAAGTCGTAGGTTCTCTCTTCTGAGATGTCTGCATAGAGAATTTCCGTTTTCATTTTGTTTGGGGGGGTAATTGAGAAATGATTAAAAACAAGGTGTGTGGGGGTTAGCTCCTTCTCCCCAAGTTTCTGGGAATTCAGGGAGCCATGAAGGGGAGCATGGATGACTTGGGGTGGGGGGAACCTCCCAGATACCCAATACCTTTTTTCATTTGAGTTCTAGAAATTGGCTTGTCCCAGACAATTGGCTCTTTCCTTGTTTTTTTCTTTGTTTTGTTTTGTCTTTTTTTCTGACCCTTTATGAATTCAGTTTATGGGACTAGACCTAGGGGCCAAGTGCACACTAGGCAGGCACTCATACCAACTGAGCCATATCCCAACCAAACGTCTGGCCCCTGTTGGAGTCCACTCTTACCTAGGTCAAAGGGTAGGAATTATGGTTCAGTTTTGGCACAAGGTGGTAGTGGAAAGCAGAGATTGAGATCCTATTTTGCTTTGGTTTTTATTACATTTATTTATTTGTTTATTTATCCTGTGGGTGGGTGTGCCGTGGTGGGCATGTGGTAGTCAACCTTCCCCTTCCATCATGTGGAAAGAGCCCTGGTGTCACACTCTAGTCACGCGTGGCAACATGTGCCTTTACCCACTGAGCCATCCCACATAGGCCTTTCCAGGTACAGCTCCACACCTTTCTCCAGCCAGCTCCGGCTCTGGTCAGAGTCCGGAACAGGTGATGTTGGCGCTTCCCTCACCGCCCCTTGGAGAGGACCACGCAGGCCCACGGGGACTGGTGAATAACGGAAAACAAAGTCCTCTAGTAAAATAGTCCCTTTTATTTCTTAGCAAAACTATTTCCTCCGTGAGGGGTATTTACAACAGAGAAGGGCAGGAAGTGGGGAAGTTCACAGCGATTTGGGGAAAGGGAGGCTCTGGGATGGCCCCAAGGCTGGGAGACAGACACTTCACACGATTAATTAGAACAGGTTTTCCCGTTTGGGACCGGCAAAACTAGATGGGGACGAGGCCCCTGGAGGAAGTGGGGGTGTAAGGGGACCCGCACAAAACACCCACCCGCCTGGGATGGCCCCGGGATCGCCGGTGAGTTTCGGGAGTTCTGGACTGCAGACCCGGGGGAGTCTGACAGGTCCGGTCCCGACAGAACTCGGGGCGGGGTCACGTGGGGCGGGGCCGGGCGGCAGCCGAGGGGCGGAGCCGGGGCGCATGCAAACACCGAGAAGGAGGAGGAGTGACACGGAGGGGGGGCGTGGCGGCGCGCCCAGCTGGGGGCGGGCGCGCGTGGGCGGGGCCGGGGCGGGTCACGGGCGGCGCAGCAGCACGTGCTCGATGTAATTCTCCAGCTCCTCCTGCTCCTGCAGCCGGCGCTCCTCCGCGTCCGCCTCCTCCTGCGCGCGCCTGGCCTGGGCCTCCAGGTCGGGATGGTGGCGCGCAGGTGTCAACGCGTGGTGGAAGTGACGGCGGCGGGATGATGCGGGTGGCTGCAGTGTTCGCGGCCGAATGTAGTTGGGGAAGGGGTGGTAGGGCCCCGGGGGAAACATCTCATCCTCCTCCCGATCCCAGGGTGGGAGCACTTCATTCCAGTCTGGCAACTCATCCCGGGCCGGGGAGGGAGGTGGGGGCGGTGGGGAGCGGACATGAGTGGGGGCTGGGGCAGCCCGGGGGGGCGGCACCGGCTCGGGAGGGGCGTTCTTCTTCCGCTTCCGTTTTTCCTCCACCTCTTCGATGATGCTGACCACATCGTCGGCTGGCAGGTGGAGTCTGGTGGACAGTTCAATGAGGCTATCGATCGTCTGCGGATCCATCTCCTCGTCGTCGTCGTCCTCTTCCCCTCCCTCCTCTGCCCCCTCTACATCCTTCCGCCGATGGCCTGGCGCCTCCTCCTGGGAGCGCTTGTCCTCGGCTCCGGCTTCCCCGTCCTCCTCCTCGGCGAACAGGAGCGAGTTCTGCCGCGCCCTCTCCGCCTCCTCTGCCTCAGCCTCCGCCTCCGCCGCCTCCTCATCCTCTTCCTCCTGCTCGTCCTCCCCACCACCGCGTCTCTCCTGCTCCGCCTCCTCCCCCCTCTCGCTCTCCCGCTCTTGCGGCGTCTCCTGCAGCCCGCGACCCCCGAGATCGCGCTGCCGGGCTCCGCCCTGCAGCAGATACTGGAGCAGCAGGTCGGAGGCGAGGTCGGCCAGCCGCTCTTCTTGCGCTGCGGCCTGCCGGGTGGCCTCCGCCTGTCTCCTCCCTGCCTCTACCTGAGCCAGCCCTTGCTGAAGGAGGCGCTCTCCAGCCTCGGAGCCTCCCAAGAGTGAGCCCTCAAGCCGGCGCACCTTGGGGAAGGGGCCACCTAGGCTTTGGTACGCCTTAGATAAGGGTGTCAAAGTCTCACCTAGATGTGTTTTAGGGGAGGCCACCCCTTCCCCGAACTGATTGGTTTCGGGGAGGGGAGCACTTTCGGGCATTCGAGCCTGGAATTGCGAAGGGACCGGGGGTGACAGAGGAGCGCGCTCCGGGACGCGCGCCTGGAACTCTCCCCAGGAAGCGCGCCATACGCGCTCTGGCCCGGGGCTCTCCAGATTGACTCGGGTCAGCGTGTGCGTGCGGGTTTCCGTCTCTGCTGCGGTCGTCTCTTGCTGGCGCTTAGCATTGCTCGGACTGAAATCTCGAAGTTCTTGAAGCAAGGATGCTAGCGCCTCCAGCTCTTCTGAGCGGTCGTCGGCCTCGGGATCGTTGTCCTGAGTCTGAGGGCGAGGGGGAGCTGCAGCGGGCACTTGGATCTCTGGTGCCGGGAGGCTATGGGTCTGACTGCGCACGGACTCTGTCAAAAGAGCTTCTGCTGCTTCTTCGGGTGTTCCCTGCTGGGAACCTCCTGGGGCCGCCGGGGGCGAGGCCGGACGGTCCAGTGCCTGCAACAGTACCGAGGCCAGCGCCCGGGGATCCACGCCCTGGAAGAGCTCTCCCTGGTCCTGAGGCTCGGAATTCCGAGCGGCTCGGACCTCTGGGACGCTGTCATCCTTTGGCCGGGACACTGCGTCCTCAGCTACCTGCTCTTTATGCTCAGAGCCGAGGGGTGGAGGATAAGCATCGGAGCGCCCGGGGGGCGCTGCTTCCAACCCCTGGATCAGTATAAGGAAGCAGAAGAGGACGGATGCCGGGAACGTGAGGGTTTTCATGACCAACGGGCTGCCAGAGACTGAAAAAGAGAAAAACAAAACAAAACAAAAGAAATAGAGAATTTCTGTAAGAATTCCCCGGGTTCTATTTCTGCATTCCCTTCCCCCACCTTTAAGCAGGAAATCCGGGGTTTCCCTCATTTCTCTAACCTTACCCGAAGAGAACACATTTAGCAGAGAACAAGAAAGATGTAGCGATCTCTAGAGTCGTGCAAATGAAAAACAACGTCCGCAGTCCTCGTTCTGGGTGCCCAGTGCCTCCTGTCTCCCCCTTCCCTAAGTCATCTCTCAGCCAGCGCCCGCGTACAAGGATAAGCGGGAGGGGGGGTATCTGTTCCCTCCCCACAGGACTCCCCGGATGGTGCGTGGGCGACTTCATCAGCGACAGAAAAGCAGAGACTCCCCCATTTACCAAAGACCCTTCTCGGGGGCACCCCGCTGTGTTCTCAATACCCCACTCGGGGGGGAAAAAAAACCCTCCCTTCACGCCCACGACTAAAGAGGGTTGGAGAAATGGACATCGGAGTATTTACCAGCCGGTGTCACGACGGCGGAAGGTGGAGAGGAGGGTCGGGACAGGGGGAAGATCGGGACCCGTCCGCCTTGACTCCGTCCCGCGGCTGGAGTATCAGCGATGGTCGATGCTGGCGTTCTAGGAGCTGGGCTCAGCTGGGTCAGCAACAGCTCTCTCGCTCCGGCTTCAGCACGCTGGACAGCGCCCGCGTCGCCGCCTTATAAAGGAGAGCGCGCAGGGTCACGTGGTCTCGCCCCGCCCCATTGACGTCAATGTTCATTCATGGGGAAGCGGGCGGGTGCAGGGTGGATGGTGGGTGTCCAGTGATTGGAGGATGAGCGTCGCTCCCGGCCTGCGCCTGCGCAGTGAGGCCCTCGGCTGGAGGGGCGTGCGCTAGCCGAGCTCCGGGAAATGAATGAATGAATGAATGAATGAAATGTCGAGGCGGGCGGGGCAGGGGGCTATGAATGAATGAAGGACGAGGAGAAAAGGATGAATGAATGAAGGGAAGAATGAATGGAAGGGTGGGTACAGAGGAGCCAGAAGGCGGGAGGGTGGGTTACAAGGCAACTTGCGGCGCAGAGCCGGCGTTGCTGAGCAGAATAGGCTAGGAAGAGGGCACCGCCAGCAACTAACTGGGCGTCAGTAAGAGATCAATACTGGATGGGGGGCCGGTAAGGGTTTGAAAGCCGGGGAGGGGGTCGAGCTCCCTACTCCGCCGCCACAGCGTGGTCTATAGGGAGCACGCCCAAGGACGGCGTGAACCTGAGAGGAGGGAGTGGATCTGCGGTGCGGAATGCCCGCCCAGGGCCAGGGCAGATGGGTGGATATTGCGGTTTGGGTAATCACCTTGGAAAGGGTCCTAGTCGGAAGAGAAAAGGGAAGATTGACGATGTGTGTACCTCTGGGTCGTGTCTGCTCACGATCGGTTCGTGTCTGGAGGGGGTGGGGAAAAAAGGTGTGTCTGTCCTTCTGGCCAGCGGACTCTGCTGTGCGTGTTAGGGGTCCCTGTTGTGCCCCCTTTCAATTCACCTCTCCCACATCCTTCTGCTTATTTTCCTCTCCCCCCACAGCCCCCACCCAAGGACATTTGGAGGGCGAGACCAGACCAGGTGGGGAGGGGGTTGAGCAGGTGGAGAGGGTGACTCAACTCCATTTCTCTCTGCTGCTTAAAGGGGAGGTCTGAATGCGACCGGAGGGGGGTGCGCTGCCACGTCAGAGATGGACCCTCTCAGCCATCAGACCCTTAGACCGTATCTCCTGCCCAGAGGGGTTGGGGCTGGGGGCTTGAACAGCTAGAGGTTCCGGGAGTGGGGGGCGATGACGCAGAGATTGCGCAGAAAATCTATCAGCCAGCCGGGTCCGGTGAAGGGAGACCAGACGTGGGCGGAGGTGGGATGGGAGGACGGAAATGGGGAGGGGGTAGAGGAGAGGGAAAGGTGGCCCCCGGAGCAGCTACTGCAGGAACGAAAGGAGGGAGGGAGGCTGGAGGGGGCTGCGGTACAGGCGGACGGAGAGCAGTGCGGGGGCGTGGGCAGGGAAAGGGGGGTGACAATGACACATACCAGAAACACAAGAACTGCGGACACAGAGGTGCTTGTAGGCACACGAAAAGCCCCCCCCCAGCACCCCAACAATCTGGAAACCAGGATGGGTGTGTGTGGAGGGTCTCAGCGCCTCTTTCAGAGTTAGCCCTACCATTATCCCACCATTAAACTGACCCTTGTTCTAAGCCCCTAGCTCATGCACGCGCCTGCGCGCGGGCATGGACACACACACACACACACTCACTCACGTGCTTTCCCTCTATAACCAGCAGTGGCTTCTCCCTTCCATCAGTGGCTTGACTTTCCCAGAAGAAAACCCATCAGCTCTGCGGAGAAAAAGGTGGAGTAAGGGAGGAAAGGGAAGAGATGGGGGCAGGGGGAAGGGACGGAAAAAGAACCTGAGGCAGGTTGAAGGAGCGGGCTAAAGGAGAGAAACAAACCAACTTGAGAACCAAGGTGACAGTATACACTCCAAAGAAGGAAGGGAGAAGGGCCTAGAGATACCCACCACCACCACTGCAGCAGCGACGAACACTCCCTCACACCACCATCCAGAGCCTGCAGCTAGAATCCCCTCCATTCCTTTCCCCTCCCCATTTCCCTTCATCCTGAGCAGTGGGCTAAGGAGAGGGTCGCATTACCTTCCTTAAGGAAGATCAGAAGGCTGCTGGTTCCGACGTCTGAAGTGGGGGGGGGGGGCTTCAGCGAGAGGAAGGTAGGGGAGAGAGCTCGCCAAAGAGGGGTGACTGAGGGGATTTTGAGTCTGAGTTTGAGATCCCGGGAAAGGAGACAGACCTTGAGAGAAACCAGATACCTGTGGGCTTGTATGCATGCGTGTACATGTGTGAGCGTTTCTCTGGGCAGAGAGTAAAGAGACCAAGGCAGAGAAGAAGAAGATAAATAGGAAGAAGCAAGGGAAGGAATCAGGTTGAGACTTGATGGATGCGGTTCCAGTTTAAATGAGTTGGGGGGGGGGGCTTCTCTTACCACCTGTGTGGCTGTTGCTGCACAGGGTAAATTCTAGTCTCTTGGAACTCTCGGCAGACACCTGTGCTATTTGGGGTCTTTGAATGCTCCCAGATCTGGTGTCTGGCTTAGTGTGTGCCTTTCTGGGGATCCATGCTTATGTGAACTCTGTACCGTTCTTGTCCCTCTCTTTTCTTCACCTTGCAAATCTCAGGACAATAAAATCTATAATTGAAGCCGTTTATCTGCAGCTCCTCTCCCCCAAGTCCTTATCCCAGGCTGTTAGGGGCATTCCCTATTTCTCTGTCATCTTCAACTCCCCTTATTTGGAAACCCAAGTAACTGCGCATAAACTCATATCTCAAGACCCTTGGTCGTCATAGGGTGGAGATGGGCAAGAAGGGCCCAGATAGCAGACAGGTTTGGTGAGTTCATTTCATAGGGTCAAGCCCCTCTGCCTTCCTGCTCTTGGGACTCTGTGTCTCTCTACCTGGTCCCTAGCTCAGCTCATTCACATAACACACATCCCTCCCCTCCCAGGGATGACAGATGCTCTCACGACTTCCCCCTTTGTAGTTACATTGTTTTGTTGTTTCTGAGGCAGGGTCTCAAGTAGCACAGGCTGGCCACCAACTCACTAAATCACTAACTGAAGATGACCTTGAATTCTGATCCTGCCTCCCCCTACTAAGTGCTACGATTACAGATGCAATCCTCAGTGCTCAGTTTATGCGGTGTTGGGGATTGAACTCGGGGCTCCATGTATGCTGAGTAAGGACTCTACGGACGGAGCTCCACTCCCCCCCCCCAGTCCTATCAACCACCTCTTAAGACTCTGCCGCCTCTACATAGGAAAAGATCTAGACAAGGGGCAGGTCCCTAGGTTGCGGGAGAGGAGGGAAATGGCCAGATGGATAATGACATGGAAAGACAACTAGAAAAGGCGTAGCTAAGATGAGGACCTGGAGGGGACACCCGGTCTCTGCTCTGACTTTTGTGTATGGACCTGTGCACTTTGGTCCTGGTATCTGAATCTCATGCATTCCAGGGGTAGAAGGAGAAGGTGAGGTTCAGCAGAGCCATGATCACAGCATTGAAGGTTTGGAAAACCAGGGAGTAGGGCTGGGGGAAGGGCATTAGGAAGTGTGGGAGAGGAAGAGCAGGGGCTTCGTCTCCCCACCCCCAGCCCTGCAGCTCATCCAACCCCCCCCTTCCTGCTTCCCCTGCCCCAACCGGTGACTCACCTCTGCAGCCATTCATTTCGTCAGCCATGAGAAGGGATGGAAATAGGCAAGGAGAGGGGCGCTTGATAAGGAGACAGGGATCTCCACTTTGAACTAAAAAGAGAGAAAGTGTTAAAGACCCTTGAGAATGGTCCGATTTAGAATCCATTCATGTCTTACCCCACAAGCCAACCCAAAGCTGGGGAAGTCTGGGAAGGAACTTGGAGAGAGGGTCAGGGAGGGGGGGCAACAAGGTTCCGAATGATACATTGTGGGGAGGGGGATTCCCACTCTGATTTTTAATCCCAAGGTCCCATTCTATTAGACCCCTGCCCACCCACTTCTGAGTGGGGGAAGGGAGACCCAGCAAGCCGGGGGAGGCCATTGCCGCATAGATGAGTCACCAAGCAACGAGGAAAAGAGACAGAGATGGGAGAGACACAGAGAAACTGTTACTTGAGAGACCTAGGGAGGGTAACACACCACATACGTTTGTGCGTGTGCGCACACACACACATCCACACATACAATGAAGGTGGTATTCACCACTAACATGGGAAACTGGGTACTTCCATAATCTTGCTCCAACCCCCTCCAAAATCCACCTGTCACAGGACCCGATCCCCCTCTTACCAGTTACTCTCCGACTCTCAGACACACCCACTTAACAAACACAATGTCACACTTAGCACAGTCACCCAGACTTAATGCTGAGGATGTACCCGGAGTGATAGCAATTCTCATTGACAGCCCTTATTCCTTTTTCCTCCCAGGGTGGTGGGAGAGAGGGTTAAAAAGAAAGAAAGAAAGAAAGAAAGAAAGAAAGAAAGAAAGAAAGAAAGAAAAGAAATGAAAAGAAAAGAAAAAAAGCCTCATGGAACGTGACTTCAAAAAATCAAGACGCCGTTTCGGGGACTCACAGCCGGCACTATGTACACGCGACAATACACATAAGTCGCCTGCCTCGCCATCCACACATAGCCAGTGACTCTAAGCATCCTCATAAAAAGACAAGACACTTGGAGTACCTGTTTCAGAGGATACATCAGGTTTGTTGCCCCGAATACATCCCACCCAGACACCCCTTGGCTCGCACACGTATGTACAGAAACGCAGACACACAAAGACACCCATGGGCGCATTCACACGGACGAGAACCACCTTGCGCTGCCTCGCCCGCGTCCGCACTTGTCCTGGCGCCCCCGTGTGGTATGATTGAGGATCGCAGTCTCCGCCGCTCTTGGAGCAGAAGGGGGTGGGGGGCGGTGCCCAGGTTCTTTTCACCTCCTCCTCTCTGTCACGCGCTGCCCACCCAGAAATGAGGAAAGGCAGAGAACGTCTGAAAAGCACAGTCTAAAGAGTTGGGAGCCAGATGCCTGGATTGGGGTTGAGAGAGAGGCTGGTCTTGGATGACAGAGTGAACTCAGGAGACGAACCCAAGAATTTAGGAAGAAATTCATTCCTATGTCCAGGGGAAACTGAGGCCCTGGGCTAGCCAGGGCACAACCTGGGTTCTTTCTTCTGTTTGGTGGAGGTGGGGGAATGCAATGGACTGCGTCTCTCCCCGCCCTTTGCTCCAGGAAGTCATTAGCCCAATTGCTACCGGGCTTGGAGATCCTCTTGAATACAGGCTGATGGGGGGAGGGAGTCATCCTTCCCCATGGTCAAAAATGAAACAGACACACACAGAGGAAAGACCAAAGATCCTTTAGTGCCACATGGCCAGGCTGAGACAGGGCAGAGTCTGCAATGGCTGTACTGGGAAGGATTAGACAGCGATGACTGTCCTCTTTTCATGCATTGAAACCTCCTGGAGCCCTTCACAGCCCACACCTTGGATTCCATCTCCAGCAAACGCTGTCCTGAAGGTAACATTTCCCTAGCAACTGTTCCCTTGTCCAACGAGAAGTTCAAGCCGATAGCATCGCCCAGAGAGAGATTCCGCGCATGCTCGGGGCTTGGACCGCTTAGGTTATAGACTCTGAAGAGGCTTCTGGCAACTGAGAGAGACTTAGAAGCCACTTGGATCCTCCTGAGTTTGTTCTCTCCCTCTAGTTAGCGTGGAGATCCAACAAAGGAGACCACACCCTATAAACACAAGATATTTTTCATATTTAAGCAAAAAGAGTCCAGGGTGAAGTTGGGGTGCAGCTCAATCGAAAGAGCCTTTGCCTAGAATGTCCAAACCGAACCCCTGACTTCCATCCCCAGCACTCGTTGCGTAAACTGAGTCTCACCAGACATGTCTGTAATCCCTACACTTGGGAGTAGAAGCAGGAAGATCAGGAAGTCAAAGCCATTCCCAGCTACACCTCAAATTCAGACCCAGCTACGGGATACACGAGATGTTGTGTAAGGGGGTGGGGGGAAATCCACACGTTGTTTAGAGGAATGGTAAGAGACGGATCCAGAAATATCATGGGATAGCCCTCTACTGCCCTTGGGCTTCCAGCCCAGTCAGAACCGCTCGCTGGATGGAGCCTTGAACAGCGAAACCGTAGTTGAATAATTTTTTTAGGAACCGCCTCCCCAATCCCCCTTGGGCGGAAAGGTTCAGAAAATGCCTCACCAGAGATAAACACGGGAATCCAAATGGGGAGCATTAGAAATATGTTTCCTTTACAAAGTCTCATACACATTGGGCAGTGGGCGAAGCTAGAGGGATAGGTCACAGAGAGAGCTAAATCTTAGAGAGACGCTCAGAGTGGAGGAGAAAAACGGGCAAGGAGAAAGGTCAGGGGCCTGGGGCCAGCTCTGGAGCTTTAGGGAGGGAGCAAGGATAAATACTGATAGATAAAGGACTATTACTAGGGGCTGAGTGCTGCACGCACTTTTGCTCGCTTCCACCAGGGGGTGTAAGAGAGAAGCCAGGAAGGACGTTCTTCGCTTCGGGACAGGGAAGAACTCTGAACGGGCCGGTCCGTAGCTGTGCAGAGTGGGTAGTGATCTCGCAAGAGAATCCCCTAAACCAGGAGCTGATGTGGGCAAGGGCATTTTGGGGTGTTTTTAGCAAGACAAGAAAAGTTAGGGGCTTAGGAATCAGAACCTAGGGGCTGAAGAGATGGTTCGATGGTTAAGAGTACCGGATGCTCTTCCAAAGCTCCTGGGTTTGGTTCCTAATGCCTTGGTGGAGTCGCACAACCACCTGTAACTCCAATCCCAAAGAATGCAGCGTCCTCTTCTGCCCCCCCCCCCGGCACTGCACACACGTTGCATACAGACATACATGCAGAGAAAACAACCATGCACATAAAATAAAAATACATTTTAAATATTTTAAAAAGATCTGTTTATTTATTAAGTATACAGCATTCTGCCTCCATGTATGCCTACACGCCAGAAGAGGGCACCAGATCTCATTACAGATGGTTGTGAGCCACCATGTGTTTGCTGGGAATTGAACTCAGGACCTCTGGAAGAGCAGCCAGTGCTCTTAACCACTAAGCCATCTCCTAACTGCCGAGTGCTCTGAACTGCTGAGCCTTCTCTCCAGCCCCACATTTTTTTATTTTTTATTTTTTTTATTTTATTTTATTTTATTTTTTTTGGTTTTTCGAGACAGGGTTTCTCTGTAGCTTTGGAGCCTGTCCTGGCACTAGCTCTTGTAGACCAGGCTGGCCTCGAACTCACAGAGATCCGCCTGCCTTTGCCTCCCGAGTGCTGGGATTAAAGGCGTGCGCCACCACCGCCCGGCCATTTTTTTTATTTTTTAGAAAAGAAAACAAACTATCTTTTTTTTTCATTATACATACCCAATCCAAGTTCCTACTCCCTCTCCACAATTTTTTTAAATACTTTATTTTATGTGCATTGGCGTGACGGTGACAGATCTCCTGGAGCTGGAGTCCCAGTTGTGAACTGCAATGTGGGTGCTGAGGTTTGAACCTGCGTCATCTGGAAGAGCAGCCCAGCTCTTAACCACTGAGCCATCTCTCCAGCCCTCCACAGTTTTTAAGAAATTTAAAGCAAACCTTTAAAGGAGGAGAGGGGCTGGAGAGAAGGCTCAGCAGTTAAGAGCATTCGTTGCTCTTGCAGAGAACCCGCGTTCACAGTTTCCGGCACCCACATGGTGGCTCACAGTCGTCTGTAACTGTGATTTCAAAGGACACAGTATCTTCTTCTGATTATTCTGGCACCAGTATATGTAGACAAAACACTCATGTACATGAAACAAAATAACTCTAAAAAAGAAATAATTAGAGGTTAGGGCCCACAGATGCCTAGTGGCTTGTCACTCAGCCTGACAACCTGAATTTGATTCCTTAGATCACCATAGCAGAAGGAAAGAACTCCCCCGAACTCCCCCAAACCTTCCTCTGACCGCCACACTCCTACAGTGACGCTCTCACACATACAAAATATAATTAGATATGAAAGCAAAATGTTGATATTGTTTGTTATTTTTAAATAGCCTATTTCTGAGGGGCGGAGCTTGGGGCTGGCAGGGGGGGCGCTGCCTTAGGATCTTCAGGAGGGGTCTAAAGAGCTTCTTGCTCCTTTCTGGAGAAGAGGCCTTAGACGTCCAGCCCTCCAGCAGGAACTGCGCAGTGTGACCCTTGGCCAGCTCAACCCTCCTAGGCTGATCTGACCTCCTAGCCAGCTGTGAGCACGGCCGGGATGCCAAGTAGAGCTGGTGCAGCCGAGGCAAGCGACTGGTCGCTGCAGGTGCCACAGCTGCTGGCTCTACACTTGGGCCCAGGAGCTGCTGCGGAAGACAATACTGGCCTTCTCCACCGGGCAGAATGCGGAGGGACACAGGCACAGCCTGCGCTGTGGGCCTGCAGCTCCAGGCCTCTGGCCTTGAATAGCCACTGTTGATCACACCAACAGTCCTAACTAGTGGCGGTCGCGCTGCCGAGAGAGCGACAGCAGCAGGAGGGCCGTGTCTTAGCTTGCCCTGGTATGAAGATGGTGGGCAGAGATGTTGACCATTGGCTCGGCTAGGCCGGGATCCTCCATTCAGTGAATGGGGCTAAAAGGATATCCAAGGGGACCATAATGGGCCTGCACCTGAGCCCAGAGGGCTGGTCTTCCTCAACATCATCGCTCCCACAGCATCTCACATGGGCTCAAGAGGTTTGGCTTAAGGGATGAAGGTTAAGTAAGCTGGGTGAAAGTCTGGATCCCCCAAAGTACCAGGGCTGGACTAGAGTCAGAAGGGTCCCACTACCTGGATTCCCACAGAAAGATGGATGAGTTTGGAGTAAGCTGAGGATAAGGGTGTTTGGATCCCTGGGTCTCCAAAGGGGGACGAAACGAGGGAGATGGATCAGAAGATAGGGTGGAAGAGGTCGTCTGGCCGTGGAGATGGGATGTCAGGCCGTCTGAGCACCCTCTGTCTTCACCAGCTTGGGGGTTAAGAAGTATTTCCTCAGTGGGGGTTGGAGGGAAAATGGTTGCCTGGGAAAAGCCACGCCAACTTGGTCCTCGGAGACTGTGCCTTGATTGGCTATAAGCAGAAACAGTGCAGGAGCCTAGGCTGCTCCTAGTGCAGCGCCTTCTGGGTCTCCAGGAGCGCCCGCAGGGTCTGGATCCAGGCTGGGAGTGGCTCCCGCTGCAGACGCCAGCTTCATCCTCGGCCGCTAGGGGGCTCTCTCCCAAGCTCCGCCCCAGCCATCACTGGGGGTTCACCTGGCCCACAAGCCGCAGACCACACCACTCAGGTGACAGGCCAGATTCGAGGAGGCCGGTATAGCTGGGACTAAAGAGCTGAAGGAGAGTCGTTCGCTAGGACCCTTACCTCTTCGGCTTCGAGAGCACCCAGGCCCAGACCATTGGCCATGTCCCGTAACTCTGGCTCTAGCCCCAAGACTTTACCACACCCCAGCTTGCTACCGTATTTCTTCGTCTATTAAACTATTGTGGAGATAAAATGTAAATTATTGCTATCCCTTTTTAACAAATGGATGAATTAGAGAACTGGTTCTCAACCTGTGGGTGGCGACCCCTTTGGGGGTTTTCTGAAGGTTCCTTTTCCAGAAGTCGCTTAAGATCATTGCTAAACACAGATTTTGCATTACGATTCATAACAGTAGCAAAATTACACTTATGAAGTCACAACAAAATTAATTTTATGGTTGGGTGGAGGATCGCCACAACACGAGGAACACAGCGTTAAAGGGTCACCGCATTAGTCTAGGTCAACTCTGAGTTCTGGCTCTCAGCTACCTGGTCCTCTGTAGGACCCCATGGAGCCTCCCTCCTCTTGCCTTCTTTCCCCGTTTTGTGCTTCTGCCCTGAGACCCTAAATAGACCCAATTCGAGCCTTCACGCTGTTTCTCCTCCATCTTGCCTCCTGATCCTCCTCTGGCTGCTCTGTCCCCTTAGAGACTTTCCTACTGCCTATTCCAAATCTGTCTGCCTTTTTGTAGGAATCAAACCACAAACTACTTCCTTCCCATTTGGAATTCTTCCCTCCCTCCCTCCCTCCCTCCCTCCCTCCCTCCCTCCCTCCCTCCCTTTGTTCCTTCCTCCCTCCTTTTCTTTCTTCTTTCTTTCCTTCTTCCTCCTTTTCTTCCTCCTCCTCCTCCTTCTCCTGGGCCTGGTCTGGAACTCCCTATGTAGCTAAACCAGGCTGGCCTTGAACTCACGGATCAGCCCACCTCCTTGTGCTGGGATTCGAGTTTTGTACCACCACACATCAGGCTCCTCTTCCTCCTCCTCACCCTCCAGGACCACTGCCGATCCAGGGTTCCTCGCACCTTCCGCTTAACAGCTTCTTTCCACATGCTTTCCTCCAAGTCTCCTTCCAAGTCCCTCTCTACGAACCTGGCATGCTCTTAGCAGCCAGTTCTTCTATTTTCCTCTGCCCAGAGACAAGGCCAAAGAGAAAGGACCTCCCTCCCCAAGTCCTGATGACTCCTATTCCAGACCTATTTCCTCTTATGAACCGCACAACCAACCAAATCCACCATTCTCTTTCAGCCAGTTCCAGCATTCCTCTCACACTACCTGATTCAACACCCTTAGCCAGGACTCCAGGGACACAGGCCCCCAACTAGGCAGGGGATGATTAGCTTGGTTGGCTTAAAGGGGGTAACCAGCTGTGGCATCAAGAGCTGTGTGAGGGGAACACTTGTTTATTTTTTTCCTGTGGGTGTTTTCCTTGCATGTATGTTTAGGGACAAGGTGCATACTAGAGTGCCCAAGGACACCAGGGCATTGGAATCCCTGCAACTGGAATTACGGAAAATTTGCCCAGTGTGGGTGCTGGAAACAGAACTGAGGTCCTCGGAAGAGTAGGAAGTGCTTTGAACTGCGTAAGCCAGTGGTTTTCAGCCTTTGGGCCAAGACCCTTTCAGAGGGATCACACATCAGATACTCACATTATGATTGATAACAGCAGTGGAATTTACAGCTGTGAAGCTGCAACAGAAATTTTACAATTGTCAAGTCCAAATGGATCAAAGACCTCAACATAAAGCCAGCCACACTGAACCTTAAAGAAGAGAAAGTGGGGGGGGGGGCTGGAGAGATGGCTCAGAGGTTAAGAGCACTGGCTGCTCTTCCAGAGGTCCTGAGTTCAATTCCCAGCAACCACATGGTGGCTCACAACCATCTGTGCTGAGATCTGGCGCCTTCCTCTGGTGTGCGGGCATACATCAAGGCAGAATGTTGTAAACATAATAAATAAATAAATCTTTAAAAAAAAAAGAAGAAGAGAAAGTGGGAAGTACACTTGAACACATTGGCACAGGAGACCACTTCCTAAATATAACCCCAGCAGCAAAGACACTGAGAGAAACAATTAATAAATGGGACCTCCTGAAACTGAAAAGCTTCTGTAAAGCAAAGGACATGGTCAACAAGACAAAATGACAGCCTACAGAATGGGAAAAGATCTTCACTAACCCCACTTCCGACAGAGGTCTGATCTCCAAACTATACAAAGAACTCAAGAAATTGGTCATCAAAAGAACAAATAATCCAATTAAAAAATGGAGTACAGCCAGGCAGTGGTGGCGCATGCCTTTAATCCCAGCACTCAGGAGGCAGAGGTGGGCGGATCTCTGGGAGTTCGAGGACAGCTTGGTCTACAAGAGCTAGTTCCAGGACAGGTACCAAAGCTACAGAGAAACCCTGTCTCGAAAAACCAAAGAAAAAAAAATGGAGTACAGACCTAAACAGAGAACTCTCAACAGAGGAATCTAAAATGGCCGAAAGACACTTAAGGAAATGTTCAACATCCTTAGTCATCAGAGAAATGCAAATCAAAACAACTCTGAGATTCATCTTACACCTGTAAGAATGGCCAAGATCAAAAACACTGATGACAACTTATGCTGGAGAGGTTGTGGGGAAAAGGGAACACTCTGCATTGCTGGTGGGAATGCAAGCTGGTACAACCCCTTTGAATGTCAGTGTGGCTATTTCTCAGAAAATTAGGAAACAACCTTCCTTAAGACCCAGTAATACCACTTTTGGGTATGTATCCAAAGGATACTCAATCATGCCACAAGGGCATGTGCTCATCTATGTTCATAGCAGCTTTGTTTGTCATAGCCAGAACCTGGAAACAACCTAAATGCCCCTTTATCGAAAAATGTGGTACATTTACACAATGGAGTACTACACAGCAGGAAAAAAAATGACAGCTTGAATTTTGCAGGAAAATGGATGGAGCTAGGAAACATTATTTTGACTGAGGTAACCCAGACACAAAAAGACAATTATCACATGTACTCACTCATAGGTGGTTTTTAGACATAAAGCAAAGAAAGCCAGCCTACAAAGCACAATCCCAGAGAACTTAGACAACAATTTGGACACTAAGAGAAACATACATAGATCTAATCTACATGGGAAGTAGAAAGTAGAAAAAGATAAGATCTCCTGAGTAAATTGGGAGCATGGGGACCTTGGGGGAGGGTTGAAAGGGGGAGGGGAGAGGCAGGGAGGGGAGCAGAGAAAAATGTAGACCTCAATAAATATCAATTTTAAAAAAGAGGTCCAAAAATTTACAATTGGGGGCCACCACAAGTGAGGAGCTATATTCAAGGGCCACAGCGTTAGGAAGGCTGAGAACCACTGGCTAACCCCTCTCTCCAGCTCCTGAAACATACTTCTAAAGAAGAGCTCCAGCTCCCTTTTCCTTGTCTGAGTCTTTGTAACCTGCCTCCAGTTAGGCCAGTCTGGGTGAGGGGAAGCAGCAACGGCTAAGAAAAAAGGAACTAGGCTTAACACATGTCCGAGCTCCTCTGGGGCCACTGAAGACTACAGGGCTTGACCTGTACAAGACCAAGACAAAGCTCACCCTATTGACATCCCGTAACAGAGGAGGGAAGGATTCATAAGGGCCTGGTCCTCAAAGATGGATAGGAGTTAATCACTGCTAGGCAGAGGGTGGGAGAGTTTCTTCAATAATGCAGCTGCCAGTGTCACCCATGTTCCTGTGAATAACCTTCCGTTCATCTTCTGTAATGAACCTTGATGAAATACATTGGTACACACACCCCACACCATACACTATATACACACACATGCCATACACATACACACACAACCTACATCATTCATTATACACACACACACACACATCACACACTATACACACATACATATATGTCATACACACACTGTGCACACACACACACACACCACACTCAGCCATGAAAAGAGAAGGACTGATTGGGAAGAGGAAGGACCTCAGGGGGTGTGACAGCTGGTGTCATGTGTCTACTTGTCACAACCTAGACCCACCAAGAAAGAAAGTCTTCAGATCAGTCAAGTCAAGATCAGGTTGGCCTGGGGATATGTCTGCATGGGACTGTCCTGGTTCTGCATTAATAGACAGGGAAGACCCAGATCACTGTGGGCAGCACCATTCCCTAGGCAGAGGATCCTGGGCCGTAGAAAATTGGAGAAGCCAAGCTAAGCGCTGAATGTGCATGCATTCATTTCTCCGTGCTCTTGACTGTGGGCGTGATGTGAGCAGGCCCTGACCACTTGGCCCTGTCGTGACGGGCTGTCACCTGGATCTGTGGGTGATGGGGGTGGGGAGGGCTGCCTTAGAGGGCCGCGTTAGGGAAGGAAAAGCAGCTTTTGGGAGGGGATCTTCCTGGATGAGCCTTCCCTCCACCCCTTTCTCAGAATGAAGGAGTGAAGCAAGAGAGATTTTGAAGGAATTTGTCTGTTTGGCAAGGGTCTCTTTGGGCGGGGAACCCCAGGGACAAGTGACAGGAACATGGAGACCAGAGACAGAGGTGGATAGGAAAGATAAAGTAGAAGGGCCTCTGACACACGAGGCCGGCCCGGATCGAGCTGCACCACCGGGGTCTCCAAGAGGGGCATGGCTGTTTTGTCCCTGCGAGAGGGTAGCTTTCTGCGCACCCTATGCGGGGCTGCTCCTGTTCCCCGGTGCTCTGCTTTTGTGGGGCTGGATCCGGGACGTTGAGAAGTTGAGACGGAGAGGCCAGTGCACACGGAGAAAGGTGTCAAGGCAGGGGTGTCACGTCCAAGTCTGGAGAGCGTGGGAGGAAGAGGAGCAGGCACCGAGCTGGACGTGCTCCTGGGTACTGGCTGCGACTTGGGTTCCAGATGAGGGACTTGCGCTTCATACAGCTCTGGGGAGCAGTGGGTTCAGAGTTCGGGTGATGTTCTGTGGTGTCTCGGAGAGTGACTCCGAACTGTGAAGTCCCCAGAGGTATGGAGCAGAAACCCTCGATATGGATCTGGGCCAAATGGAGCCCAAGAGGACTCCAGGGATCGGGGCAGCTGGGATGCCGGGGCCATGAAGTCCTATGAACAGAATTCTGGTCCTTGTCCTGGCTGGGGAACTGGATGGAAGGGATGAGAGTGGTTGATGGTTCCTTATATTTATATTTATTTGTTTTCCTTGCGTATGTGCGTGGGTGTTTGGCCTGTACATATGTCTGTGAACTGCTTGTGTGGTTGGTGCAGGTCGAGGCCAGAAAAAGGCGTCAGATCCCCTGGCGCTGGAGTTGCAGACAGTTGTGAGCCACCACCATGTGAGTGCCGGGAATTGAACCAGGTCCTTTGGAAGGGCAGCAAGTAGCACTCAGGAAGCTGAGGCAGGCAGATCTTTGTGAGTTCCAGGGCCACCAAGCCCCACCATAAAGATCAGGGGACAGTGACTATGGCTTTTGAGATGCTAATTCTCATGGGATGCAGACTACACTTTGTTTTCTTTTCTCCTCCTCCTCTTCCTCTTGGCACCAGCAATCCATCCAGGAGCTCGGGCATGGAAGACAAACACACTGCCTCTGATACACCCTCAGCAGCAGCTAATATTAGCCAAGGCCTTTTGAGAGGCAGGAGAGAGAGAAGGCCTTTGACTCAGCAGCCCTGTGTGGGTCCCCTCCAGGCCATGATGCATTATGAATCACAACCCCTTCCAGAGTGTTCTCAAAGAGAGTTGGCATAATTCTCAGAAGGTCGTAGGTGGGTGGTTATGGTGGGTGTGAAATGTCACCGCAGTCATGTGTGTCTGAACACTTGATCTCCGGCAGGCGGCGCTGTCCGGGGGTGGCTTTGGAGCCCTACTGTGATGGGGGTGTATTTGTTACTTGCATAGTCGCTATGACAACATAAGATACTTGACAAATATCAACTGCCGGGAAGACGGGTTTCCCTTGACTCACAGTTTGAAGGTAGAGGCCCTGGCAGCGGCAACGGGTCACGTTGTCTCCATGGTCAGGAAGTAGAGAAGGATGAAGGCTCAATTTTCTCCTTTCTATTCAGTCTTGGACTCCAGCCCACAGGATGCTACTGCTCACATTCAGGGTGCATCCTCTCTCCTCAGTTAAACATACTCAGAGGTGTGTCTCCTACTTGACTCAAATCCAATCATCTTGACCGCTTGCTCCAGTAGGTCTCCACCTCCTAATGGTTTCACAGTCTTTCAAACAGCGCCACCAGCTGGTTACCGAGTGTTAAAGCACATGAGCTCAAGAAAGGCATGTCATAAAAGCCAACCACAGGTGGGGAGATCAGAAAGCCAGCTTCACCTCCAGACACACAGGAGGTCTGAGATCAGCCTGGGCTGCAGGAGACCCTGTCTCAAAAGTAAGTCATCAGTGGCTAAGGGCCCCATGAAATAATCAGGGGATTGTGCAAATGCCTGTAACTCCAGTTGCATGGGACCTGGCAGCCTTTTCCGGTCTCTGTGAGAGCACACACCATACCTGCACACATGCATGCATACACACTCACAAAGACACATATATGCACATACATATAAATAAAAATTTAAAAATTACTATGAATTAAGAGAATAGGCCTTTTCTGTTTGTTTGTTGAATGGAGCCATGCTCTTGCTATACAGCCTAGGCTAGCCTTGAGTCTGTGACCCTCCTGCCTCATCCTCCCAAAAGTTGGGATTACAGATGCTCAAAATCAAACCAGCTCTCAGCACTTTCTTAAAAAACACACACACACACACAAAAAAAAAAAACCAAAAACAAAAATTTGTTGGTACTGGAGAGATGGCTCAATGGGTAAGAGCAGTGACTGCTCTTCCAGAGAACCTGGGTTTGAGTTCCAACACCCATGTGGTGGCTCACAACTACAGTTTTAAGGGATCTGATGCCCTCTCCTGGCCTCCATTGGCACTGCATCTATGTGGTGCACCGCCATACAGGCAGGCAAAACACCCAGACACATAAAGTAAAATACTTTCACACCTTTAATCCCAGCACTTGGGAGGCAGAGGCAGGTGGCTCTCTGTGAGTTCAAGCCTAGTCTAGTCTACAGAGTGAATTCCAGTACAGCCAGGGCAACACAGAGAAGAAACCCTGTCTAAAAAATGAAAGAAAACAAAACAAAACAAAAAAAAAAAAAACACCCTCATAACTTCTAAAAGTCCAATCACTTAAAAAATTACATTTGAGCAGGGTGGTGGTGGCGCACGCCTTTAATCCCAGCACTCGGGAGGCAGAGGCAGGTGGATCTCTGTGAGTTCGAGGCCAGCCTGGTCTACAAAGGGAGTTCCGGGACAGGCTCCAAAGCTACAGAGAAACCCTGTCTCGAAAAAAAAAAAAGAAAGAAACCCTGTCTTGAAAAAAAAAAATTACATTTGCGGGCTGGAGAGACGCTTCAGAGGTTAAGAGCACTGGCTGTTCTTCTGGAGGACCTGGGTTCAATTCCCACTATCCACATGGCAGCTCACAGCTATCTGTGACTTCGGTTCCTGGACACCAGACCCTCTCATGCAGACCAAACACCAATGCACATAAAACAAAAGAAAAAAAATTCCATTCACTTAATTATGGATGGGGCACCTGTGCACCATAGCACACATGTGGAGGTCAGAGAACAACTGTTAGGAGTTGGTTCTCTTCCTCCATCTGGGGATGGAGACCAGGCTGTGGGGCTTGGCAGCCAGTGCCTTCACCCACTGAGCGAGCCATCCTGACAACTCCATATGCTTTAAAACAAAAGCAGGGCCTCGCGTAGCCCAGGTTGGCATCTAGCTCTTCATGTAGCCGAGGCTGCCTTTCAATTCCCAATCCTCCTGTTTCTACCTCCCTAGTTCTGGGATTACAGGCGTGAACCGCGATTCCATGCTCCATTCGGATTTCTGCAGAGTGCCGGAGATGGAAGCTAAGGCCTCCTGATTGCTGGGCAAGCAATCTACCCACGGAACTACACCCCCAGCGTCTCTCAGGTGTTCCATCGCCCACCGTCACAACGAGCTCCCTTTTCAGACAAGGGAAGAGACCAGACACAAAAGGGTTAAGCAATTGGCAGCCCATCATTGCAGAGCTGAAGAATGCCTAAAAGCCTGACTCAGAAGGACAGCACTTAGAGGAAAGGCCTGGATGGTGCAGAAGGGGATGGATCGCTGATGTCACGCTCGCGGGTGAATCACGACCTGGCCCCTCGCTTCCAGTAAGGACTGAGTGAGATGATGCACGGAGAGAGCTTAGCGTTATATTTCTGGCACAGAGGCTCAGGTAATGGGAGGAATTATTATCTAGCCAATTGGAGCAGCCGTTCTCCAGCAGGGTTGCGTCACAGCCTGCACAGCACAAGGCAGCCATGCCGGAAGTCGCTCTTGTTGACTCCGTGGGCAGGATTGTACGATTCTAGGAACACCCTTGAGAGCTTCGTGAGTCAGAGATAGAAGAACCGTCAGCCTTGATCGTGAACTCTTTTAGGACAGGGTCATGTTGGAAACATCCCTATATCTCTGTGTATTCAGTAGTGGCCGTGGTCATCACTGTGGGAGAACGCCTGGCAGAGATTTGGATAGTTCTTTGTTTGTTAAGACTGTGTCTCTGCATGTAGCCTTGGCTGTCCTGGAACTCACTCTGTAGACCAGGTTGGATTTGGACTCCCAGAGATCCACCTGCTTCTGCCTCCCAAGTGCTGAGGTTGAAGGTGCGCAACCCCACACCCAGACAAATTTGTATTTTAAAACTGGCAATTTGGAGCTGGGTGGCAGTGGTTCACACCTTTAATCCCAGCACCTAGAAGGCAGAGGCAGGTGGATCTCTGTGAGTTTGAGGTCAGCCTGGTCTACAGTGTGAGTTCCAGGACAGCCAAGGTTACCCAAAGAAACCCTGTCTTGAAAAACAAACTAACTAACAACAAAAATAATTGGCAAATTGGGCTGGTGATATTGTCAGCAGGGAAAGGAATTTGTGGCCAAAGGGGATGATTCAAGTTCCATCCCCAGGATCCTCATGGTGGAAGGAGAGAATTGGCTCCCAAAAGTTGTTTTCTGATCTCCGCAAGCACCTCAGCAAGCCTGCACCCACCCGCTACACATATTACATATTAAATAAAATGTAATAAAACATGCAAAACAAAAATGATATTTGCAGTGGGGTGGGGGTGGTACAAGGCACACCTGTCTGTGATTCCAGCACTTGGGAGATGAAGGTAGGAGGATCAGGAGCTCAAGGCCAGTCTTGGCTAGACAGCAATCTGAGACCATCTGGGCTGTGTGGGAACCTGTCTCAAAACGGAAACCAAAAACAACTGGGTTGTAGCTCAGGGGTCAGAGTTCATGCTCACCTTAAAAAACAAAACAAAACAACATGTGTTTTAAAATAGGTTCTTCCCTCTCTCTCTCTCTCTCCCCTCCCCCTCTCCCCCTCCCTCTCTTCCCCTCCCCACCCCCTTCATGTGTACAAGCACACGCCACAGGGTACACGTGGGGGCCAGAGAACAATTTCTAAGACTCAGCTCTCTTCTTCCATCCTGTGGACTCTGGGGATTGAACTCAGGCAATCGGGTTTAGAAGCAACTGATTACCTTTAACCCCTGAGCCGTCTCACTAGCCTTTCTGGCTTTGTTTTGTTTGTTTGCTTTTTGTTATTCTAGGCAGAGTTTCCCTGTGTAGCCCTGGCTGTCCTAGAACTCACTCTGTAGACCAGGCTGGCCTTGAACTCACAGCTATCCACCCATCTCTGCCTTAGGAGTGCTGGGATTAAACTTGCTCCCCGCTGCACCAAACCTTATGCTTACCATCTGCAAAGGCCTGAGTCCAAACTTCAGCTCTCTGACCAAGCAAACCAAAGTCAAACAACAAAGAAATAAGCGATATTTTCATCCCACCCGTCTGACGTCATGGGCTATCTGGAATCCCTGGTGGGAGCTTTGTCTTCCTTTACCATAAAGGTGCGGAGACAGCTTCTCGAGGCATGATGAATGGCAGGAAGTGTTTCCCCTATTATTTTTAAAATAGGGGCCGAACAGATGGCTACATGGTTAAGAGTGCTTGCTGCTCTTAGGGGACCTGAGTTTGGCTCCCAGCATCGGGGTGGTAGCTCACACCCACCGACAACTCTAGCGTACACAAAATCAATAAAATCACTCTTTAAAATAACCTTATAACCTTTCCTTTTTCTTTTCTTTCCTTTCCCTTCCTTTCTTTCTTTCTTTCTTTCTTTCTTTCTTTCTTTCTTTCTTTTTCTTTTTTCTTTTGTGTGTGTGTGTGTGTTTCAAGACAAGGTTTCTCTGTAGCTTTGGAACCTATCCTGGAACTAGCTCTGTAGACCAGTCTGGTCTCAAACTCACAGAGATCCATGTGTCTCTGCCTCCCGCGTGCTGGGATTAAAGACATGAACTACCACTGCCCGACTAAAATAACCTTTTCAAATTAATGAGTTGCTCCATGCCCTTTAGTGCAGATCATCAGACTTTTTTGATTTTATTATATATATATATAATTATATAATTATAATTATATATATGGCTTTTTTTTTTTACACTATGAGGCCCTGAATTCACCATTTTCCCACCTTGGCCTCCCAGTGCCGAGGTGACCAATGTGTTCCACTTCATCCAGCCCAAGTCCTTACTTTTAGCTGGTGGCATGTTTAACATACTGCAATCTAATACAGTAAATGGGATGAGGGGCATCTTTAAGGGAGGTCTTGAGCCACCTGGTAGCTTGCAGGCCTAGGAAGCCCCTCTGGAAATGAACAGTGAATTGCTCTGAGGTGTTCCCCTCCAGGTAGGCACCTGGTCTCTAGGGAAACCCAGGGCTCAGAGGCCTCCTGCTCTGTGCACTTTTCAGGGTATAGTGGCTCATGCCTGTAATCTCAGCTCTCAGGAAGCTGAGGCTGGAGGTTCAGAAGTTCAAGACTAGCCTGTGCTCCAAAGTAAGATCCTATCTTAAAGGCTAAAACCAAATAATCCAAACAAGCAGAGCCAGGCAGTGCTGGCGCACGCCTTTAATCCCAGAACTCTGGAAGCAGAGGCAGGTGGATTTCTGTGAGTTTGAGACTGAGTGTGATTGCCCATTGGATCCTCCTAGTAAGCTGGCCTGGCTGGCAGGCAGAGGTTTTAAACTGGAGAGGGACAGATTTGCCTTGTGAAAAGAGATCACCCTCTGGTGGCCACTTCAAGAATGGCAGGAAGAGAAGGGTCAAGAAGCTTAGCTCGTGGAGCCTCCTGAGTATTGTCCTCCAGACAGCAGGGAGAACTGCTCACTGCACGGTGAGGAAGAGATCCACAACAGCCGTGAACTCTAGGATACAGGGCTCTGGAAAAGGAAGGGAGGGAGAAGAGGAGGGGAGGGAATGGAAAGGAATGGGGAGGGGAGGAAAGGAGAGAAGGGGGAGAAGGGGAGAGGAGGGGAATGAAGGGGAGTAGGGACAGAACCATCTGAGTCATGCCTGTATTCTCAGCCCTCAGCAATGCTTGTGAATTCTAGGATAGCTGGGCTGCATATTGAGATCTCACCTTTGAAAGGAAAAGACAGGCCGGCATGGAATGTTACAGACCTGGCTGCAACCGCACTTTCCAGATGGGACGGCCAGCTTACAGATAATGACAGACTTCTCAGTAATTATGGAAGTTTGGGCTTTAGCCTAGGCTTCCTAAGCCTAAATTAACCTGTTTCTATTAATCTATGTTCTGCCACGTGACTTTTACTTTTTCTCAGTACAGGGTGTCTGACTTCCTCTGAGTCTGCTGACAAAAACCCCTTTCTTCTTCCCAGCATTCTCTATCTCTCTCAAAGTCCTGCCTATTCTCTCCTGCCTAGCCACTGGCTGGTCAGCTTCTTATTAAACCAATCACAGTGACCCATCTTCCTAGCATACAAAAGATTTCCCCCTTTTTTGTCTAAATTAAATAGAAAGGTTTTAACTCTAACATAGTAAAACTATATACAATAAGAACAATTATCAAGTGATAATTACATTCACATGTCCAGTCCATTTGTGTTAGGCATTGTATTAGCTCTGTACTCAATTTACTTTCTATCATAACTAAGGAAAACTGTAACTATAACTATCTAGTCTTCAATCCCGTCAGAGACCTGAGAAGGATATAATATCATCTGAGTAAACAGGAAATGCAAAGCAAACAATTTGCAAAACTATAGAAATGACAGAGACATCTGGCTGCCTGGACAGTCACCCCAGGTTCCTCTGTAATGCTGGGGCATCCATCTTCAGCCTACAGGCCCAGAATATCTGATGGACCTTTCTGTGAAGCAGGAATTTTGAAGGACTGTCATAGCTTGTCTTGGCAAAGTTCAGCAGTCCTCTTCTTTTGTGTTCTGTTTGTCCAATTTAGACAGCATACTGTTAGCAGCAAGGCAAGGGTGGTTTTTTTACCCAGTGGCTAACTCTGCCACAGTGAAAGCAAACTTCATATGGAGATTCTTTGATTCCCATCATCTTTTTTTGAAGTAAATTGGTGCTACCAGGAGTAGATGTGTTTCACTGTCATGAAAATCCTATGTTATTAAAACAGTTTAAATTCCATAATATATAGATCTTTGAAGTGTTTGAAGACCATCTATCTATTTAAAATATATCTTTGTTTGACCTTGAAAATATCCCTAACATGACTGGAAGTTTGATGGCTATAAAAGACTAACTACTACCTAATAGCTTTCAAGTACTAGAACCTTACATTATATTTTTAAATGGGCCACATAGGTACAATACCTTAAACAAGAATATAACAAAAATAACTTTAGATTTGTATCAATATACAAAAATATCTTAAACAAGAGTAGAAACATATATACAGTATAACAAAAATAGCTTTAAATTTGTAGAAATATACAAAAATCCATGCCAATATAAAATGTTTGGGACTAGTAGTTGCCTTTTTAGTTTAAAAGTAGATCCAATAATCTTCCCTTTTATCTCATCATTCCTATACCCCCCTTTTTTCATAATGAGACTCCTGAATCTAATATACTTTGTTTAGTTTCCTCCACAATCATGGCCGATAGCAACTTGTAACCAATGCCCCCTAAATGATGACAAACATCCACCAAATGACCAAACACCACCAAACCCATCTCTTGGAAATATGGGGGCTGGAGAGATGGCTCAGTGGTTAAGAGCATTGGCTGATCTTCAGGAGGTCCTGAGTTCAATTCCCAGAAACCACATGGTGGCTCACAACCATCTGTAATGATATCTGGTGACCTCTTCTGGCCTGCAGGTGTACATGGAGGCTGAACATTGTGTACACAATAAATAAATAAATCTTAAAAAAAAAGAAAAGAAAATTTAAGAACATGGGCATCATGACCCTGAAAAAATTGAGATAAAGACCAAGTCCTGGGAGAGCTAGCTGTTACTCAGTCTTGGTGTGATGGGAAAGTACAGGGCTTAGCTGAAGTCCTGACTGGAGTGGTCTATGAGGCTGGATCACCTTAGCTAACTGCCTTGGAATTGTCCTGAGCAGTTTGTAGTGCAAAGCTTTGGGTCATGTTTGTCAGCTTAGTGGTGTAATCACAAACCAGGTAGAATCGTCACTTGGGGCCCCATCATCCTTTTGGAGACTTCAAAGGTTGCTGTTAGGATTGGTCATGGTTCACTGCAGAAAACTTAAAACATTTTGAATGTCATATGCAGCAGCCCTTGGAGAGGTTAAAGGACCACAATTTGTTAAATACACCTGGGATACATAAGCTTAATTCCTAACTACCTGCTTCAGAGTCAAACCAAAATTATATAATTACATGCAGGAAGCTAGACGAAGCCTATTTCTAGAATTAGTCAATACTCTATAAAACCATTAATATCACGACAGAAAGTATATATATATACTTTTGTGATAATATTTATACCTTAAGAAAGGTTTTAAAGAATTAAAATAAAAGCAAGGGATGATGAGATTAGTGGCACTAGAATAGTCCCTTAATTTTTTCTCCAGTCCCGTACCAGGTGGCTCTTCTGACATGAGACAAAGACTTTGAGTTTTCCTTTAACAAACATGCTTGTGTTTAGAGAAGGAGAGAGTCATACTCCAACTCCAAAGCCAGATTTAATTTTCGAGTTGAGACTGCAGAAAGACCATTTGCCTTACACGTCTGTAGAGAACGGCAGAAACAAACATTTGGGAAGGTTTATGGATTTTTTTTCCTGTTGGAAATGCACTATGCCATTAAGCCAATTTACTCTTTTTCTCGGGACATTTTCTCTGGATGATTCATGCTTCTTCTTCAGACACCTTATTGGTCCAGTGGTATTTAGATTCTTTACTTAGGCCCTTTTATTCTTCTGGAAAGTCAAAAACAAAACCCTGTCCCAACCTAACTTTGGGGAGGTTTCCTTTTTGGCAGATTATGTCTGATCAAATGAAAGACATTTGCTAGTCTTATAAGTTAATTTAGATGGATCAGCCATGCCAGGATGTCTAAGGAATTTGACCCACTGAAGGGAAGGGAGCTTGGGTAAGAGCCACTCAGAAGGAAGTATGTCGTAGGTATCAGTCAGTAGAGCACGGGACTATAGTGATATTTTGTTTATGTTTTAATATTAAAGCTCGCCTAAAGATCAGAAGGGCAAGGTAAGCTACTAGAGGGCAGGCAGTGGTGGCACACACCTTTAATCCCAGGATTTGGAAGACAGAGGCAGGTGGATCTCTATGAGTTCAAGGCTACCCTGAACTACACAAGATCAATCTAGAAACAAATCCAGGTGGTGGTGGCCTACACCTTTAATCCCAGTACTTGGGAGTCACATGTCTTTAATCCCAGCAGTAGAGGGAATATAAAATGAGAGGAGAAAGAGGTTTAGTCTTTTTTAGTCTGCAGTTGCCCAGCCCTGGTAGAGGTAAGACTTCTCTAGTGACTTGGCTGCTTTGCTTTTCTGGTTTTGTCTTCTCTTCTCTTCTCTTCTCTTCTCTTCTCTTCTCTTCTCTTCTCTTCTCTTCTCTTTCTTTTTGTGAAGATTTTATTTATTATGTATACAGTGTTCTGTCTGCATGTACACCTGCAGGTCAGAAGAGGGCACCAGATCTCATAGATGGTTGTGAGCCACCATGTGATTGCTGGGTCTTGAACTCAGGACCTCTGGAAGAGCAGACACTGCTCTTAACCTCTGAGTCATTTCTCCAGCCCTGTTTTTCTGGTTTTCTGATTGAACCCCAATATCTGTCTCTGGGTTTTTATTATTTGTGCTACATTGGACTCTTAATCCCAGGGTCATGGGTTCGTGCTCCATGTTGGGTGCCAAACATAGAAGCAGTAATCATTGGGACCTCCAGTCGGCAAATAATGACACAGAGACTTATTATTAATTATAAAAACTTGGCCTTTAGCTTAGGCTTGTTTCCAATTAGTTTAGGATTTAAATTAACCTGTTTCAGTTAATCTACTTTCAGCCACATGGCTTTTACCTTTTCTCAGTACAGCACGTTCGACTTCCTCCAAGTCTGCTGGCAAAAATCCCTTTCTTCCCAGCATTCTCTCTCTCCCCAGAAGTCCTGCCTATTCTCTCCTGCCTAGCTATTGGCTGTTCAGTTTTTTTTATTAAACCAATCACAGAGACACATCTTCATAGTGTACAAAAAGACTATCCCACAACACCTGGCACTTGCCCTTTTCTGGAGAGAATTTACTATGAGCTAGGCATGGAGGCAGAGTCTGTCATCTCAAAACTTGGAAGGTGGAGACAGGAGTTCAAGAGGAGCATTGGTTACATAGCGAGTTCAAGGCCAGCCTGAACTACCTGAGACTTTGTCTCAAATAGAAGGAGCGGGGAGAGATGAGAGTGAAGGGGGGAAGCCAGGAGGCATGGGGCGGGCCATGGGGGCTTGAGCATATTCGAGGTGTGTAACAAAATAGCAAGGCAGGCCCTGGAGAACTGGAGCCAGTAGGAGGCAAGGCCTATTGGGCTGGAGCCCACGAGGGTTTAATCTGACAAGCTTCATACATACCTGTAACCTCAGCTGAGGGGTAGCAGAGACAGAAGGATTGCTGGGGCTGCAGGCCAGCGACTGAGCTCCACCTTCAATGAGAGACCCTGTCTGAAGGGAACAGGGCCGAGAGCAATAGAGGATGCTGAGTGTCCTCTAGCCTCGCTATCTCACTATCAAACACACAGACACACACATATACACAGCCAGATACACAAACACACAGACACACACAGATACACATGCACAGACATACACAGACACACACACAGACACAAACACACAGACACACACATACACACACACACAGACACACACAGAGAGACACAGACACACATACACAAAAAAACCACAGACACACACACACAGACACACCACAACAAAATATCAGGAGGGCTGGAGAGATGGCTCAGTTGATAGGATGCTTGTGTAACACACACAAAATAACCCTGGGTTCCATCCCCACCACAGACAGGAAGATCAGGAATTCAAAGACACCCTCTCCTCACTCAGAAAGGTTGAAGGTAACTTGGGCTACATGAGACCTTGTCTTTAAAAAAGAAAAGAAAAGAAAACAACTTCCTATCTGAAGAAGGCCAACAAAAGTTGTGAATTTACCCAAATTTTTGCCTGGAGATACGAGAAAATTCTTCCCCTGAATATATTTTTAGGACAGCGGATGACAAATAGAGTTGCATTCGGTTCACATTCAGACAAATTGGTATTATTATTATTACTTGGGCCAGGAAAAAAGTCTTCTGACGCAGGAGCTGATCAGGCATGAGTCACCACGCCCCACTGACAAGTCCTTCTGCTTCCCACAGGCTTCAGAAGACATCAGATCTTACCCCCCCTCCCCCCGCATCTTATCTGTGCCATTAACCCTACTTTGGTCTCCACCCTTATTTTAAGCCCTTAAATCTTCTTTTAATACAATATTTTATATTAATTTTGGGGGAGGAAATTTTATACATGAATGGGAGGGGGAGGGAAAGGGGAGGCGGAGGTGGGGAAGAGACAGAAATCTTTAATAAGAAAAAAATAAAATAAAAAAAATTATTTCAATTACATTGACTTCTCCCCTCTGAACTGCTCTCTCTCTCCCTCTCTCTCTTCCACACACACACACACACACACACACACACACACACACACACTCTTTTATAGCTCACTGACTCCGTTTTGCGGTGCCCATACACTCATGGGTATGCATGGATCCACTGGAATAGGTCTACTTGCCAGGGCCGATACCCTTAAAGAAAACTGCCCCTCCCTTCTCCAGAAGCCTCTGTCAACAGTGGCTCAGGTAGGGAGGGGTCTTGTGTGCCCCTCCCCTTCCACGCCGGTTTGATCTTGTACAGGCAACTGCAGTTGGTGTGTCCTGCCATGTCCGGAAGCCACTCTGTCTGTACTGACCTCCGACTCCTACAGTCTTCCTGCTCCCCTCTTCCCAGATGGTCCCTGCACCTCGACAGTGTCCCTCCGGGGCTGAGCACTCCACTGGTCTCTCTGCACTTTATTTAGTTACGTTTCTCCCTTCACCATTGCCCATTACACAAGGGAGCTTTCTGAGAAGGTCTGGGAGCCGCGGTAATCTGTGGGTATGGAGATACACAGATTTAGTGAACCCTCTGATGGTCTGTCCATTTAGCAATGGGATAGTAGCAGGCTCACCCTTGGCCCCTACGAGCTCCCCCAGACTATTGGTTCTTGGCCAGATTTACTGGTACGAGGCATGTGTTTCCTCCTGTTTTGTTTTCAGTCTCTGTGCAGGAGTGTTTGTGTGAATGCGGGTGTACACTCAGACGTCAGTACCGACTGTCCGCCTTGTTTGAGGCAGGGTCTCTGGTTTGCCGTTGCATGTGTCAGGCTAGCTGGCCTATGAACTTTCGGGGAGTCGACTGTCTCCTCCTCCCGTCTCGCTGTAGGAGCCAGGACCTTCCTGCCTCAGTCTCCCAGGTGCTGGGGACAAAGGCGTGCACACCAGGACAGATCCCAAGCTGAGCTTTTGCTCACGGTATTCCAGTACCTACCCTCACTTCTCCTACTTCCAAAATTCTGCTCACCCTTCAAAGCTAACCTTCCACACAGCTCTGCGCTGTAGCCCGCCAGTTCTCCAACTCCTCCCCCAAAAAAGGATTTCTCTGTGTACCGCTGGCTGTCCTGGAACTCACTCTGTAGACCAGGCTGGCCTCGAACTCACAGAGATCCACCTGTCTCTGTATCCTCAGTGCTGGAATTAAAGGTGTGCACCACCACTGGGTACCTGGCAGTTCTTGGCTAAACTGTTGGCCTCATTTACAGAAGGAGCAGATTTCTCAGCAAGGATTACAGCCTCTCAGTGACACTCACTCCAATTCCAACACTTGGGGCATGGAGACAAGAGGAGCAGGGATTCAAGGCCCACCTCCGCTATAGGATACATTCAAAGCCAGCTTGAGCCACCGAGGTCTCAAAAAAGGGGTGGTGGTAGTCACGGCTTTAATCTCAGTATTTGAGAGGCCTGCTTGTCTACACAGTGAGTTCCAGGTCAGGCAGAGACTCTGGCTCCAAAATGGGGGGTGGGGTGGAGCTTGATGCTTGCTAGGGTGGTGGTGAGACATTCTCTGCCACAGTGGAGCCACTGGAGAGGTGCTCACACGCCTGTAAACAACACTAATGAAACTCACTGGGTCCCCAAACCCTGCAAACAAACAAAAAAAGATATGGAAGCAGAGGACAGACCAGTTGGAAAGAGGAAAGGAGGGGGGCAAGAGAGGGTCTTGGGTATAAGTAAGGTCAAATGAATTATACACATGTATGAAAATGTCATACTCAAACCCGATAGATGCTGGATGTGGTGGCACTCGCCTTTAATCCCAGCGCCCAGGAGGCAGAGGCAGGCGGATCTCTGATATCAGCTTGGTCTATAGAGCGAGTTCCAGGACAGTCATGGCTACACAGAGAAACCCTGTCTCGAAAAATAAAAATGAAACAGAACAAACAAACAAAAACCCCAATAGTTAAGAGTTTTAGATTTACTTATTTTATTTTATGTGAATGAGTGTTTGCCTACATGAAGGTGTATGCACCATGTGCTTGCCTGGTGCCTGTGGTGTTCAGAAGAGGACAATGGCTCCCTTGGAACTAGAGTTGTGGGTGGTTGTGAGCCTCCAACCTGGATCCTCTGCAAGAGCAACAAGTGCTCTTAACTATTGCGCCATCTCTCCAGGCCCATGAGATCCCTATTATGTTAATAAAAACTTAAGCAGCTAGAGTAATGACGTATCCAAGGCCAAAAAACAGCCAGGACTCACTGGGAAGAGATTCGGGTTTCGGAGGGACCCAGAATGGGGCAGGACACACTTTGTAGCCTCTCGGGATGGGGGTGGCCATGTCTGGACATGCTCGCCTGCAGAATTAGCATTTACGAAGAAGTAGAGTTGGGCACGGTGGAACTCTCCAGGAACAGGGTTCACAGTGTCAGGTCTAGAGGAAGGTGAGGTGGGTGAAAGCAGGGACACCATAGGCCTCCTTGTGGTCTGCAAACAACCGCTCCAGAGCCTTCATGTAGAGCCGGTGATAACGATCCACTAGGTCTTTGGTGGGCTTGAGGGACTGGGGCACAGGGATGAGGCGGCCCACTGCAGGGAGGGGAGATGTGGGCGGCAGGGCTCTCTTGCTACAAATGAAACTGACAGCAGCTCCCCTCCCCAGGGATCCCCACTCACCCACAGTAGTGATGGGCAGGGCAAATGGTACCAGACCCCAGAGGTTGCCAAGAAGAGACTATGGCCCCAGAAGATGCAGGGGGAAAACCCCGTGAGTCTCTTGAAGGCAATTTGGCACCGACGCTGTCAGGAGTTTTGGTCAAAAGACTTGATTCTGTAGATATCATTTTCCCCAAAGGAATACACAGGCACGAGGGAGGCCCTGGAAGGGTGGCGAGAGGGAAGAAGGGCTTGCTGCGGTTAGTATGTGTGTCTCCTCATGCCTAAGTCTCCCAGGGTGCTGGGATTCAAGGCCTATCTCACCACACCTGGCTCCAAGGCATCGCCTTGAGATGGGCTGAAGGCCTGGCGATACTGCCCAGACAGTGAAGAAGAGCTGAGCTTGATTCCCAGAATCCAGATGCACAGGATGGGGCTGGAGAGACCTGGATTCGAGTCTCATCACCCCATGGTACCTTACAACTGTCTCTAACTCCAACTGCAGGAGATCCAATACCCTTTTCTGGCCTCCTTGGGCACTGCACACACATAGCACATAAACATGCATGCAGGCAAACACACATGCACATAAAAATTAAAGACAAGAGTACTTGCTGCTATGACAGAAGACCAGGGTTGGGTTTCCAGTCCCTTTGCTGAGCAGCTCACAGCTAGCTGCCTGTAACTCTAGACAGGGGATCTGGTGCGTTCTTATGGCCTTGTGTGCGTGCCTCTGTGTGTGTGTGTGTGTGTGTGTGTGTGTGTGTGTGTGTGGTGTGTATGCAATATAGATATATCTATATCTTTCAGGTAGAACACTCACCTAGCATGCATGAAGCCCTGGGCTCTAACCCCAGCATTGCATAAACCTGACGTGATGGTGCACACTTATTGTAATCCCAGCACTCAAGAGGTAGAGGCAGGAGGATCAGAAGTTCCAAGTCATTCTTGGCGACACAGGGAGTTCAAGGACAGCCTGGGTTACTTGAGACCTTGGTGTGGGAGATCCTTCTGTATATGTGTTGCTTTTTTATTTATTTATTTATTAAAGATTTCTGACTCTTCCCTGCCACCACCTCCCGTTTCCCTCTCCCTCCCCCAGTCAAGTCCCCCTCCCTCGTTAGCCCAAAGAGCAATCAGGTTGCTTTCATTGATTAATGAATAAAGAAGCTGCTTTCTGCCAATGGCTTAACAGAATATAGCCAGGCTAGAAGATATACATATATATATACATATACACATATACATACATATACATATATATACATATATATATATATATATATATATATATATATAGAGAGAGAGAGAGAGAGAGAGAGAGAGAGAGAGAGAGTAGGCGGAGTGAAGGAGATGCCAAGGAGCCACCAGAGGAGAAAGATGCAAGCCACAGGTTGGAACCTTGCTGGTAGGCCACAAGCCTCGTGGTAAAATATAAAATAATAGAAATGGGTTAATTTAAGAGGTAAGAGTGAGCTAGAAATATGCATAAGCTAATAGGCCAAGAAGTGTTATAATTAATACAGTTTCTGTGTGGTTATTTCAGAAGTTTGGGCAGCTAGGAAACGAACAAGCGGCCTCCGCTCAACAAGACCCTGTTACAAAGCACACCTAACCAGAGAAGAACCTGTAGCCCCGCTCACCCGTGCCTTAGCACCAGGCGCACAAAGCCTTTCCGTGTCCTCAGTGTGATGCAGTGCTCCCCCTGGAACCACGTACAGGGCTTCCTGGGTACCCCCAATCAGGATGGTCACTGCCTGCCAAGCTGGGGCTGTGAAAGAATGAAGTCCAGACTCTGTCGACTCACAGGACACAGCCCTGCGGATAGAAGTGGGCCACTGTCACCACCCTCTCCCCAGCTCCCTAGCCCTCCCACCTCCACTCTGCAGTACCTGACCCTTCCGAGTCCTGCATCCCCTGCATCCTGTTCACCACACATGGGGTTCCCCTCTGAGTAGGACTAAGCCAGTTCTCTTAACCAAGTAAGGATCTTGTTGGTTACAGAGGGGATACCCTATAATCCATGGGCACTTCCGCCTTTCATCTCTGTTACTGTATTTTTCTATGACCCAATGCAACTTAGGGGAGGAAAGGGTTTGTTTCAACTTCTAGGTTACAGCCCATCGTTGTGGGAAGTCCGTGCAGGAACCCAAGGAGGAACTTGAAGCAAAACCCGTGGAGGAACGCTCCTCACAGGTTCCCTTGCAGGCTCATGGCTTAGCTAACATTCTTATGCAGGCCCAGGGAATAGTGCTGCCCACTGTGGACTGGGTCTTCCTCCCTCAACTAACAATCAAGACAGTGCCCCACAGACATAGCCACAGGACAATCTGATCTGGGAAATCCCTCAACTGAGAGTCCCTTCTCAAATGGCTGCAGGCTGTGTCAAGTTGACCCAAGGCTAAGAAGGCTCACCATTGAACGTGAGGTAGTAAGGTAGAAGAGTCCAGCCAGTGTGGCCGCCCAAGGCCTGAGCCCAGGAAAGAGCTAGGAGAAGGCGTTGCTGTCCGTGGAGAAATTACAGAAGATTCCTGTGTTCATGATCCCATGGGGGTGGGCACCCAGCACGTAACTCCGGTCAGCCGGCAGCTCTGAGGTTTTCAGTAGCTTTGAGGTATTGGGGGAGATACACAGAGGAAGAGGCACAGAATGCAAGGTGAGGGCCCAACAACCTGAGTTCAATCCCTGGGACCCACGTGATGGGAAACCTGACTGACTGCTACCAGCATGCGGTGGCCTGCACAAGCCCCTCCCCACCCTCCAAATAAGTAAAACGTAAACTTAATTTTTTTTTAAATTTAAAAAGTAAAAAAAAAAAAAAGAGAGAGAATGCAAGGTAACTGCTGGGAAGAACTGCCCTTTACCCCACAGGAGTTCAAAGCTCAAGGTCCTAAGATGGGACTAAGGGCAGAGGGGTCACTCTCACGTATCACCCCATCCCCCAGCTCAGACATCCAGCACAGGCTCCAGCAGGCAGGAGGGTGAGTAGGCCTTAGAGAGGAAGGAGAGCGACTGTCTTTCGAGGGAAATGATCTCTCTGGTGTTTCCAGATTGTCCACTTTCTCATCCACCTGCTGTGCCTTCCACCTGCACACGGAGAGATGGAGCAGAGATCAAAGAATTTCCCAGGGTGGGGGTGGGGGAAAACTGTCTCTTCTGGACTGGGGCAGGTGGCTCAAGGGTTACGCACTTGCCAGGCAAGCAAAGCAACCAGAGTTCGGATCTCTGGAACTCATGGAACTGCCAGGTGGGCACGGAAGCCACTGCAATTCCAGTCTCAGAAGGAGACAGGAATCCCCCAGCACAAGCTGGCTAGCAAAAGACAGCCACATATCAGTGTGCTCTGGGTTTGATTGAGAGACCCTGCTTCAGTGAACGAGGTGGAAGGGTGATGGAATCAACCTCTGGTTCCCACCAGCAGCACCTATGCACATATAAAAACAACATGCACACACATGAACAGTGGAAACACACATCTCATAACCTGAGACCTCTGCCCCAGACTTACCTTGGATGGGTGTGTTCCAGTCCAGGTACAGCCACACGAAATAGAGAACAGAGAAGGACCAGAGCCGGGTAAAATGGAGAAAGAAGACCAGAAGGGTGCAGGAAAGGCCTGGGTGAAAAGGAAAGAAGACTGGGCTTCTCTCTGTCATGCAGTCAGTCAAAACAACCTGCTCCCTCTCCTCCCCTCGGTGCTGAGCAGCCCTGTGGTCTCCTCTGGCCCCTTCCTGGTGCCTGGAGCCCACAATGGTAACAGCCCAGACATGTGGCCACCAATGTCCTTTTCCTAGATCCCTTGTCTCTGGGCCCCCATGTCCCCCCTACCCCCGCCAGTCATACTTACCCATGAAGAGAAAAGTGACCACATATTGGTAGGCGCCTATCACTTCAAGCCTTTGCTTCTGAGGTGTTTTCATGGTGAGAGCGGAGAGGGGATATAGAGACAGCGGTCCTAGTGACTCTGTGTCACCAGGACTCCAGGACTCAGGAAACAGAGGGTGAAGGTTTGGGGGTGTGAACTCGCAGGGAGCAGATCACTTCTGAGGTGATCGGATGTTGAACCTGGAGCCCCAGAACTTTCTAGGTCAATGAGTCTGGGCAGGTTACTGGGAGGAGCTCTGAGTGGGGAAAGAGAGGTAGAAAAGGGACAGCCCTTGCCTCCCTGGCCTCCCTGGTGACTGAGGCATTGAGGTGGGGAGTAGGCAAGAAGCAGGTACCCACTGGCCCGCAGGACCCGGACAATGGGAGGACCGGAGACTTTGATCTCCGACATACAGGCCAGGCAGGGCAGGAGGACCCAGGCACACAGGCAGGCAGGCACTGACAATGTAACCTGTTTGCAGGTCTCTGGGAGTGGTCAAGGCTACCAGGATCAGCGGGACAATGGGTCCCCCTGCTCTGAGGCTTCTCTTCCCTCCCCTGAACTTGTACAAACACACACATGCTTCTTGTCTGTTCTCACATTTAATTTCATTTCCCACGCATCCTCATGAAAGACCCTACAAACCCCCTCCTCAAAACCCACAGCTAGCATGCTCCCTGGGAGAACGTCCTGTTTGCTTAAAAGATTCTCAAGATCAGCAGCTAACCTGCTCTCACGAGGACATCCCATTTGCTTAGGAAAGCAGGATGTCAACAAGATAGGATGACTGCAGAGCAGGATATCTACGAAGATAGGACAAAGCAGGATGACTGAAAAACAGGATACCTATAAGATAAGAACCGGAGATCTATTGCCAGACACCCATGCTGGGAGAGGAAAACCATTCATGCCCCCTGCCCCATTCCGACCGATCAATAACCACGCTTTTCTGCTTCTGTAAAACTTGCTTTTTTTTGCTGCCCTCTGTCCTATAAAAAGCCCTCCTCCCAGCCGGCGGGCGCGCAAGTCCCCCGAAAGACTTTGTGCCCACAGGTACCTGTGTTTACTCATTAAACCTCTTGCGATTTGCATCCGCGTGGTCTCGGCTTGTTCCTTGGCTCTGGGGAGTCTCTTCCCCCGAGAAAGGGTCCTCTTCGAGGGTCTTTTACTCATCCCCTCCCCAGTCCCTTGCAGTCACTCAGGAAGGCCAGGACACGGGAACATGGAGGAGCCCAGGTGAGAACAAGGTGTTGATCAGCAGGGACCCCAAATCGTGTCTCGTGTTCCTCAAAGAGCTGTGTGAGACGCTCTACATACAACGCGTGCAGCTGGTCCACCTGTTCCTGGCTGGGCCTCCGGCTTCGCTGGACTGGAATCGGGGCGCCCACTGAGGACAGAACGGGAGGGGAGAAGATTGACTGTTGAGGTGTTTCTAAATCTCCCACTAACTGGGGATCAGGCTAGAAAGCTTGGGGAATAAATGCCAGACTCGTGGACCAGAGAGCTAGCACATCAGGCTTTAAGGGAGATGTGGAAAGATACATGACTCACCCACAGTGTGGATGAGCTCGCGGAAGGTAGCAGGAGACCCAGGCGACCGTGAAAGAGAGGCCACGCTCAGCATCGCCTGAAGAGCTTCCTGTACCCTCCGCACCAGGAGCCTGGCGGGTTAGGATATTGCTTCTTCTCTCCAAAGGAGAAGACAGGCACAAGCGAAGCCCTGGAGGTGCAGGAAGAGACCAGCCCGCGGCGGACTGGGGCCTGAAGGTACCGGGCGCCACATTCCTCCTCTCTAGCAGAGCAGTTCCTGTGGATAAACCTTGCCGCCACCCGCCCACTCCTCACCCGTGTTCCAGTGATAATTGAATGAATCCTTTCTGATTCCGGAGCCGCAAACTCACTGTTCCTGGCTTTGCCTCCAGGGGACCTCCCACAGCCAGGACGGCCCTCGGGGTGGGTCAAGAGATAGGGAGCGCTAGCCTTGTCAGAAGAGACTAAACCTGGGTGGGGAGGACCAAGGCAGGGTCACATGGATACCACCAAGATAGAGGTGAACACAGGCGCCCGCACCCCCTCCCCCAGCCCAGGATAAGAAAGGTTAGGTAAGGGGGCTGGAGAGATGGCTCAGCGGTTAAGAGCATTGGCTGCTCTTCCAAAGGTCCTGAGTTCAATTCCCGGTGGCTCACAACCATCTGTAATGAGGTCTGGTGCCCTCTTCTGGCCTGCAGGCATACACACTGACGGAATATTGTATACATAATAAATAAATATTTAAAAAAAAAAAGAAAGGTTAGGTAACATCCAGCGCCCGGGGATCTCGAGAAGGGGCTTCCTTACCGCTGGTCATGATGTAATCTCGGAAGAGAGGCACTTGGAACCAACATGGCAGCACGAGAAGGTGTGGCTTGAGACCCGAAGAGGCGAGAGAAGCCTGTGGCCTCTGTACAAAAGTTGCTGAAGGCCCCAACAACCAGGACCCCGTGAGGATGGAAACCAAAAAGGTAGTTTCGGGATGGACCCAACTCGGCCGTTTTGACCAGCTGGAGAACAAAGGGTATGGATGTATCCCATTTCCCAGTGAGAAACAGCATCGGAAGTGGGGAAAGAGGGGTGGCCACATTTGTCTCTTTTGAAACCCCACCCATCCATCAAGCCAGCGCACTTTCTGGGACCCTCACCGTGATGGGGAAGCAGTCTGGGAAATACCTCCAGATTGCCCAGTTCCGGACCCAGGCAGAGCGACGGCCCTCCATCCTGGGTGTGTATCTGTCTCTGAAGAGCCAGGTCAGGTAGAGGACCTCAAGGGTCCAGGCCTGGCCTAGGGAGGCTAGGACCAAGGCCACCAGGCACAGCAGGGTTGCAGGACCAGATAGCCAGGCATGCTACGAACCCAAGTATTAGAGCCAGCAAGATGGCTGAGATGGTAAAGGTGCTTGCTGTCAAGTCTGGTGACCTAAGTTCGATCCCCGGGTCCCATATAATGAAATCACAGACCCGATTACTTCAAGCTGCCCTCTGCCTTGCACACATTTGCTATGGCATGAACATGCCTCCCCACAAATAAATACACATAATAACAAATATTTTTTTAAAAAGGGCCCAGATGTTTAAGCCCTTCTCTCCCCACTGGCCCACTCTCCCAGTCCTACGGTATTCAAGCCCTAGACTCCTGTTAGGACCCCAGAAATTTCTACTCTGTCTCCTTGGGAACGTGGGGGAAGAAAAGCACCAATAGCCAGGTTTGTCTGATTCCGGGGGCTTTGGGGACTCACCAAGTCCCAGGAACGAAAAGACCCACTGAAGCCCAGCAAACACTTGAAGACTCTGATGCAGGGGACTGGACGAGACCTCCATACTTTAGAAGGGAATGACACAGGGGCAACCCACAGATTAAGTACATCCCCCCCCTTGACTCAATCCTCTGACTTTGACTCCCGAGCCTGGGCCCACCCCCATTCCTACCCCCTTGCTCTGACCCACACATTGAGCCACGTGGCCAGTGAACTGTGAACAGGGGCAAAGCAAAGCTATCTCTCCCCGAGCTTTCAGGAGTGACCAATAGTATGAAATGGAAATTACCCAGGAGCCTACAGCAAGGCGTTTGAACTCCAGAGCACTTAGGGCCTCTGGTCTCCACTAATAGGCTGAAGTAGAGATCTGACATGTACTGTGTAAGGCCCCATGGGCCATTACAAGAACAGGTTTGAAAATCCCATAGTCAGTGCCCGGATCTAACTAAGGTCAAATTCCCAAGGCTGTAAGCATCAAGAGGCAGCTGTGGGGCCTGCTGGCGGTTCTAGTGCCCCGCTGTTGGGGTATGCTGTCTTCAGGCACAGTATCTCGACCTTCCTGAAATCATCTGGGACAGCGCACACAGGCCCTATACACAATTTGGCTGAATAACTGTTGTTCACAGAAAGGGGAGGGTACAGAGAATCTGGAGCAATGGCTGGGCAGTTAAGAGCACTGACTGCACCAGGTCAGGGTGGCACACCTTTAATCCCAGCACTTGGGAGGTAGAGGCAGATGGATTCCTGTGCGCTTGAAGCCAGCCTGGTCGACAGAGCGAGTTCCAGGACAGCCAGGGCTATACAGAGAAACCCTGTAGAGCACTTACTGCTCTTGCCGAAGACCTAAGTTCGGTTCCCACACCCTTGTTAGCTGTCTCACAACCACCTGTAACCCCAGCTCCAGGGGACCTGATGCCCTTTCCTGGCCTCCACAGGCACCTGCATGCCCCTGGACACACATGAACACAAATGCAAATAAAAAAATAAATATTGTACAAAAAGATTTTTTAAAATTTGTTTATTTTAAATCATGTGTATGTGTGTTCGGGATGGGAGGGTGAATGCAGGAGCCTTGGAGGCCAGAGGCATCGGGTTCTCTGGAGCTGAAGTTACAGGTGGTTGTTGATAAGATTTTCAGATCCCCAGTAGTAGGTTTCTCCATCAATACAGTAAGCCAGATCAATCCAAATTCATAAGACCAGGTTTAATCTGAGCAAAGCACTCCCAGGTAACTCTCAGGAAAGGGAGGAGAGAAATCACCGGGTAGGTCTATGGGCGGAGCTTAAATATCCTGTAGGCGTGGTCTTGAACCCACCGCTTGCCAGGCTTTCTGATGGGTTTGGAGAGGGAAGGGGGCACTGAGGTGAATATTCCAGCAGAACAGTTGAACTTGTCTGACCTGGGTGCTAGGAACCAAACTCAGGTTCTCTGGGAGAGCAATATGTAATCTTGATGGCTGAGCCATCCCTCCAGTCCCCAAATAAATCTTTTAAAAAGGCGTTGGGGGAGGGCTAGGGAGATAACTCAGTCAGCAAAGGGCTTGTCTTCTTGAGTTTGCCCCCCAAGAACTCACCCACGTCAAGAAGCGAGGCATGAGCCCAGCAGTGGTGGAGCACGCCTTTAATCGCAGCACCCTGGAGGCAGGCAGATCTCTGTATGTTCAAGACAAGCCTGGTCTACAGAGCTAGGACAGACAAGGCTACACAAAGAAACCCTGTCTCAACACACACACACACACACACACACACACACACACACACACACGAAACTGGGCATGGACGCTTACTGTAATCCCAGCATTGGAGAGGTGGGAACAGGTGACCCAGGTAATTGCTGAGTTCCAGGCCAATGAGAGACCCTGTCTAAAATCAAGGTGGATGGCAAAACGGATTGACACCTGACGTTGACCTCTGACCTCCACCCCATGCCCACCCCGACACGTGGGGTTGTTATCAGACTTTCACCTGTCTTTCTGGCCTCTCACTCTGCCCCTTCTGACTCAGTTCCTGTCCCAGCTCACGCAGTCTCGAGAGAGGTGCCACAGTAGACTTGGGAGGTGGACGATTAGCTCAGCAGGCAGTTCAACGACAGCTTTTGTGGGTCACTGGCTCACCAAACCAGACTTGGATGGGGTAATCTCTTTGGTCTTTTGTTGCCCATTTCCTCCAGCACTGCCCCCTCCCCTTTTTAGGACACCATTTCATAAAGCCCAGGCTGGCATGAAACTCATTTACCATTTACGTAGCCAAGAATGACCTTGATCTCCTGCCTGGATTACAGTGTGCCCCGCCGCTTGGGGTTTAGTGCAGCACCGGGCATAGACGCCTGGACTTCAAGCATGTTCTGTGTGGTGGTTTGAAAGAAAATGACCCCCAAAGAGAGTGGCATTGAGCTGGAGAGATGGCTCAGAGGTTAAAAGCACTGACTGTTCTTCCAGAGGTCCTGAGTTCAATTCCCAGCAACCACATGGTGGCTCACAACCATCCGTAATGAGATCTGGTGCCCTCTTCTGGGGTGCAGGTATGCATGCAGACAGAACACTGTATATAATAAATAAATAAATCTTAACAAAAAGAGAGTGGCATTATTAGGTGTAGCCTTGTTGGAATAGGTGTGGTCTTATTGGAGGAAGTGTGTCACTGTGGAGGTGGCTTTGAGGTCTCATGTATTACTTAAGCCACACCCAGTGAGAGGTCACTTCCTGTTGCCTGCAAGCTGTAGGACCCTCATCTCCTTCCCCAGCACCATATCTGCCTGCATGCTAGCATGTCCCACTGTGATGATAACGAACTGAACCTCTGAAAATGTAAGCTACCCTACTAAATGTTTTCCTTGGCCATATGTGTTGGTGCACACCTTTAATCCCCGCACTCAGGAGACGTAGGCCAAGGAATCTCTGTGAGTTTGAGGCCAGCCTGGTCTAAAAGTGGGTTCCAGGACAGCCAGGGCTGTTGCATAGAGAAACCCTGTCTTGAAAAACCAAAACAAACCAAAAGTTTTCCTTTATAAGAGTTGCCGAGGTCATGGTGACCCTTCACAGCAATGGAAACCCTAAATAAGACACCAGGCAAAGTCTACCGACATAGCTGCGTTCCCAGCTCCTTTTGCCCTCTCTCTCTAATGAACAAAAATCGACCCTCCAGGAAAAGTTACCGAGTAACAGCATGCCGGAGGTGATCGATACAAAATTCTGGGCCCCAGGCAGACAGGCAAAACCAGTCCTCTTCCCTCTGGCTCATGTAGACTGCTCCTTCCAGGGACCTTGCCAAAGTCCCTCCCCCTACCCCCTTGCTCAGATCACTACCATCCATGGGACAGAGCTCTGCCCAAGGCAAGGGACAGAGTTCAGCTGTGGGGCTCCTGCTGAGCCCCCAGTAAGAGGCTGGGGGTGGGGGGTGTGGATCAGTGGGCGAGCATCCGCCTAGCCTGCATAGGCACCACATACACACCCAGCACACACAAACATACACACTCTGGCAAAAGTGTTCAAACCATGTGTGGGTTATCGGCCACCACCAGGAAGGTTTTCCTAGGAGCCTGGGTGTCAGGTGCAAAGCAAACTCCATTTCCCCAAATTCTGGCAGTTAGGCAAAAGCCAGCATTCCTTAAGAACATGTGCCGCTGGTTCCCCTCTACCAAAGGAGCCAGTTCCCTTACCACTGGCAGAAAGAACAAATGGTTGTCTGTAGTGCCCATCGGCACAGCAAAGCGTATGCTGGGGTGGGGGGCCTCCAGGCTCCCTCGGTATCACAAGGACCTGTTACCTGTCTCAGAGTCCATGCTGGCATCCTGACTTCCTCCTCGGGAGCTTCCCTCCCTCCCCAGAGCGGCTCATCTTCCTCATAGCCCTGTTATTTCAGCCGTGTTCTCTTCTCTTCCTTTCTCTCTCGTTTGTTTGCTTGTTTTTCAAGACAGGGTTTCTCTGTGTATGTAGCCCTAACTGTCCTGGAACTTGATTTGTAGACCAGGCTGACCTCGAATTCACAGAGATCCGCCTGCCTCTGCCTCCGGAGAGCTGGGGTCTACGGCGTGTGACACCAGTTTGCTGTCTTCTCTATTGCTGGCACTCTGTCCTCTCTGCCTCTCTCCCAGCCAGGTCCAGTCTGCTATTTTCCTTCTCTGCTCTGGACTCCTCCAGATGCCTCTGACTGTCCTCTCTCATATCTACAATAAAGACCTTCCCTCAACCATGTGTGGATCGGCTATGTCATCAGCTTATACGCTGGGCAGAGAAGGGACTTGCTGTAAGCATGGAAGCGTGATGAGGGAGGTATGTACGACTGGTGGTGATCAAGTCTAATTGAGCCTAAATTTTTTTTAACTTTTAGAGAATATTTGTGTGGGTGGAAAACCTACTCCCATAAGTCACACACACACACACACGCTGCTGAATAAATGTAATAAAAGGGGGTGGGGGCTGGAGAGATGGCTCAGAGGTTAAAAGTGCTTGCTGCTCTTGCAGAGGACCAGCGTTTGGTTCCCACCTGACTCAAGACAGGTGGCTCTCGACACAACTACCGGTGACTCCAGTTCCAAGGGGGTACGATACCATCTTCTGGCCTCCATGGACACCTTCACTTTCATGTACACACCCATACTTACACAATTTATTTAAACAACAAGAATAAAGGAGGGGGATGTAGCTCAGTTGGTGGAGTACTTGCCACCACGCAGGACTCCAGGTTTGATCCCAGCACCGCATGAACTGGGCATGTGGTGCACAACCGTAATCCCTATAGTGAGTTGGAGGCCTGCCTGGGCTACATGAGACCCCGACTTTACATATATGACTCATGGACTCGAGAGCTACAAAGACCCTTTTATTCAATGTGAGGCTGAGGAAGCTCAATAATTTATCAGGGAACCCTCAGAAGTCCACTCCCATGGGCAGCAGTGGTGCGCGCCTTTAATCCCAGCACTTGGGAGGGAGAGGCAGGCCTGGTGCACAGAGTGAGTTCCAGGACAGTCAGGGATACACAGAGAAACCCTGTCTCAAAAAAAACAAAAAATAAAACAACAACGAAAATCCACTCTCCCTGAGTCCATCGAGTCGGTGGGAAGGTGGCAGACTCCAGGGACCTCCTGAGAGGGACGCTGAGGGCAGAACATTCAGTGCCAGGCACACAGACACACTCAGGAAATGAGAAGAGCTGGGCTCCCTCTCTCCGAGAACGGCACCCCCGGAGCCCAACAAGGCACAATGGCAGAGAAGGTTTGGCAGACTGGTTGAGTATCAGGGGTCAACAAAGGACACCATGATGTATCGAGTGCCCCGGGTGGTGGGCAGCCCCTCGTGGTAATGTGTGAGGCGGCCAGGGTGCAGGAGAGCCCAGCCCTTCCTCGGGGATGAGATTCTGCAGTCATAGCGCAGGAAGCGGCAGCCACCTCCCTGGGGGATGAGAGAGAACATAAAAAGTAAGGTTAGCAGACATGGGGATGTGGGGGGCGGGGGCAACAGGCACGGGAGAGGTGCCAATCAAACAGGCTGCTGAGACAGGCAAGAGAGGCTATGTGCTGGTTAATCTGCATGCCAACTTGATGGAATTTAGAGCCATCACAGAAACCCACCTCTGGGAATATCTGAGAGGGAGTTCTAGAATAGGTTAGAGAGGGGCTGGGGAGACCCCCCAAAGAAGGATGGTGCCATCTCATCATCTAGGACTGATCAAAAGGAGCAAGTAAGGACTGGAGAGATGGCTCAGCAGTTAAGAGCACTGCTTGCTCTTCCAGAGGACCCAGGTTCAATTCCCAGCATCCACAACAGCTCACACTGTAACTACAGTTCCAGGGGACCCGACACCCTCACACAGACACACATGCAGGCAAACACACCAATGAACATTAAATTAAATTTAAAAAAAAAAAAGAAAAAGAAAAAGAAAAAGGGAGCTGGGCTTCAGGCTTCACCTTTTTGACTGTGGATACATCGTAGCTAGCAGCCTCCCACTGCCAGCATGCCTTCCCCACCATGAGGGACCGTACTCCCAGAATGTGAACCAAAACAGACCTTCTTTCCTTCCCTCTCTCCCTCCCTCCCTCCCTCCTTCCCTTCCTTCCTTCCATCTTTCCTCCCTCCCTCCCCTTCATTGCTTTCATCAGGAAGTTTGTGGCCACAACAGAAAAGTAACCAATTCAGACATGGCCAGCCAGAGGACGTAGGAGGCAGCTGTAATGGCTGAGTTTACATCAACTTGACACAAGCTGGGATCAGGGAGGAGGGCATCTCAACAGAGGTAAACCCTCCATTGGGCCAGCCTGTGGGGCATTTCTTGACTGATGATTGATGGGGGAAGACCCAGCCCACTGTGGATGAAGCCATGAAGAACAAGCCAGAAAGCAGCACTCCTCCAAGGTCTCTGCATCAGCTCCTGCCTCCAGGTTCCCGCCCTGCTGGAGTTCCTGTCCTGTCCCTCCATTGAGCAGTCCAGCCATGACCTGATACAGCCAGAGGCTGGGAAAGGAGCTGAGACACGGCTGCCGGGTGAAGTGTGTACAGTGTCCTGAGACAGGAAGGACCCAGACTCACCTCATAATCCACGCCCTTGTGGTTGAGGGCAACATTGAGAGTGAAGGTCGACGAGTCATGGTGTGGCCGAAGTGAGGGCTGTTCATCTGGCCGGTAGCGGACCACAAAGTTCATCACTGCCCGTGTCTGTGGGGACATGCGGTGGAAGCCACAAGACGGGCAAGGGAAGCCATGCCTCTTCCTTTTCTCATATTCTTTTGTTTGTTTGTTCAAGACAAGGTCTTACTGTGTAGCCCTGGCTGTCCTGAAACTCACTATATAGACCAGGCTGGCCTCGAACTCACGGAGATTCGCCTGCCTCTGCCTCCCGAGTGCTGGGATCATAGGTGTGTGCCACCACAGCCGGCTACTGTGTCTATTTTTTTGCGACAAGGTCTCTATGTAACTCTATCTGGCCTAGAACTCATTATGTAGACCAGACTGGCCTCGAACTCACAGAGCTCTTCCTGCCTCTGCCTCGTTAGTGCTAGGATTATAGGTGTGTGCCACCACACCTGGGTCTACTCCTCCTCCTCCACCTTAGGTTCCTCCCCAGAACTGGGAGTACAGATCTGTAACGCGATGTCCAGCTTTTCACACGGGAGCTGATGACATGAACTCAGGCCATCTTCCCCAGCCCAAGGTCATGTAGCCCAGGCCTGCCTTGAACTCACTGTGTGACTACAGATAACCCTAACTTCTGATCCTCCTGCTTCTCCCTCCTGAGTGCTGGGATAACAGTCCTGTATTATTGTCCTACCCCATTTTACACAGTGCTGGAGACAGAGCCAGGGCTTTGTGCACGCTGGGCAAGCATCGAACTGACCCACATCCCTAGCCCTTCCTTTCTGTTTTGAGACAGGGTTTCACTGAGCAGCCCATGGTCTCCTCAAACCCTTGTTCTTCAAGCCTCAGTCTCTCTCTCTTTTTTAAAGTATATTTATTGATGAAACATTATTATTATTATCATTATTATTATTTTTGAGCCTCAGTTTCTCAAGCGCTGAGGTTACAGGTGGCAGCATGCCCAGCCAGGGACTCTTCTAATGACAGAGCAGCCCAAGTCGGAGACCTTGCTTCTTCCCAAGCCACCTCAATCCCAAGCCCCAAGTCTATGGAGCCTGAGTTGCTACAGGGACTGAGAGGGGGTTCCATGTGGAGCCTTCCAAGACTGGGGTACAAGAAGACAGCAGTGGCTGGATAGCCTACCTTGGTATGATAGCCAGGGAACAGGTGCTCGGTCATGGGCCCCACGTATGTCCTCAGCAGCTGAAGCCACTGGTCTTCGTACCCCACCTGCTTCATGTGGATGTCCACGGTGGGCACATTCTCGTATCCTCCAGCCAACCTGGAATCCTGTGGACAACACACACTGAGCCACTCACATCTGGGCTGGCCCATTCTTCCTCAGGGACAGTATCAGCTTCTTCTTGCTGGTTCCTAGTCTTTTTGTTTGTTTTTCGAGATAGAGTTCTCTGTGTATTCCTGGCTGTCCTGGAACTCGCTCTGTAGACCAGGCTGGCTTCTAACTACTCAGATATCCGCTTGCCTCTGTCTCCAAGGGCTAGGACTAAAGGCTACGGAACCACTGCCAGCCAGAGTCACTGTGCTGGACCTTTCGGTCTCTGGTGTTGTCAGCTCTCCTATGGTTCGCTCTGGCCTTTCCATGTTATCTGGCCATGCTATCTAACAGCCATAGCCCATGAAATAAGCACCCTCTGTGTAAGACCTAACCTGGACTGTCAACTTGATGGGCCTCATCCGGACTACGTTAACAGAGACAGGAAGACCTGACCACGTGCCAAGGTCCTGAGAACAGGATCTGAGCACCAGCACCCATCTCTCTGTCTGATTGCAGATATCATGTGACTAGCTGTGTCAGGCTCCTGCCGCCTTGCCTCCCCGCCATGATGAGCTGTACCCACAGACTGTGAGCCCTTCCTTCAAGTTGCTTTGGTCAGATACTTTGTCACAGCAATGAGACAAGTGACTGCCACACCCTGAATGAGCCCCACCCTTGGGAATCCCTCCTCACCCCAAGCCAACTGTCCCCTTGGGAACCTCCGCCCTCACCTCGTGCCGGCCTCCAGACCACTGGCCGTAGTGCTCCATCTCCTCCACCAACTCGTCACACATCTGCTCCGTCAGCAGTGGGAACCAGTACACATCTGGGCAGGGCTGGGGACACGGCACGGTAAACTCAAGGGAGAGGGACAAGGGGTGGGACAGGCGACAGGACAGGGGAGGGGAGACATACAGGAGAGGATCTATGGAAGGGCAACCTGAGCTCTCTAGGCAGCTGCTGGGGTGTAGTCAGCGAAGAGGCCTCCATCCTCCTGCATCAGCTTCCAGTGGTCAGAGAAGGGCAGAAATAGGGTGCCTAGAGCCCCAGTAGCTAGGACAATGATCCTGTTCTGTCCTGCCCCCCATTTTTTTGGAGACAGGGTCTTATGTCGCCCAGGCTAGCTTCAAATTCACTGTGTAGCCAAGGATGGCCTTGAACTTCTGGTCCTCCTAAGCGCTGAGCTCATAGGCTGTAACACTGTGCTCGGTTTATACAGTACTGAGGACAGAACCTAGGGCTCTGTGAATGCCAGGTAAGTCCTCTACTGAGTGAGCTACATACCCAGCCCCTTTATTTCTCTTAGTTTTAGACAAGGTCTTACTACGTAATCCAGATGGTCTTGAACTTGCTATGTGTCTGAGGCTGGCCTTCAACTCCTAACCCTCCTAGCTTCTTCCTTCCACTGCCTGAATTTCTGGGATTACAGGCAAGCGCCACACCTCTGTTTGTCTTCATGTGAGCGTGGGCACACCTGTGTAGGGGCGTGCATACTCAGATGTGTGTATGTGAGGATCTGAGTTCGCCACGAGGAACTGCTCAACTTTTCCTGTGCCTTCTCCACCGAGGCAGGATCTCTTAATCAAGCCCAGAGCTTACTGATGCAGCCAGTCTGGCCAGTCAGCTTGCTGAGGATCCTGAGTCTTTGCCTTTTAATGCTGGAATTAGACAGACTACCACACATGCAGCATTTACTTAGGTTCTGGAGAGCTGAACTAGGTCCTTATGCTCATGTGTTAAGTGCTTAACTACAGAGTGGTCTCCTCTGCCCCATCTGTTTTATTGAGACTTGGTGTAGCCACCTGATGGTACGACACTCACTACACAAGTCCAGGCTAGCCTGGAACTCTCCATCCTTCTGCATCAGCTTCCAGACCGCTAGGATTACAGTGTTATACTCAGTGTGGCTTTCAGCCTCCCTCCTGTCCAAACAGCAAACCCTCAGTCTTTGGGAGCTCAGCTTGGAACCCACCAGTCCCAGCAGTGGGCGGGTCACATAGGCCGCGGTCCTGGGGCAGCTTACCTGCTCCACCAGCCCCTCCCCATCCAGGGCTCGGCTGTAGTTCTCATGAATGTACTGTTCTTTCCAGTCCTGCAAGAGGGGTTGTGGCATTTGAGTGGCGCCTTCTATACTCTCCCCATTGGGCTACCCACTCCCCGTGGTGGGCAATAAAGGGGGCCCATCTCACCACAGGGTTGTCAAAGATCTGCCAGAGGTCTGGGTGTAAGTGGTCAGTGTCATAGCGAGAAGTGGCCAGCAGCCGGCCAAACTCATGCTGGTTGCTGAGGTGGAGGAAGATGCCCTGGAGTGGGGTAAAGGGTGGGCATGCGTGAGGAGGACCACAGGAAGCTGTCGGCACAGCATCAAGTCCCCAGACCTGGCAACCCATGCCAACCACCCCACTCACCTTATCCCGTAGGCTCTTGCAGAAAGCCATATCTGGGTCAGTGTCACTGCCTGAGAACACCTCCTTCTGGGGCAGCTCTGTCCTCAGGGTCTCCCCGCGGATCACATATGCTTGGGATATGTAGGGCACATTCCACACGCCCCTGCAGACACCGAGTATCATTAGCCAGGCAGACAACACCTCAGATTATACTTTATTCACTGTAAAAGCTCTGTCCCTCAGGGTACCCCAGAACCCTGAGCCTGATGGGAAGTCACCACCCAATCCGTTGCTGGTCCCTACCCACAGCTATGGCCTATCTAATGACCATACAGGATGCTACAAAGTGGGGATCCAGGGAAGGCTCTGGTCCCTGCATGGTACACATGGTTAGGACTCACACTCGCTTCCGCTGCACCAGTTCCACATAGTCTTCGGAGCGGGCATAGTACTCATCGGGGCTCAGGGCACCCCAGAAGTTGGACCAGAGCTTGCCATGGCGGGAAAGCATGGGGGCTATTACCTTTCTGGATAAAACAGAGGTGAAGGCTGGGCAGAGAGAAGTGAACAAGAGGGGACAGGACCTCGTCCTACCCAGGGGAGGGGTGGAGCTCCTATGCCCTCCTGGGGCTTCCTGGATACATAGGGCTGGTTGGTCACCTGTTTTGTTCAATCAAGATGCGCAGGGTCTCCGGGTTGGTAAGGACAGCATCAGCATCCAGGCTGAAGTAGAACTCACACTGGGGGTCCTGCCGACAGTTATCCCTGGAGGGGAAGACCCACAAATGGAGAGAGGAGTTCAAATGGGACATGTGGGCAAGGCAACGGGAACGGTGGGAAAGTGGGGCTCTCCCAGCTCTGAGAGGAAGACAAGAGTCAGTGCGTGTCTCCTTTCCCAGGGACTCCACCGTCTATGGCAGATGAGGGAGATTCACTCACATGGCCATGTCCCTGGCCTCGCCGGGGCTCAGGGCTTCCTCTGGCCCTACTAGCTTTGTAGCTGAGAAGTGGTGCTGGAGCTGCAGCCAGGCGTCTGCAATGTGAGGCTCATGGTACACCTCCTAAAGATGGGACAGGGAGGAGCATGAACTGACAGCTTGGGCAGAGGTGAGACCCAGAGATGCAATCAGGGCAGGACGGATGGGAGAAGGTATAGGATGTGGGGGTGGGGAGGTCTCATATCTCACGTTGTTATGAAGGAAGAGAGAGATCCTGTCTGGGGGGTAATCCAGGAGCAGTAGGCGCTGCAGGAATCGAGGCAGGAAGGGGGTAGGCTGCTCCACAAACACGGCCAGAAGCACCCGGGGGGGAGGCTGAGGACACCACAGGACAAGGCTCACAGAAGCCCGGGCCTCTCTCTGCCCCGTAGCCCTCACCGGCCACTGACCACGCTGCCAGATCAGAACGCCCAGGAGCTCGGCAACTGGGGCTGCCCAGCTTGTCCTCCCTACATCTCATCTCTCTCCTCACCTGCCCCCCCGGGAGTGTCCTCTGGTTCTGGTTGCAGAATCCACAGCCTCCCTGGGGAGTCCAGCCATTGGGGACATAGTTCCCCAGGTAGTTGAGCTGGAGCTGTTGGAACAGAGGGTGGGTAGCTGAGGTGGACATGTCTGGGGACACATGAAAGGCAAGCTGGGCTCAGCACAGGGTGAAGAGAGGTGGCTGTCCCAGCACCTCTTCTACTGGGACTGGGGAGGACCAGATGGACCAGGAGGGATGGGGTACCCAGGGCTCGAGACAAGCAGGGGCTGAGGACCCCAGAGGCACCTTGGTGGGACCGTTTCCATGGACCACAACAGGGAGAGTGTCGTACGCCACATTTCGGATGCGCACACGATTATGGTCGAACTTTAAGACCACTTCATCTGGGGGAGGAAAGGAGGTTTTCAGGAGTTCCTTTATCTGGGAACCAGAGCAATGGGGTCCCAGCTCCTCTAGTGGACAGAGCAGTGTGGGGGTCCAACAGTCTGGACTACAGCTCAGTCAGGGCAGTGCTTTCTTTTGTTGCTCTTGTCGGGCTGGGATTTCCTTATAAAAGCATTATTATTATATTTATTTACTTTGGTTTTTCGAGAGAGGGTTTCTCTGTAGCTTTGGAGCCTGTCCTGGAACTCACTCTGTAGACCAGGCTGGCCTCGAACTCACAGAGATCCACCTGCCTCTGCCTCCCGAGTGCTGGGATTAAAGGTGTGTACCACCACTGCCCAGCTTATTTTATTTTTTTAAATCATCATATAGTGTGTCCACTGGTGGGGTGGCTCAACGGATAAAGGCACTGGCCACCAAGCCTGGCACCTGGAAACCACACGGAAGTAAAGAGCAGTCTCAAGAGCTCTTCTCTGACTCCGTACCGGGGCATGAGTGCTCCACTCCAAAACAAACAGATGAGAAAAACAATATTTTTTGGAGTTTTTCTGTGAGTCCTTTCTTTCCTTTGATCGGGTCTCGCTATGTAGCCCAGGATGGACTGCAACTCGAGGTTCTCCTGCCTCTGAGACCAGGGAACTCACACCATCCTTGTCCTGCCAGTCTGTCCAGGCTGCTGCTGCCTTCGAGAGGTCACTCGACCTGACCTGGGGTGACTCACTAGTCCCTAAGGGAGTCAGTTTCTCACCTGCCAAAGGGTCTTCCAAGGTGGGAAGTCAAGGAACACTCCCTTTGCAGAAGCTCTGTGTTAATGAAATCACAGTGGTAGTAGAGTCCCTGACTGGAGACTTTAGCATATGTCTGCTAGACAGATATGTGGATGGTGCTGGGGGCTGAACCTAGGGTTTCTGCATGCTAGGCACACCTTCTAGCCCTGAGTTCCTCACTCCCCAGCCCCTCACTGGGGATTCTAGGCAGGTGCTCTACCACTGAGACAAACCCCAGCCCCTCACTGGGGATTCTAGGCAGGGGCTCTACCCACTGGG
>JABTXL010005621.1:6333-63955 GCA_025134845.1 Neodon shergylaensis | reverse complement strand
CTTCCTTCCTTCCTTCCTTCCTTCCTTCCTTCCTTCCTTCCTTCCTTTCTCTTCTGGTGTGTAAGTATTTGTGTACACGGTAGGTGCAAAACAACTGTAGGTGTTCTGGTTCACTTCTGCTGTTAACTGACACAGCCCAAAATTATCTGAAGGAGTCTCAGTGGGGGACTGACTGGATCAGATTGGCGAGTGGGGAGGGAGTTCTTAGTTGCTCATTGATGAGGGAGGGTCCAGCCCACTGTGTGTGTTTCCATCCCTATGCAGTTGGGCTCGGAGGCTTTTTGGAGGGGGTGTATGGTTTCGACACAGGGCTTCTCTCTGAAACAGTCATGGCTGTCCTGGAACTCACTCTGTAGACCAAGCTGACCTCGAACTCACTGAGATCCGCCCACCTCTGTCTCCCCGAAGAGCTGAGATAAAGGAGTGCACAACCACTGCCCAGCAGGTATCACTTTCTTATGAGGTCCTCTCTTGAGGCTTGAGCTAGCTTCCGTCTATCTTAGAATATCTTTATTAAGGGACTGAAGAGATGACTCCATGGATAAGAGCCCTAGCAGCTGACAGAGGATCAAGGTTCTGCTCCCAACACCCACAGATGTCAGCTCACCACCACCTGTAATTCCAGTTTCAGGGGATCTGGTGCCCTCTGTTGGTCTCTTCAGGTACCTGCAGGCACATGGTACACAGAAACACACACATACATGTAAATAATGCATCTTTAAAAATATCTTTATTAAACCCCAAATCTAGTTCACACGCACATACACATACAGAGAGACACCTGTTCTGGATCAATGGCTCCTCCATGCAGCTGGAAGAACACAGGTTAAGAGTCAAGAGAGAGAGACGCCAGGGGGCATCCCAGCTAGCAATAATTCCCTGAGGTGGGTACTGGCAATGCCTTTTGTTGAGAACCTGTGCATGCTGTTTGTGCACAGTCTGTGTGCCTGCACAGGTCGGAGGAGGGCTTCCAGCACTTTCTCTATCGTTCTCCACCTTAGACCTCTGAGACAGGGTCTCACATTGAACCTGGAGCTAGGCTGGAAGCCAGTAAGCCTCAGAGAGCCTTCCCAACAGCGCTGGGGGTATGGGAGTGTGACCTGGCCTGGCTTTTTACACGGGTTCTGGGGATTTGAACTCAGATCCTCACTGGACGAGACAGCTCAAAAGTGGACAGTATTGACAGTCTGTGGTTTGAGAGTGAGCCCCTCACTCGGCTGCAACTTCATGGCCCCTGAAGCCCCTGAACAATCACAATATACATTTATTTATGCATGTATTTATATGGCATCACAAGCTGCAGACACCTCTGTCCCCTTGGGTCCAGCTGTAGGAGGCCATGTGAGTTGCCCCCCACAGCTTCTGTTCCTGGGGGAGGCTGGAGTGCCAGAGCAGGTCATGGCTTCCAGGCGCAGGGTGGCGCCTAGAAATGGCCTGTCCTGAGGTTATTAACTGGAGACTGGTCCGAGCATCCTGGGGACACTTTTCCGCTGGGGCCAGGAGGGCAGGAAACCGTGTCCACCAGGCCAGAGCTCCTACACGTAGGCGTTTTTGCCATATTTGCCAAAGCTGACATTGCTTTCGTCCGAAGTGGTTTTGGGTATCACGACCGTAGAAGCCTTATAGGGAAGCCTGGCCCTGTGGAATTGAGAGGAAGGCAGGGTCACAGGTGGTCACAGCATGTTGCCATCCTTGCTCCATCCTCCTCCCTCTCCTCACCTGGTGGCTGGTTCCTCCTTAGAGGCGCAGCAGCAGGTGGAAAAGAGACAAACGCCGCCCAGAATCGAGAGCAGGGAGGCACTCCAGCCCAAGTAGAGAGCAGGGCCCAGCTCGTACCTGGGGAGCGGAAGAGGTAAGTGCCAGCCCAGAGGGGCTAGGCCGAAACCTACCCGTTGTCCCCAAGGGCAGGGTTCCTCACTTACTTGGTTCCAACATACAAGGGGTTGAAGAAGTCAGTAGTGATGTTGACGGCGTACCAGGAGATAGCCACCATCCCGCAGGTACCTGGAGAAAAGGGTGGGGGTGGTCCTCTGGGCCCTTCTCGCAGCCACAACCTCTCAAAGCAAGTGAGCTCTGAGGGGTTTGAGGGACTGGACGTCATGTCCAAGAGAAATAGTCCCTTTCCTCTGTCCCAGACACAGCCTGTGGCCCAGACACATTCAAACGCAGCCTTTAGGCCACTTGAGTCCTAGGATATTTTACTTTTTTTGTTCTCTGTTTGATTTTATTTTTTTAATATTTATTTATTATGTATACAATATTCTGTCTGTGTGTATGTCTGCAGGCCAGAAGAGGACACCAGACCTCATTACAGATGGTTGTGAGCCACCATGTGGTTCCTGGGAATTGAACTCAGGACCTTTGGAAGAGCAGGCAGTGCTCTTAACTGCTGAGCCATCTCTCCAGCCCCCTTGATTTTATTTTTTTGAGATAGGGTTTCCCTGTGTAACAGTCCTGGCCATCCCAGAACTTGCTCTGTAGACCAGGCTGTCCTTGAACTCACTGAGATCCTCCTGCCTCTGCCTCCCAAGTGCTGGGAATAAAGGCGTGCGCCACCACTGCTCAGTGGGATATCTTACATTTTTAAAGACAATCTTATGAAGCCTAGGCTGTGTAAAACCCAGCCTCCATCTTTGGAGGCCCCTCCCCTGTGCCCCTTGAACCTTGACCCCTCTCCAGGAAAGGTCAAGACCATTCCCACGGGCTATTTAAACTCCAAAAATAAACACGTGGTTTTCCCTTTTCCTCTCCAGTGGTCATGTTGGCGACTCCTGTTCCCCTCGGGGCCACCCAGGAGTGCAGGTGTCTAATTAAATCTGGATTTTTTTTTAATATTTATTTATTTATTATGTATACAATATTCTGTCTGTGTATATGCCTGCAGGCCAGAAGACGGCACCAGACCTCATTACAGATAGTTGTGAGCCACCATGTGGTTGCTGGGAATTGAACTCAGGACCTTTGGAAGAGCAGGCAATGCTCTTAACCTCTGAGCCATCTCTCCAGCCCCTAAATCTGGATATTTTTTAATCTGGTCTGATTTGGCTTGATTGGGATTATTTTGCGTTGGAAGAGAGCTCACGTTAAAAAATATTCCTAACAGGTTGTCCTTGAACTCACCACATAGGCTGGCATGACCCTGATCCTGCTACCTCTTGAGATTATAGTTATGAGCCACCACACAGAGTTAACTCAGTGCAGGAGATGGAACAACTGGGCTTTCAAGATGGGGGTCACGATTGGCTTCATTTCTCTGCTAGGTAAAGAATTGAGAGGCAGGGACAATCTCAAGCTGGCCAGGTGGCAGAGAGAAACCTTGAACACCGCAGATGAATCCGCAGGTGATTTCTGCTGACCTCCCTGTGGATTATCATCCATCGCTGGTCACATGGCTCTATGCCTGCTAGCCCTCAAATATACTGAGGGGCTAGGATTTAGAAAGAGTCCCCGGGGGACAAGGAGAGTGGCCATGCCTAGGTCATGAAGATAGTGAACTTCAGCCGGGCGATGGTGGCGCACGCCTTTAATCCCAGCACTCGAGAGGCAGAGGCAGGCAGATCTCTGTGAGTTCGAGACCAGCCTGGTCTACAGAGCTAGTTCCAGGACAGGCTCCAAAGCCACAGAGAAACCCTATCTCGAAAAACCAAAAAAAAAAAAAAAAAAAAAAAAAGAAGATGGTGAACTTCTAAGATGGCTGGCTTCCCCCTCCCTTCTGGACTTGGGACAAAAGCCTGGCAGCTTAAATCAAGAGCCTTGTTGGCTTTTTTCCTCCTGCCCGTGGGTGAACTGGCTCATCGGTTCAGTGCTGGATCAGGACATGTTATGCAACAGCTGAGGGCCAATCAGTCATCCTGCCTTTCTTCACACTGACCAACCCTAAAGAGGAAAGGCTCTTCAGACTTAAACGTCCCGCCTTCAAAAGATCCTGGACTTTTGGCTTCTCAGTTCCCCCTCTACCTTGCTGAGTGTTCCTCTGTGTGTCTCCTTGTGCCCGATAAATGCCTTTTCTCAGCTGCGGATTCATCTGCGGTGTTCAAGGTTTCTCTCTGCCACCTGGCCAGTGTGAGATTGTCCCTGCCTCTCAATTCTTTAGCTGGCAGAGAAATGATCATGACTCCTGTCTTTGAAAGCCTGGCTGTCGAGAAAGTCTTTCCTGCCCCGACAGACATCCCTGTGGGTTATCACCCGTCACTTGTCACGCTGGCTGAGGGACCTGTCCAAACCTTCAGATCTAGAAAATGGGAAATACCTACCCTGTCTGGATTTTTTAAAATGAGTATTATCAATATTATTGTTTTACTACTATTGGTGTGGGGGGGTATGTGTGCGAGTACAGGAGCTCACTTTCAGAAGTTGGTTCTTCCCATCCACCCCGAGGATACCTGGACCAATCTTGGGTCACCTCAAAATCCATTTCTCCGCTTACCAGTTCTGCATGATTTATTGTGAACAAACGTGTGCAGAAATGTAACAAGCTGGACAGTAAGGTATAGGCCGTCTACAGCGTTGCCACTGTGTGTGCGTGTGTGTGTGTGTGTGTGTGTGTGCACCCTGACTCTGATCCCCTGTAAGCTTTGGAGGAAACAGCCTCTCAGGCCTGGCAGGGATGTGGCTCAGCTGTGTGGGGGGCAACCCTACTCTTGGACACTAAGTTGTGGTCTAGAGATTTGCCGAGTACAGACAGGGTAGGGAACAGGGAGAGATGGCCAAGAGACAGCAGGGGTCAACGAGGAGGAGAAGGTGAGATATGCTTGAGAGCAGGAGAGGAGGACAAGAGAAGCCGCCGGGGGCTGTGGCAAGGGCCTCCCTAACCCACACACCCCCTACTCCCTCATTACCAGCAAGGATGTGGAAGGTTCCTGCAATGGCCAGCATCTTGACCTTCATGGAGAGATCGATGTTTCCCACGTTGGTGCAGCGCAGCCCCACCATGCCCAGAAAGAGGCCCAGGAAGCCCAGGAGGATGGCAGTGATCATGAGGGCGCGGCAGCCCTGGACATACCCTGGGGAGCGGACGGGGTGAAGCCGTCAGTGTTTCTCTTCCACACATCCCTCGGCCGCCATGCTTTCCCACTCGTCTCTAGCACCTAAAGCTCCTAGCAATTTTCCCCTCCGGAATTCACATCATCCTCCCTGTTGGCTCCCTCGTCCTGCACCCCTCCTTTCCCTGCTAGGGTGCTACTGTCGAAACTTTAAAAATGAGGGGAGGGGTGCTGGTGCTGGTGGTGGCGCACATCCTTAATCCCAGCACTTGGGAGGCAGAGGTAGGCGTATCTCTTTGAGTTTGAGGCTAGCCTGGTCTACAGAGTGAGTTCCAGGACAGCCAGGGCTACACAGAGAAACTCTGTCTCAAAAAAACCAAAAACCAAACCAAAACACTCAAACAAACAAACATAAACCCAGGCCTCATATTTGTTAAATAACTGAGCGTGACCTTAAGCTTCTGATCCTTTTGTCATCATCCCGTGTCCGTCTGTGTTGTGTCCATCGGTCCGTGTCCCGTCCCTCCACCCCTGTCTCCACTGCTAGCATGACAGGCACACACAACCAGACCTGGTTTATCTGGTGCTGGGGATTCAACCCAGGTGTTGCCAAATTCCTTCCCTGGGAGAATATAACCAATGTCTACTCCTTCCTCTTGAGGTCCCAGGAGAACAAACCAAAGTAGGATTCCACCAAATACCACCTTGGGGGAACCAGCGAGTTAACTGGGCTGCCTCACAGAGAGCACAGAGAGTGCTTACCTGGCAGAAGGATGGCTGACACAAAGCAGCCACAACAGTCTTCACCCGGCGTGGACGATGCTCCCATAGCCACAGAGATGAAGCCCCGTCTCCTAGCTGTCCCCTCGAGGGGAGATATACATACACACATAGATAAACACATACACACACATATATATATAAATGCACACACACACACACATACACACACATATTCCAGCCTCTCCCTAAGACACCCATGCGATTAGGGTAGAATTGCAAACAAATGGTTGGGAGGGGTGACTGGGAGGTCGGGGTGAGGGTTCTGTGCCTCCTCCCATCCTCTCCTTTTCTTAAAGAATGTCACCAGTCCACAAGCCTGCCTCTCTGAAGGACTCCAGATCTCACTAGAACTTCAGCATGTTAGGCAAGCACTCTACCAACAGGCGGCGCTACATCCCCTGCCTGTTTGTTTGGTTGACTGATTGAGACAAGGTCAAACTGGCTATGTTGTCAAGGATGATCTTGAGGTAACTCTTGATTCTCCTGCCTCAGCCCCTGGGTTGCTGGGATTACAGGCCTGTGCCGACATTCCAACACCATGGACACTCTGGGTTGGAGTTGAGTTATTCTGGAGTAACCAGCAGGGGGCAGTAGTGACTCAGGGCAGATGGTCTAGAGCTGGGGGGGGGGGGGGGGGGTTGGGGGCTGGGGAGCTGGGAAACCTGAGCCAAGGAACTCATCCCAGTCACTTCAGCTCATAATCTTTTGGTGCCTCAGTTTCCCTGTTCTCAAAGATGAGGAAAGCTGCTAGCTCCTCCTACTTTTGACGGTTGTCAAGCACTCTCGGGGACCTTGTACCCCTTTCCCGGGTGGGGCCCACAGCACGGAGGAGTTACGGACAAAGTTCTCTGAGAGGACATTATGACTTCCAGCTGCACCTTCTAGAATTCCCCACCATTTTTGTTTGTTTGTTTGTTTGGTTTGGTTTGGTTTGGTTTTTGTTTTTTCGGAGACTGGGGTTTCTCGGAAACAGTCCTGGTTGTCCTGGAACTCACTCCACAGACCAGGCTGGCCTTGAACACACAGAGACCTACCTGCCTCTGCCTCCTGAGTGTTGGGATTAAAGGTGTGCACTACCACCTGGCTTCCCACCTTTTTTTAAATTTATTTATTCTTATTTTATGTACATTGGTGTTTTGCCTGCATGTATGCCTGTGTGAGGGTGTCAGTTCCCGGGGAGTTAAGACAGTTGTGAGCTGCCATGCGGGTGCTGGGAACTGAACCAGGGTCTTTTGGAAGAGTAGTCAGTGCTCTTAACCGCTGAGCCATCTCTCCAGGACCCACCAATTCTTAATGTGCAGAGAATGCTGATGGAGAAAGGAAAGATGACTGAAGGACCTACAGGTCCGTGGGTCCAGTGTCACAGTGGCTTGGCTTGGTGAGCTATGTGGGAAATCACCCCCCCTCCCCCTGCCCCCGTACCGAGAGGTTGAGGCAAGGGTCAAGGTAAGGTCAAGGCCAGCCTGGGCATCTCAGCAAGACTGTCTCAAAATGAAAAACAAAAAGAAAGCTGGGTGGTGGTGGCGCATGCCTTTAATACCAGGACTTGGAAGGTAGAGGCAGGTGGATCTCTGTGAGTTCGAGGCCAGCCTGGTCTACAGAGTGAGTTCCAGGACAGTCAAGACTACACAGAGAAACCCTGCCTCAAAAACAAAAACAAAAAAAACAAAACAAAACAACCCAATAAAATGAAAATAAATAAGAAGAGGGCTGGGGCTCTACCTCAGAGGTAGAGCATTTGCTTGTGATTCCCCAGGGAGCGGCTGGGGTAGGGTGGCTCTTAGTGCTTGAACACCAGCCTAGAATCCCCCAGTGCGGGACAGAGGGTATTGTCTAGCATGCATATAGTCCTTAGTTTAACCTCTAGTACTGGGTGCAAACAGATAGGATCCCTCTTGGGACTCAGCAGACCACAGAGGAAGAAACTGGTCCTCAACCCAGACACAGTGGATTAGAATCACAGCTTCCTCTCCACTTCCTCGGCCTCTAGGCGGGGTGCTTAGCTCTGCAGAGTGGTCCAGCTAATGATGCAAATATTTCTGAAAAGCACAGATGTATGTGGGGGAAGGGCAGTGTCCGTATAAAAGGAAGAGCTAGATACCGTGGTGCACACCTGTAATCCCAGCACCTAGGAGGCCGATGCAAGAGGATCTTTCCGAGTTTAGGGTCAGCCTAGGACCACATAGTGAGGTCGGGGAACGAACTACATAGTAACACCATGCCTTAAAATACCACACACACACATAAACACACACACACACACATCCCACAAAACAACCCAAACCCAAAAACACGAAAGGGAAGTGATTACAGCCCTGGAGGCCTGGAGACCTCAAGGCTTTCCATCCTCCATCACCCCCAGCAACCTCCCACGTGATTTTCCTCCAAATTCATGTTCTCTTGCAGGCAAAGAGCAGCAACATGGTGAGAGGCCCCTCTTGAGTGGCCAGGCTCACAACCAAATGCCCTCTGCACACCGGGGATGCAGCAGGCTGGCTGGGCGCCGAGTTGCCCACATCTATGGTCCCTTCTGGGCACTTACTGCTCTGAGTTTGTGATCCACCCAGACACCATCACTGCTCAGGGCACCTTCCAGACTGATGGGGCCATTTCCCAGCACCCACTTTCCCACCCGCTCATCATCTACAGTCGGATTCCTCGAAAGGCAAGATCGGAACCTACTGGCAGGAGCAACCAGGGTGGGTTCGCGGTCATCAACTCTTGGTCTCTGTAGCACGGGGGACACTAGGAAGTCCAAATGGACCCCTTGGGGGAAATGACGGCATGGGGAGCGACGGAGGGTTATTGTGCAGAGGAGCAAGGGGCAGGCAATGCAGGTAGCAAAGGAACGCCAGGGCCCACATTAGAGCTGCTGCGGTAGCATGCTAACATCTTCAAACAAAACAAAACAATAACAACAAAAGCCACACTCTGAGCCCCAAATATACATGCGTGTCCACATAACCACCTCTCCAGCATCCACCCACTTTCAGGAGAGTCTCCTCCACAATAAAGGAGCTGCGTCAAGTTCAGCAGGGTAGGTAGACCAGTCTGTTAGTGTCCAGAGGGTTACTGGGGCTAGCAGTCAATCAACCAAGATGGAGTCTTGGTCTCACCCCTGCCAACTGAGCAAATATTCCCCAGAATAAAACACTAAAATATATATAGTCAACGTCCCATTCACGCCTGCAAGTTTTGTTGCCTAGAGGCCTCGTGACCACTCGCGCACCAGCACCGTGACTGCTCTTAGTTTGCTGATGGCCAAGACCAAATTCATCATCCAAGACCATCACTCATCTGTGGGCTGGAGCTAGCAAAGGCCTGAATTGCACCTAGAAGCTCGACTTAGCTAGGGAGGGTCACACGTTAGGACAGGGAGCCATGTATAGCTCTGGGTCATGCAGGACTCTTCGCTGCAGCTGCCCGGAACCGAGGGCTTGACCTGAACTTGTCATTATGGTGCCCAAGGCCAGAACAACGGCAACCACCTCCAACCTGTCCTCTAGGATATCTCCAGCCAGCCACCCATTCTCCCTCTGTCCCCTCGAGCCCCCTTCACCCCATACCAGAGAGGGCCAGCATGGAAGGGAACTCCCAGCAGTTGGAGACTCCCATGGAGTCGGTGGCACAGCTGTACCATAGGTTCTCAAAGATGGTGTTGGTGGTGATGACGTTCCCATTGACGGTAGACACTCTCCAGTAGCTGTTGGGTAGGGTCACCCCCAGCATCAGCAGTCCCAGGGCTGCCATGAAGAAGCCGAAGGTCTCCACAGCTATCGACATGCTGGGATGCAGATCCCCCAAGGGGCTGGAGCCCCAGGGACTGGGATAGATGTGGCACCTCCAGGTGAATTCTGGGGGCTTTGGAGACTAAGCAGGGAGAAGGGTGTAGGACGGGCCGTGCAGCTGCGATCCTTGTCTGCCTTCTCCTGGAGCTCAGGTCTGATCGTCTCGGCCCAGGCTCTGGGACTCTCTCCTTCCTGGCAGGTCAGAGGAATGAGCCAAGCCTGCTCCGCTCAGCAGCTGTTGACTGCGATGGAGGGAATAAACCGGCCAAAAGTCCACCCCCTCCCCCGGCCTAGCCCGGGACTCCCCGCCCTAGGAGGGGGGGAGCTTGGACTTACTAGGAGACTCAGGGATACAGCCAAGGAAGGAGCAGCCCCCAGGGATCCATCAGGAATCCAGGGGAAGTGGCCTGTCTCTGACTCAGCTGTCACCAGGGTCGGGGAATGAAATGAGAGGGACAGAGAGTTTTCGGTAGCTGAGAGATCAGCGTGTCAAGAGAGAAGAAAACTCCCAACGGGCCCACCACAGGCTTCTGCGATGGATTGAGACCCCCAAGAGCAACCCAAGTCACTGAAGATCCCAAGTGGGGACACTTACATCCCCCGAGGACCAGGAAGGTTGATTCCGGGGTGACAGAAGCTCTGGAACCCAGCCACCTGGTTCCCACTAGACTCCAGCATTATCAAAGGGCTGGAGGTTTTGGCTCTCAGCCTTGTTGACACAACATTATTGGCTTCTTAGGTTGTAATGGGAGTTGGGACCACAGATCACAGCTCCCGGCACACTCCCATCGCCCCAGCAGTTGGTAATTGCCCTGGATCTGAAAGCCGCAGGCTGAGGTGAGGCCACCAAATGCTACTTTCCTCCAAACTTCCTGAATTGTCCCTCCCGGAGCTGACCTTTGACGCTTCGGTATTGAGCTTGATCTCGGTGCCAAGGACCCAGGGGCCCAGGGTTGGGGGATGGATCACGGGCCTAGGAAATGATTCTGGTTGATCTCTCTGCCTATTCACTTACTGGGAACTTATCACCAGCTCTATTAATTCATCCTTATTAACGGAAGCCTCTGGGTCCCCCAACTCCATCCTGGCTGCGCACCTGTCTGAGCATAAAGATTTCCTTCTTGACCACGTCTCGCTTGGTGAGTTGGCACCAGGGTTCCCTTTCTGGAGTATGTGAGACAAAGCCATGCCCCCTGACACCCCCACCCTTTTCCTGCATCAGACTCCTCCATGCTCCCTCCAGGTACCTCCCCTCCCGCCCCCCCAGCAAGCCTGGCAGTGGCTGTGGAATGATAAGTATGCCGGGAAGCCAAACAGGCCCACGCAGAGCCTAGCACAGGGGGCGTGGGGTGAGATCTGTGAGCTCTCTGCCTCCCGTCCCACAGGCTGGGATTGGGGTATCCTGTGCCCAACAACCCCCAACAGCCCCTGGCATCTTCATATGGCTTCTTCTCTCATACTACGTCATCCATCCATGCCCCCCTAAGAAGGACTGGATAGAGGAAGGGGAGGGGGCGGGAAGACAAAGGGAGGGAAGGGCGGAGGTTTTTGGAGGAAGCCCAGTGGGGGCCCCCTGCAGTGGAAAACTCCAGGCGGCTTAGTGGGTCAGAGGAGACCATGGTCATAAATCCCAGGCTGCTGTTCCCTCTTCTGTTTGCTGTTCTCCCAGGATTCTGGGGCAATGGAAAGGCCATGTACTCCGAGCTGTTGCCTGTTCCTGCCTTGTGCATTCAGGATAGGGGAGGAAGGAAGGGTGTGGGCTGGGATGTAGGCAAAGGAACCTGGAGGGGGGTAGCGGGGGCCACAGTGCACCCGGTGAACCCGCTCCTCCCTCAACAGACTCTCCGGCACAGAGGTTCCCAAGCCGCAGCCCAATTTTATTTACACTCATTGCAAAGCTTGACTCAGGGCTAAACAACAGGTGCTGGGGGATGAGAGGTTGAAGGTCACGGAGACTGCAGAGATGGATGACGAGGGGTGGGGAGGAGAAGGGAAGATGATGGTGAGGACGGACAGGACCCTCTGCTCCTGGGTGCACCAGGGCAGAGAGCGGGTGAGGCTGTCTTCAGGATTTGGACTTGGAGACAGCTAGTCCAATGAGTCCGGCCAGTCCCGCCACACCCAGGGCCATGCCACCAACAATGGCCATGCCCACTAGTCCATCTGAAAAAGACAGAGGGGGCCGTGAGCAGATCGGTCCTGCCCCCAACAGAAGAGTGTGGAGGCTGGGGCTCCAGGGACCCTCGAGGGGGGTAGGTTTGATAAAGGACTGTGGGGGGGGGGTGTCACCTTTCTTCATAGCCTTGTCGATGAGGCGCTCCAGCTCCTTGGCCTGGGTGTTCTGGGGCTCAGTCTGCAGCAGTCCTCGCACATACTTTAGGGCCTTTTCATACTCCTGCAGTCAGAGGGAGAGGCCTCGTCAGGTCAGGATGCTGCCCGCCAGCCCCCACCCAGAGCCGTCCGTCCTTCGCTGGCCTCAGCTCACGCTCATCTTCCTCCCCCACTCCTGCTACAGCCCCACCCCACAGAGTAGAGTCCACAAACAGCCCAGCTGTGGGGGGTGATAAGCTAGTGGAGATAACAGCTACAGGCATGGGGCTGCACCCCAATCCTGACGTCACCGTGATCTCCACACCCTGATATTCTCTCATCCTCCTTTAGAGTCTGTCCTGGAGTTACTGTAAACCCATGCACTTACACCCCAGCCCACTGCCCGCTGCTAGCTTCCTGAGGGCCAGGGCTCTGTCTGGGGGGCTCAAGCAGATTGAGCAAAGGGAAGAAGGACTCTGCGCCTTACCTTGAGTCGGTAGTTGCCTGCCGCCAGGTAGAAGACGTAATCCCGCTGTTCCTCTTTGTTCCCTTTGGGCAATAGCTCTGGAGAAAGAAGGGAGAGGAGAAAGACGGATTCTCTCTCTTGTTTTTTAAATTTATATTTATTTTATTTGATGTGCACTGGTGTTTTGTCTGCATGCATGTCTGTGTGAGGGTACTAGGATCCTCTGGAACCAGAGTTATAGATAGTTGTGAGCTGCTGTGTAGTAGCTGGGAGTTGAACCCAGGTCCTTGGGAAAAGCAGCTGGTGCTCTTAACTGCTGAGCCGTCTCTCCAGCCCCTGGATTCTCTTTTTAACACTGCGCCCCACAGGTCCTGCCATGCTGACTCGCTCTAGGATGCTGGGAACCAGCGGCCTGGTCCGCACTGCTGCAGTCTGCATGGAAGGGCGCATCCCCACTGGCCAGCTACTGGTCTCACCGCAAGGTCACTCCTGCCGGACATTTGCATCCCTCTATTGTGACAGCTACCTGAGGACAACCAGAACTCTAACCCTCCTGCTGCCACCTCCTGAGTACAGGACCACACCTGGTTTCTGCAGTGCCAGGAGTGGAACTGGACCAGTGCTTCAGTCCCGTACACAGGAGACAGGCACTCTGCTGACTGAGCTTTCCCCTTTCCCGGAGACGGGGTGTCTCTGTGTAGCCCTGTCTGTCCTGGAACTCGCTCTGTAGACCAGGCTGGCCTTGAACTCACAGAGACCCACCTGCCTCTGCCTCCTGAGTCCTGGAACTAAAGACACACACCACTACAACGCACCCTTTTCTCTTAATTTTCCTTAGTGACCCTCACCTGACTTTTTTTTTTTTTTTTTTTTTTAATTTTCTCTCTCCGCGTATGTGGGGTAGATTAGGACTCAGAGCTATCAATGGTGGTGCACACATTTAACTCCAGCACTGGAGAGACAGAGGCAGGAGGATCTCTGTGAGTTTGAGACTAGTCTGATCTACAGAGTGAGTTCTAGGACAGCCTGGACTACAAGAAGAAATCCTGTCTTAAAAGTAGGTAGACAGACAGATAGAATAAAATAGGGCCACTCGCTATGTGGCCCAAGCTGGTTTCAAACTCTCGATCAGGTGCCTGAGGCTCCTGAGTGCTGGAGTTACAGGTGTACGCAACCATCCTTTGAGGCTAAGTTTTGCAGTGTTGAGACCTTCTCAGTGCCTGCACTGTGCCCCTCATGAGACTCAGACACTCCGAGACCACTTTTCCTGTTGTGTCCTACTACACAAGAAACCTGAAGAATCCGAACCGACCCAAGTAGGGGGCAGCATTTGCTTTTACGAGGATCCCTGAGCTCACAGCTTACTTCCCAGCACTAAGGTGGCTGAAGCAGACGTGGAAGCGTCCCAAGCGATACAAAGACCCTGTGTCAAAACCAAAAACTAAATGACACAGGCATCTTTGTTAGTATTGTTCTTTGATTGCCTCTGGCATTATCCCAAGATGCCCCTCAGATTCCAAAACCTACAGATATAAAGGCCCTTATATAAAATTAAACCGTATTTGCATAGAACCTAGCTGTATTCCCCAAAGATGCCTTCTTAAGACAGGGAGCTCGGGGGTAGCCCAGGCTGACCTCGAGTTTGATCGGTACGGAGCTGACTCTGGCCTTCAACTTCCTGCTTTCATCTCTGCAGTCACGTCCCCATGCCTCCACCTTTGGAGTGCTGGGATCACATGCTCTTAATACAACAGCCCCACAGATATTCTAATCTCTAGAACTTTCTTAATTACAGCTACCCAACACAATGTAAATGCTACATTAATAGCAATTAATAACCAAACAAGAAGTGTTACGTGAAGCCGGGCGATGGTGGCACACGCCTTTAATCCCAGCACTCAGGAGGCAGAGGCAGGCGGATCTCTGTGAGTTCAAGACCAGCCTGGTCTACAAGAGCTAGTTCCAGGACAGGCTCCAAAGCCACAGAGAAACCCTGTCTCGAAAAACAAAACAAAACAAACAAAAAAAAAGAAGTGTTACGTGGATAATGTATGTGTGTGTGCGTGTGGGTATGTACGGGTAGCTGTGTGCACATGCACACACAGACCAGAGGCCTCTCTACCTCATTCCCTTGAGAAAGAGTCTTCCTCTGCACCGGGGCTAAGACTGCAGCAAGAAAGCCCCCAGCAATACCTCATTTCTATTCTTTATACAGACATTTGCAGCCACAACTATCAGCTTTTTCCATGGGAGCTGGGGATTCGAACTCAGGTCTTCATACCTGCACAGAAGCACTCTGAGTTGCCTGAGAACATGTATTTTTTTTTTCCCACAGCATTTTCCATCTGAATGAATGTCTGGATGTTGAAATTGGGGATACAGGGGAGCAACTTAGTCCTCTGCTGCGGTGAAGTTACTGGTGGTTACTGGGTGAATGAGCCATGGGGTGAGGGTTCCATGTTGAAAAGGATCCTGGAGGGGTGAGGTTAAGGGACCCAGCGCCTTACCCTCCAGGAGCATGATGCCTTTACGGATGTCATCATTGTATTTGCTTCGCACCAGGCACCAGGCGTACTCAAACTGTGTGCTTTTGGATACTGAGCCAGCCGCCTGCTCAGACTGAAATTTCCTTTCAAAATTCTGTCGTTAGAGAGAAAAGACATCATTTATAAGCAAAGGGCATCCACCATTCCCCAGCTGAACTCGGTGTCTAGTCCCAGCTAGACCACCTTCCCCTTGCAGATCTTGGTACCCAGGCTCAGTGCCCTCCCCTCGGAAGGTCCCTGCACCCAGCCCCTAGTGGTACCAAGTGGAGATGCCACCTGGTGGCAGCTGCGGGCACTGCTCCCGGACAGCTGACCCCAAGAAGCTGAACAGTAAACATACTGCCCCAGCAGCTAAATGACCTTCTACGCGACCTTCGCTTAGGGCTGCTGGTCCCTTTCCACCCCCCATTCTTTTGGGCCTGGATCTGCCTCACCTTAGTTCTAGAAGAGGAAAGAAAACGGCACTGCAAGGACGAAGGCTAGGCATGCAGTGAACCACGTCGGGCTCAACACTTGCAAAAGCGTATGCCGGTGACTATGCTACCTCATCGCCTGCAAGAGTACTCCAAATTCCCAACTCTGCATCACACTTAGCCCCCTTAGACTCAAGGCCTCAAGGCTGAGGTGCCGAAACCCTGGAAACTACAATTCCCATCAGGCCCAGGAACAGAGCGCAGGTATCCACAAGAAGCAGGATACCGCAGAGGCTGCTGGGAGCCGTAGTCCAGCTTCCCCAACAAGTCGAAGCCGGCAGTGCTCGGCCTCGGCTAGCTCTCCTCAGGAGCTCCCCTTGCCGATTCTGCTCTCCTCCTATGTCCCAGGCCTCACCTTCAGATCCTCCACGGACACCAGCTCGTTCAGCACGGCCTCCATGGCCACTGCCCCTGCAAGCCTCACACTAAGGTCTCTACTGGGCCACGGTCTCCATGGTCCAGTGGCAGGGACGGAGAGGCACTTCCGGCAACGACCTGTGGAGGCCCCGCCCCTTCCTCCTGTGCCTGGGGCGGGCGGTGGCGCTAGCGCCTCCCCTGGTACCCTAGCTAGACCCTACCTCCTTGGAGGATCACGTTATCCTAGCGACCAGTCTAACAGCCCCTCACTGTGCTGGATCCGTAGACCCCTGGAGGCTATTTATCTTCAGTGTTTGCAACAAAACCCTAATGGGTACCAAGGGACCCGAGGGCCTTGGCTTACACACTGCAAGAGGGTTTGGTAACTATTTCCCCACAGACTTGGGGCACATGACCACAGTGGACACTAAGAGTAATATGAAGAAAAGCTGATGGGGCAAGAGAGACGGTGCAGGGGTCAAAGGCCCATACTGCTCGTGCAGAGGAGCCAAGTCAGCTCCTAGGGCTCACACTGGCTCACAGCTGCCTGTGATTCCAGCTCCATGGAATCCAGCGCCCTTTTTTGACCTCCCTGCAACTGCACTCCTGTGCACGTGTCCTCATGCGCACACGCAGGTTCGCACATAATTAAGAATAAAAGTTCGCAGCGTCAGACCGTTCCAGTGCGATTTAGCCAAACTATCTTCTTGGGGTAACTGAGGACCCGAGGCCCTCGGCTTGAGGAGAAGGGACGCGCGCTAACTTCTGGTATTTTAGTATTAGGAGCAGTACGTGGTAAACGGTCAGGACCTTTCATCTTTCCCTTCAGGCACACAATGGAATTTAATACTCTAAAGACTCAGCACGCTTTTCTGTTGTTATATTTTTGAGACAGAGCCTTCCTATGTTGCACTGGCTTGCCTTAAAAATCTAAGATCTGGCCGGGCGGTGGTGGCGCACGCCTTTAATCCCAGCACTCGGGAGGCAGAGGCAGGCGGATCTCTGTGAGTTCAAGGCCAGCCTGGTCTACACGAGCTAGTTCCAGGACAGGAACCAAAAGCTATGGAGAAACCCTGTCTCGAAAATAAAAAAAAAAAAAAACTAAGATCTGTCTGCCGCTGCCTCCCAAGCTGTATACCACCACACCCGGCAGCCTAATGCATTTCTGCCGAATATGAAGAAAGTTATTACCAAAACCCTATTTGTGGCTGCACAAATCCCCCCTCCCTTCAGTGTGTGTGCATACTCCTGAGGCCCAAAGTCAGCTTTGGATATCACGCCTTAGATGCCAACCACCTGGGTTTGAATTTGAGACAGATTTTCTCACTGCCCGAGTCAGAGTTATGATGGCTGTGACGAAACACCACAACCTGGGGAGGAAAGGGTTCGTTGGGCTGACACACACACATCACTGTTCATCATCAAAGGAAGTCAGGACAGAACTCAAGCAGGGCAGGAACCTGGGAGTCTGCAGCTGATGCAGAGGGCACGAAGGATGCTTCTCACTGGCTTGCTTCCCCTGGCTCGCTCAGCCTGCTTTCCTATAGAACCCAGGCCCGCCAGTCCAGAAATAACTCACAACGGGCTGAGCCCCCTGCCATCAATCACTAATAAAGAAAATGCCTTACAGCTGGCTCTTAGGCAGGCATTTTCTCAACTGAGGGGCCCTCCATTCAGATAACTCTAGCTTGTGTGTCGAGTTGATTGACTAGTCGGAACACTCACTGCCCCGCCCTATGATTCTGAAACCCGCAATGACCAGAGGCCCTCTGCACGTGCAGCCCCTGGTATTCCTTCTACCCCTGCCCCTTGCTTACTGGCTGACTCCTCATTCATGATGAGTACTTCCTATATGCTGTTCACTAAGTACCGAGATTGACCCCGATAGAAATCAAACTCCCGTCCCCACGCACCTACACTGGGGGCATAAATAAACAGAAGCAGAGTTGGGAATGGTGGTGCAGGCCTAGAATCCTGGCACCGGCAGGGGATCAGTAAGTTTAAGACCATCCTTGGCTACACAGCTGGTTCAGATCTAGTCTAGGGTACAGGAGACCCTGTCGGGAGACTGAGACTCAAGGCTTTCTCGGAGGCCCCGATAAAAAGACAAAGGGGAGGTTAGTTGTGCGTCATTGTCCAGAAGCAGGCTGGGTAGGTCTGAGGCTGGGGCCCGTGCCGCAAAGGAGTGAGGACTGCAGCTTACTGGGATCCTGTTCTTCCCCGTGGGCTGTGGCTATCAGTCCTTGGGCAGAAGTAGGTGTCTGAGTATCATGTATTCTCTTTGCCAGCATCGTCTGATTTAGCTCTCTGCTACTTTGGCCCATTCTCCCCTTACAAATACTGTGTAAGATGCTGTATTTCTTTCTTAATGGCTCAGCATGAGCCACCAACTTCTGCAGCTCCTCCCGGTCCCAGCTGTCTGTCTTCTTTATTCTCACTCCCAGTCCTGCCCCGTGACACCTTTACTTCTATGGGTTCAGGGCAAGATCCTGTCTTAAAAAAAAAATGAAAAATGAGCTAGAGATAGCTTAGTACTTAAGAAAACAGTATGGCCAAGTGTGATGATACAAGCCTTTAATCCCAGCACTTGGAAGGCAGGTGGATCTCTGTGAGTCTGAGGCCAGCCTGGTCTACAGAGTGAGTTTCAGGACAGCCAGAGCCATGCAGAAAGATCCTGTCTCAAAACACCAAAATACATAAAATAAAGAATGAAGAAAACAGCCTGCCCTTCCAGAAAACCTGAGCTCAGTTCCCAATTCTCATGTCAGATGGTTCACAACCTCCTGTAACTGCACTTCTGTGGATCCAAAGCCTCTGGCTTCTGGGGGCTTCTCCATACATCATATACACATAATTAAAATAATTTTTTTAAAAATGAAAAAACCCCAAATGGGGTGACAAAGTGATAGATGTATATAGATCACTCTGACGCAATGTTGGTAAGATCCCTGGGTTTTGTTTTTTTGAGGCAGTATTTTCACTACGTAGCCCTGGCTGTCCCGGAATGGCCTACGAGGCCCAGGATAATCTTAAACTCACAGAAATCTCCTCTGTCTCTTAAGTGCTGGGATTAAAGGTGTGGGCTACCACACCCACATAAAATCCCTGATGGGGGTCACGGGAACATCCTAGTCCTGAATCCCTTGGGTCTTCCTGAGGAATGAGAACTCTTTCTATTCTCACGAGATGGATTCTGGTGGGTCCTGGGAAGCTTCAGGATGGAGGCCCCTCCAGAAGACCACAGCCCAGAAGAAAAGCTTGGAACTCTGTGCCTTACCCATCCCTTGTTCATTAGGGGAGTGAAGCTGCCATAAAAGGCTCTCAACTGCAGTTCAGGGCTTCTGAGCTGGTGATCACATGGAAGTGTCATGAAGGCCATGCATGAATTACCCTCTATGCCCACACACGGCCCACGCACGTCTTCCAGTTGGCCACTCCTGAGTTGTAATTTCCTAAGAAACCAGTGATGGCAGGTGCTTCCTTGAATCTCTCAGCTGTTACAGCTCTCAATCTGAAAACTAGGCACTCGGAGGTGCAGGGGCAACCTGGGGCTTGTGAGGGCCATCTGAAGCAGGCAATGTCTTGACAGACTGAGTGCTGTAACTTGTGGGTTCAGATGCCAGCATAGGGGAGACCCCAAGATAGGGTCCACAAAATGGAGAATCACTTGGGATCTGGAGAATTTTGAACCCAAGTTTGTGTGAGGTTTTGAGAGGAGAGAAATCGTTTTCTTGTTTAAGTGGGGGCTTAGGCTGTAGCTCAGTGTGCAGGGTGTTACCTAGTAAACACGAGCCCAGGGCTTGATCACTAGCACAAAAACACGACTCCGTCGGTAAAGGTGCTAACTGCCAAGGCTGATGACTGAGCTTGGTCCCTGGCACCCATCTGGCGGAAAGAGCCGATTTTCACTAAGCTGTCCTGGCGCCTCCACGCTCAGCCCCTGACCACGTGACTCCTCCACTGTAAATGAACAAATGAGGAGGGAAAGAAGGGAAAGAAAACCAGAACCCACACAGATGCTCAGGGAGATGAAGGCGCAATGAAACATTACAGGAAAGAGACCAAAGAAAGGAAGCTACTGTAGGACGCAGTGATGCGCTCAGAGGAAGCGGGATTCTGGCATAACAATGGGAAGGAACGAGCAATGCAGGCAAATGGGAGCAAATTCCATGTTGACAAAGGCAAGGGCACTCTGGGACTGGAGGTTGTGAGCCCAGATCCTAGTTACTTCAGGAGCAGGCAAGGGGATCACAAGCTAAGGGCACACCAGGGACAAAGAATGAATTCAAGGCCAAGCGAACTTTAATGAGACCATGTGTCAAAATAATGAAAGGGGTGTGTGTGTGTGTGTTGTTCAGTGGTAGTGGTTAAGAGAACTTGATTCTCTTGCAGAAGACCCCTATTTGGTTCCCAGCAACCACAATGGTCCCAGAAGATGTGACACACCTCCAAGGACACCTGCATCATATCATGTGCACACACTCACACACAGGCACACACAGATACATTTAATAAAAATAAAATAATTTTAATTAATTTATTTTATATGCATGAATGTTTTGTCTGCATGTATATATGTGCACCGTGTGCATGTCTAGTGCCATCGAAAGTTGGAAGAGGGGATCAGATCCCTCAAAACTGGAGTTATGTAAGGTTGTGAGCCACCATGTGGGTGATGGGAACTGAACCTGGGTCTTCTGTAAGAGCGGCAAGTGTCTTAACTGTGGAGCCATTCTCCTGCCCCAAATAAAATAACTATAAAAAATAAACAGCAAACAAACAAACAACTAAAGCTGGGTGCGGTGGCACACATCTTTAATCCCAACACTCAAGAGTCGGAGGCAGGAGGATCTCTATAAGCTCAAGCCCAACCTGGTCTATGCAGTGAGTTCCAGGCCAGCCAGAGCTAAATGGAAAGACCTTATCTCAAAAACAAACAAATAAAAAAGAAGGCTGAGGATATAACTTGGTCACAGAGCACCGGCTAACCCCCAAGTGAGGGGCTGGGGTGTGGCTCAGTGGTAGAGCATTTGCAGCTGCCTGGATTCTATCCCTAGCCCTGAACAGAAACACACAAGGACTTCAGGAAATCTGACCAGAGGGAGTTGGCGAAACTGTGAGAGGAGACCGGGTTGACAAATGTTTCTGTCTTGGCAGACCTGACGGACACCCATTCAACTCCTCCTTGGGATAGGCCTCTGAGACATAAGAAAAAAGGCTCTAGAAAGTTACCGTTCTCACGGAGTCTGATGTGCATGACAAAGGCCGTAACACAAGTATGGAGACTGGGGGACAAATCTGTAAAGTTGGTTCTCCCACTTAACATGGTGGAGGGGATCACTTGGGCGTCAGGCCTGTTCAGCAAGTTCTTCACCTACTGAGCCTCTCTCCAGCCCCGGACCTGGGATTTTTAACTTCAGTTGTGTCTTAAAGGAGGCTTTCATTCTCTCACTCCGTGTTTTCCCTGCTTCTTTTCCTTCCTTCCCAGTCTCTAGCTCAGGCTAGCCTCAAACTCACTAGGTAGCTGAGGCTAACCCTGAACGTCTGCCTGATCTTCCTGCTCCCACCTCTCAAGAGCTGGGATTACTGGTGCGGTACCACCACTTCTGGTTTATGTGGTGCTGGGGAGAGGAATGCAGGAGTTCACACATGCGTAGTGAGCACCCTACTGGCTGAGCAACACCCCCAACAGTCTCCTCTTCTACTTGCTTTGAACCAAAGCTGCCTTCAATTCTGCACCTGGTTCTCACTGTCACTTCAGATGAGAAAAGACAGAAGGGGCTATGTGCTTAGAGCCCACGCAGGAGGCAAAGTCAGTTACGTACAGTTACTCCTCTCTAACAAAGTGTATGCCCCAGTCTATACTCCGTTTTTGTGTTTTTCTTTTCCTATGTAGCCCAGACTGGCCTCGAACTGACAGAGATCCACCTGCCTCTGCTTTCCTAGGATTAAAAGTGTGCTCCACCATGGCCGGCAGGTGCGCAGGCCATGAAGTCCACGTGGAGGTCAGAGGAAAACCTGCAGGAGGACTCAGTTCTCTCCTCCCACCACGTGGTCTCGGGATCAAATTCAAGTTGTCTGGCTTCGTGGCAGGCACTTTACCCGCGCGCCCTAGTTACATTTTATTGCTGCTACAGACTGTGACCAAAAGCAATTTAGGGAGGAAAGGGTTTATCAGGTTTACATCCCAAACATCATCCATTACTGGGGGGAAGAGCAGGGCAGGGACCTAGAGGCAGAGTTCACGGAGCTGTGCTGCCTACTGGCTTGCCCCTCATGGCTCGTTCAGCCTGCTTTCTTATTGAACCAGGACCACCAGCCCGGGGGTGGCGCCATCCACATTGGGCTGGGCCCTCCCCCACTGAAATTCAAGAAATTTCAAGAAATCCACAGACTTGCCACATGCCAAGCTGATGGAGCCATTTTCTTAACTGCAGTTCCCTGTTCCCAGCACACCGCTGAGCCATCTCGCTGGTCCCTAAGTTTGGAAGTACTTGTTCACTGTCCCCAACTAGAGGGGAAGTAGGAGGCCACAGTGCATGTTAATTCAGAACCCAACCCAGGCGAAGCCATCGAGAAGAACCGGTTTTTAAGGGGGCGCAGTTCTAAAATTACTCCCCAGTACCATTGCCCCCCTTCTCCTGAAACTGAAAATCTGATTTCATCCTCACTGCTTGTGGCTCTGTTTGCTCTGTGCTGTTTTTCAGTGTGCCATCGGCCACTTGTGTTGATCATGGGCTGAGTCCTGGCCTCCTGCCTTAGGCTGGGTGGTACCCGAGGGCAGGATCTGCGTCTGTCTGCTCTTTCCGAGCCCAGTTCAGTGCCTAACACCAGTAGACACTCAAGCCGTAATTACTGAGGAAACAGATTCTTGTCATTAGTAACTTTGGAAACAATTGTTTTTCATTTTATGTGTACGGATGTGCATGTGTATATGTGTATCACATATAGGCCTGGTGCCCTCAGAGGTCAGAAGATGGTGTTGGATACCTTGGAACTAGAATTATGTTTTTTTTTTTTTGTTTTGTTTTTTTGTTTTTTCGAGACAGGGTTTCTCTGTGGTTTTGGAGCCTGTCCTGGAACTAACTCTGTAGATCAGGCTGGTCTCGAACTCACAGAGATCCGCCTGCCTCTGCCTCCCAAGTGCTGGGATTAAAGGCGTGCGCCACCACCGCCCGGCAGGAACTAGAATTATGGATGGTTGTGAATCACCATGTGGGTGATTGAACTTGGGTCTTCTGCAAGACCAATAAGCACTCTTAACCTATGAGCAACTCCACCCCCTCATTATTAACTTTTAAAAATTATTATTATTAGAGAGAGAGAGAGAGAGAGAGAGAGAGAGTGTGTGCATGTGGAGGCCAGACGCTGGCATCCAATTTCTTCCACTACTGCCCCCCAACCTTATAGACCGGGTCTCTCTCTCTGAACCCCGAGTGTACCCAATAGACTGGCTACTTTGCCCTGGATCTATCTGTCCCCACCCCCAGCGCTAGGATTACAGATGTGCACAATCAATACAGCTTTTATGTGGGTGCTGGAGATTAAACGCAGGTCGTCAGCCTTGACAAGTGCCTTTATGAACAGAGACATTTCACCTGCCTCCCACTTATATGTACAGACACATACATGCATGTGTACACACACACACGTATACATATATATGGAAGGCAGGGTCCCAATAGCCCAGGTCAGCTTTGAAGCCTTGTTTCTGTTTATAGGAATGTCCATAATCACTATGAACTTTCTAGAAAGCTAATACACAGGAAGTAACCTAAGAAGCAGTAAGACACAATATAATTTGGTTAAGTAATATACTCTTTGGAAAAATGTTCAGTGAAAGGGAAGAACAGGCAGGCACAAAGATACTCATCCTGCATCGACCCAGAGGGAAACCATAGCGAACGGTCTTATTAAATGATTAAATGATGCTACAGACGGCTTAAACAACACATGCATATTGGCTTTGCACCTGTAGATGGTAATATTCAAAGAAAACAAAATCATTTTCCAACATTGGCATGGGTGTGGGCACAAAGGACAGGGACACTGAAGGTCGGTGAGACTAAATTTAGCTGTGGTCCGGATTCTGGGCTCTGGGCCCCTCTCTTGACCTCATTGGAGCCTGTGCCAGGGGTCAGTTCAGGATGCTCAGCAAATCCTCCTGACCAGGACGCCACTTTTGATATCTTCCAACCTTCAGTTACCTTTCTTCTACTTCCCAGTTGCTCTGGCAATGTGGTAACTGAAGATGTAGCATCTAGAGTAAAACCACCCACACTATTTACTAAGCAGCTACTATGTGCCAGGCATTCTTCTCAGTGCTAGGTAGGAAAAGAGAAGCCTTGTTCTCATGGAAGCTACACCGTAGTGGAAGAGCCGGAATAGCTAATACTTATATAATCAGGTAGTTCCTGCTTCCAGTCAACACAGTCCAACCCAGTCTGACACGAGCTGCATTTCGTGGCCAAAATAGAGGCGCCAATGCCCTTATTGAAATATCGTCTACAGCCGAGGGTGGTGCATGCCTATGGCCCTAGCACTTGGGAGGCTGAGGCAGGGGGATTCCTGAATTCCAGGCTGCCTTGGGCTACATGGCAAGACCTTGCTTCAAAAAAAAAAAAATAAATAAAAGGCTACTCAAGATAGTGTTTGAATGTCTCAACCCTCAGCATCGACCCCACTTACCCTTGCAGCTTCATCTCTGGGCATCCATGTACCCTGCACCCGAGGATGATCTCATGACAGCTTCCTTTGATTTTATCCGTAGCGATCTATCAACTAGAGCCAGGGCTAGGCCCAGGCTGTTCTCCACAGGCTCTTTGGGGGTTCATCCCTTACCACGCAGCCCTGCGACCCTTCATGCGACAGCCAATTGGCCTCGTTCATCTTTCCTGTCAAAGGACAGCCACCTGAGGCCAGCCTCAGGGTAGAGGGAGGAGGGCGAGCTTTACGGAGAGCACGCTTGGGTCCCCTCTGGGAGCCTGAACTTCCGGGTGGTGCCTCTGCAGGGGCTGCTCTAGGAATCCGGCTCGGTGATCTGGAGGACCGGGAGCCCCTCCATTGGGAAAAGGAAGTCATTGCGTCTGCGCAGCAGCTGTCCTCTGCAGGGAGGCGGGATCAAGGGCGGAGCGAGAGGACCGCAATGGCCAGTGAGCGCACGTTGTCCTACAAGGGGGCGGGGCGACGCGAGGAGGGCGGGGCGCGACCGGATGCTGGAAAGAGAGTCTCTCCAGCTATCTGATTTTTAGAAGATTATTTTTACAGACCCACAAAATGGCTCAGCAGGTACAGGTGCTTGCCGCCAAGTCTGATAACCTGAGTTCGATACCCGGGAGCCACATGGTCAAAGGCGAGAGCTGACTGCTGTAAATTATTCTCTGACCTCCATACATGCACCTTGGGTGTGCACATACACAAAATAAAATGTAATAAAAATGATTTATTATTATTTTAAATTAGGGTGTGTGTGTGTGTTTGAGTGCCTGTGGAATCTAGAGGTCCGACTTGGGTTTCCTCTTCAGTCCCTCGTTTTTGTTTTTGAGATGGTCCCGCTATGAAGTCCTGTTCGACCTGGAATGCCCTATGTACATGAGGCTGGCTCCCAACTTACAGACCCGCCTGCCTCTGCTTCCCCAGTGCTGGGATTAGGGGCACACATGCACACATCACCATACCGGGCTCTCCGTCTGTCTTTTTTTTTTTTTTTTTTTTTTTTTTTTTTTTGAGACAAATTCTCTCACTGAACCTGTGTTTGATAGAAGTGACAGGCATCTCCAGAAGCCTATGTGTTCTTTAACCAGAACAGCTGAACAGCCTCTCCTCGGGAGTGGAACTGTGTGAACGGCGTGGATGGGAAGGGAGCCCTTAGCGGATAGAGGGTTCCATCTGCAGATCAGTTCCCTGTAGTGTCAAAGAGGTAGATACTAGTGGATGTGCTATGTGGATCAGCTCCTTATCAGCAAGTCAACTTTCCTGTCCATCCGAGGCTTTGCAGTAAGTAACCCTCCAACCTGGAGCTCACCAAATAGTCTGCCCGACCAGCGAGCCCCGGGACCCCCCCCCCCCGACCTCTCCAGCACTGGGTCACAAATGCCTGACCAGGGAGCCCAGGACCCCCCACCTCCGCCTCTCTAGCGCTGGGTTACAAATGCCTGACCAGCGAGCCCCAGGACCCCCCCTAACCCCCCTCTCCCCCTCCAGCACTGGGTTACAAATGCCTGACCAGTGAGCCCCAAGACCCCCCCCTCCAGCACTGGGTTACAAATGCCCGCCCCACCATGCACATGACAAGCAGGTTACCAACTAAGCCATTTCCCTGGCCCACATCTCTTGTGTGGAGATGAGATCACAGGCCTTGGCTACCAGGCAGTTCCCTACGATAACTAAGAGACCTGAAGCTACCTTTAGAGGGTTTTGCTGGAGAGATGGCTCAGTGGTTAAGAGCATTGCCTGCTCTTCCAGAGGTTCTGAGTTCAATTCCCAGCAACGACATGGTGGCTCACAACCATCTGAAATGAGGTCTGGTGCCTTCTTCTGGCTTGCAGACATACATACAGATAGACTATTGTATACATAATAAATAAATATTTAAAAAAAATAGAGGGTTTTGGATAAACTACTTAAAGCTGTCATAGCTTTCTGGCTGGGGCTCCTTTGCTCTGCCAGTCAACAGGAATTGTGGGTAGGCGAGGAGAAGTTCTTTTGGTGCTGATAAACCCAGAACTTAAGTCGTGAAAACTAGGGGCTTGTAGCTCCAGGCTTTAGGAGCCAGTGGCTGGCTCTTAGGTGCACAGTCTGGGTTTACTGCACTGGGCTTTAACCAGCAGAGCCCCTGGTACTTGGCAGCTATGGTCATCTTTGGCTTCTAGCGGCAGGGGGTGGGGCCTCTGAGAATTGGTCTTGAAGGTTTTTTTTTTTCTTTTAAAAAATGACACTATGAGAGCTGGAGAGATGGGCAGCAGTGAAGAACACTTGCTGCTCTTCCACGGCACCTGAGTGTGGGTGGTTCTTGTAGTTGTTTTGTTTTTTAATACACTGAGATTTCATCTTACTTATGAGACAGGGTTTCTCTGTGTTGCTTTGGAGCCTGTCCTGGAACTTGCTCTGTAGACCAGGCTGGCCTCGAACTCACAGAGATCCACCTGCCTCTGCCTCCCAAGTGCTGGAATTAAAGGCGTGTGCCACCACCACCCATCCTCTCTCTCTCTCTCTCCTCTCTTTCCTTTCCCTCCCCTCTTCTCCCCTCCCCCCCTCTCGCCCTGGGTGGTCTGACTGTCACTGTGTGAACCAGGCTGACCTGGTCTCAGACTCACAGAGTTCCACCTGCCTCTGCAAGTGCTGGGATCAAAGGTGTGCACTACCACACCTGGCCTTTCTTTTTAAAAAGATATTTACTTAGTGTGTGTGTGTGTGTGTGTGTGTGTTATATGTACATGAATGCAGATACCCAGAGAGGCCAGAAGAGGGTGTTGGATCCCCCTGGAGCTGGAGTTATAGGTGGTCGTGATCTATATAAGAAATTTATTGGGATGACTTCCAGGCTGCAGTGTAGCTAATCCAGCAATGGCGAACTATAAATGGAAAGCCCAAGGATCCAGAAGTTGCTCAGTCCCACAGGGCTGGATGTCCCTGTTGGCGGAGGTGTGGGTGAGCCAGCCCCGAAGTTGTAAGCTTGGGAGAACTGTCCCCACTACTCATCCATCATTTGCCGTGTGGGTGGGAGAGAGATGCCCCCATTAACTCCCTCAATCCCCCCAATCCTTACAGCCTGCAACAGATGTTTGAGATGACCTTCCCCGTGCCAGCTGCAGCACTCAGGAAAGCAGGCCCTGCTCCTCTGATGTGGGACGTCCCTCTGTATATGTGTTGTGCTTATTGGTTGATGAATAAAGCTTTTTGGGCCAATGGCTTAGCAGAGTAAAGCCAGGCAGGAAATCAGAGCAGAGATAGAGCAGGCAGAGTCAAAGAGAAGTCATGTAGCTGCTGAAGGAGAAAGATGCCCAGAACTGTTGCAATAAGGAGCAGTGGCCCGCTTCCCGCCGCCTGGCTAGCTTTACCCGAAATAATTACATGGAAACTGTATTCATTTTAACACTGCATGGCCCATTATATCTAGCCTCTTCTTGGCTAACTTACATCTTAATTAACCCATTTCTAATAATCTATGCCACCACGAGGTCATGGCTTACCAGCATGAGTCTAACCAGCATCCGTCTTGGGAAGGGGAATCATGGCGTCTGCCTGTCTCTGCTTTCTTCCTCCCACAATTCTGTTCTGTCTTCCCCACCTACCTATGTTCTGACCTATCAGGCCAAGCAGTTTTCTTTATTAACCAATGAAAGCAACAGATAGATAGAAGACCCTCCTATATCACAGAACCTTTACTGGTAACCACAGTCTCATGGCGATGCACAGATGAATAGAAATGGGTTAATTTAAGAAAAGAGCTAACTAGACATGCACCTAAGTCATTGGCCAAACAGTGCTGTAATTAATATAGTCTCTATGTGATTATTAGGGTCTGGATGGCCAGGACACATACTAGCGGTCTCCTGTTGTGGGAGGTGTGGGTGACCCAGCCCCAATGTTGGGAGCAAGAGAGAGCTGTCACCATTATTCATCCGACATGTAGCAGCACGGACAGAGGAGGGATACCCTCCCCCAACCCCACCTCTTGCCCATCATTGGCCTGAGACAGGTGGAAGAACTGACCCTGAGGGCATGAAAGCAGGAGAATTTGCCCCACCCCTCCCTCATCACTGCCAGAGTGAATTAGTGGGGGGGGGCAATGCTGGAGAGCTCACCCTGGCGGTGAAGACCAACCTTACAGGTGCCCAGGCCAAGAACCTGAGTTATGACTTGGCACACCCCAGTATCTACCTCATCTATGATCTGCTGGGGCACGGGAAGGGGCCTGACTTGCAGACCCAAAGCTGCCGGATCTCCACAGCACAGAGCAACAACAGGCTAGCCAAGAAGAGTCCCCGTGAGGGCCCAGGATTGGTAGTGCAGTAGAAACCAGAGGCCTCCCACTAGACCTTTGACTAGGCATGAACACTTGCAAGTAAAGATGCACGGACAAAGGGGTTCACTGTGTGACTCTGTGTCACACTGCAGCTGCCATGACGAAACTTTTAATTTGTTCCTTTTTCCCCTTTCTCTTAGATTTTGTTTTATTTGGGAGGAGTGTTGCGGGGCGGGGGGCGGATGTGAAGGGATGGGGAAATGAATGGCATCAAGATGCATGATGTGGGGGTTGGAGATGTGGCTCAGCGGTTGGGAGTCAGAGATTGGGAGCACTGACTGCTCTTCCGGAGGACCCAGGTTCAACTCCCAGCACCCACATGGCAGCTCACAACTGTCTGTGACTCCAAGATCTGACACCTCACTTAGACATACATGCAGGCAAAACACCAATGCAAATGACAATAAGAATAAATAAAATGAAAAAAGACACATGATGTGAAAGACACGCTGAATAAATAAAGAGAAAGTAAAAAGAAAGGTGAGCATGGCCCGGCTCTAAGGTCTTCTTCCTCTTTTACCAGATGACCTGTGTCCCCCTCAAATGTCATCTCCCGTGTGTATCAGAGGCCCAGCCTGGTCCTGGACTTTCAGCCTTCCCAGCTTCAAGCTGGATAAACCTCTTTGCTTCATGAGATGTCCAATCTTGTGTATTTCGCCACAGCAACACAAACAAACTCTGGCTGCAAATCCTCATGTTCATGATTGGAGCCCTGTACACTCGGTCACAACCGGGTTCAGACTAGAGCCCTTGCACTCCCGGGTGACAATTCGACACCAGGTGGGTAATGTTTCCACATGTGTGCTTAGATTCACACTTTAGTGCAATCATTTTTTTTCTTCTTCCAATTTTTTATGTGCGTTTGTGCTTGCAAGCACACGCATGCCACGGGATCATGTGAAGGTCAGAGAAGAGCCCACAGGGGTTAGTCTTTCCCTTTCCTCTATGTGGGATCTGGGGGATTGAGCTAAAGTTGTCAGGCTTGGTGGCAAGCTCCTTCACCTGCTGAGCTATATCCCTGACCCCATCTCATTTTTCTCCCTCCTCCTCTTCTTCCTTTTAAATATTTTATGTGTATGAGTGCTTTGCCTGCGGGTATGTCTGTGCACCATGTTTATGCCCGTGTTGGGTGGCTCACAGCCAGTCACAGGTGTAGCTGAAGCTCTAGGAGTTTTGCCTCCCTCTTCTGGCCTACTCAGGTATTGCACTCATTTGCACATTTTCCCCCACCCTCAAAATAAACCGAAATAAATCTTAGAAAACCAAAAGTCGCCGCAATGCAAATTCAACTATTTCTGTTTTGGTTTTGTTGCTATTTGTTTGGTTTGGCTTTTTGGTGTTTTTTTTTTTTCTATGAAAACTCGGGGAACTCATCATGAAGAGGAAAGCTAACATAGTCAGGTTACCTCAAATGCCCCAGCCACCCGCAACCGCTGGGAAATGTACAGGTGCTAAGGAAGGATGTTCTAGAAGGCCAACTATGACTAAGAGCTAAGTGGAGGCTGCTTCCTCTGGAAAAGCAGATTCCAGCAAGCCGAGCGAGTCTGAGAACTCGCTTAGGCACTCAGTGTTCTTCAGTGTCAAAGTTGCCCAAGTATTTTTAAACTGTGGAGACTTTTATTGATTTACCCAGCTGAAGATGGGATGAAGTCAGTACAAAATTGCAAAGAAATCTCTCATTAGATGAGTTTTTTCCTCCTCCACTATATATTTAGAAGGTTTTTGTTCAATACGGAACAAAACCACCCTGAGCTTTCTGTGTGTTACGGGCAGAATGGTGCCCCGACTTCTGTCCCCAAAGTCACAGAGTGAAGTCCTAATTGAGGTTCCTCATAATAGACTATATTTAGGGCTTCCTTTCCACCTCCCCCGTCCCCCTTCCTCCTCTCCTCTACCCTTTATTCTTTGTTTTATTGTGCGTGGGTGGTTGGGGAGACTGTGCATACATGCGTCGCATATGTATGGAGGTCAGAGAACCGTTTGTAGGAGTCTTCTCTCTCCTTCCACCAAGTGGGTGCCAGAGATCAAACTCAGGTCATCAGGTTTGGGTGGCTGGACCCTCCCCTGCTGAGCCATCTCACAGGCTCTCTTTATTTTCAATGTGGGCTTTTGCTGCACAGCCGAGGCTGGCCTTAAATTCACAGTCCCTTTGCTTCAGTTTCCAGGGTGCTGGTCTCTGGTCACCTTCCCTCATCCTGAGACCCCAGCATCTCACACTTCAACTGTCCTACCTCCAGCTAACAAAAGCTTCATGTAAGATCTCAGAAAAATCATGCATATGTGTGTGCCCATGGATGCAGGTGCTCCCAGAGGCCAGAAAGCCGTGTTGTTTACCCTGGAGCTGGAGTTACAGGCGGTTGTGACCTGCTGACCTGCTTGGTGTGGGTGCTGGGCAAGAGCGGAATGTGCTCTTAACCACTGAGCTATCTCTCCAGGCCCCAGTGTGTGTGTGTGTGTGTGTGTGTGTGTGTGTGTGTGTGTGTGTGAGAGAGAGAGAGAGAGAGAGAGAGAGAGAGAGAGAATAGAGCCTAGAGAACAACCTTAGGTGTTATCCTTAAGAACATTATCCACCTCCTTTGAGACAGTGTCACTCCCTGGCCTGGGGCTCACCAATCAGGCTAGACTAGGCAGATGCAATACCACTGAGTCACGCCTCCAGCCCCTCACTGGGGGATTCTAGGCAGGGGCTCTACCACTGAGTCACGCCTCCAGCCCCTCACTGGGAGATTCTAGGCAGGGCTCTACCACTGAGCCACACCCCAGCCCCTCACTGGGGGATTCTAGGCAGGGGCTGTACCACTGAGCCACACCCCAGCCCTGGTTATATTATTTCCACTAGAAGCACTGAGAACTACAATTTCTCTGCATTCTTGCCAGGATTTGAAATTATCAGTGTTATTGCTTTCATTTTTTGGTTTGGTTTTGGTTTTGGTTTTTTGAGACAAGGTTTCTCTGCGTAGCTCTTGCTGTCCTGGAACTCACAGAGATCCGCTTACCTCTGCCTCCCGAGTGCTGGGATTAAAGGCGTGCGCCATCACCACCACCACCAGGCTATCTTAGTCATTCGAATACAAACTTAGCATTACTTCATTGTGACTTCAATTGCTGTCTTCCTAACGGCCAATCATATTAATGTTATGTATGACTTCAAGTAAATACTTCATCATGTCCATTGTCTGTTTCACCCCCTTCCCTTCCCCTCCATTTGTCCCCTCCCTGCTCTCTGTTATCCCTATCTTTTCCTTCCCCTTCTCTTCTTGGGATGGGGCCCAAAACCTTTGCATATGCTGAGTGTGTTACCAGTCACTTGTGGGATGGTTGCCCTGCATCATTTCTGTCACTGTGAGAAAACACCCCGACAAGCCTGTGGGGGTGGTGCACACCTTTAATCCCAGCACCAGGGAGGCAGAGGCAGGTGGATCTCTGAGTTTGAAGCAAACCTGATCTATGTAGAGAATTCCAGAAGAGCCAGGCTACATAGTAAGAGCCTGTCTAAAATGAAACAAAACAAAACAAAAAACAAAAACACAAAACCAAAACTTCATCCATTGTTTGGGCTGGTCTTGAACTTCCGGTCCTCCTATCTGCCTTTAGAGACCTGGAATCATGGCTTTGCAGCCCTGTGTTTATGAGCAGAATCCCTCAGTGAAACTGTCTGGCCTGGAGATTTCCTTTGTAGGAGTGAGGATAGATAGAGTTAATGCAGCAAGTCTGTTTTGCTGCAGTTCCACGTATCCCTGTAGCCATGGCAATGACCCTTGGTCACATTCTGAAAACGGAACGATCATCCTCACAGAGCTATTGGGAAGGAGTTATTCTCTGTGCCCAAAATAGAATCAAGACGAATCTGGCTGCAAACCAGCACAGAGGAGCACACCTGTGATCTTAGCCCTTGGGAGGTGGAGGCAGGAGGAGTTCATTTGGGTTACATAGCATGAGGCCAGCCTGGGCTACATGCAACTGTGTATCAGAAAAAGACAAACTAAGGGCCGGAGAGATGGTTCCGTGGGCACGAGTACTTGCTATTTAAGCATGGGGACCTGAGTTTGAACCCCCATCACTGTGTAAAACACAGAGCATGACCGTTTATAGGCCTGTAACTCCAGGGCAAAGGGGGGCAGAGACGGAATTCTCAGGGACTTGCTGGTCAACAGTCTAGCTCCAAATGCAATGAGAGACCTTGTGTCAAGGCCATAGGGTGGGGTTGCTGATGTTCGCCGCTGGGCTTGTGCGGCTGCGCACACACGTGAGCACATGCAACAAATGCATCTGTGGAAAACCTAATGCCACGATGAGCTAGGCCATCCTGGCAGCTCTGGTTCGGGTGCCGGACGTACTCAAAGGCTCACGTGTTGAAGACTGGGTGCCCAGTTGATGGCGAGACTGGGAAGTGATGGGAACTTTCAGAGGTGAGGCCTGGTTGGAGGAATCCATCACTGTCAGACCTGGAAGGACTCATAGCATCCCCACCCCTTCCTCTTCCTCTCTGCTTTTCAGACGTCAATAGGTGAGCAGCCTTGCTGTCCCCCATTTCCTGGCATTCCTCCCACCTTGTCAGAGATGCACAGCAGCCCGGAGACCGGGCTGAAACCGGAGCTCCAATAACCTTTTCCTCTTCTGGCTGGCTGCCCCAGAGCCGCAGAGTTACTCTGTCAGAGTGACAGCCAACACAGCAGGTGTAGTTTTTAAAAACTGTGATTAATGTGTGTGTGTGTGTGAGTGTGTGAGTGTGTGTGTGTGTGTGTGTGATTGTGTATGGCTGTATAAGGAGGACAGGGGACAACTTGCAGAAGCCAGATCTCTCCTTCATGTGATCATGTGATCCCAGGGAATCAATCTCAGGTCACCAGGCTTGGTGACAGATGCCAGTACTTACTGCCACTTCTCACTAGCTCTTTGTGCAAGCACATGCTAGACACCCACATTTGCAAACACAGCTGGTCCTGCTCTTACCCTTCCATCCTCATGCCCCTGAGGCCGGGTCTTTCAGGGAATCTGGAGCTAGGCTGGCAACTGGCAAGCCCCCAGTACCTGTCTCTGCCTCCACAGCACTGGGTTACAATGTGCCCTTGACTGGTTTATGTGGGGCCTGGGGATTTGAACTCAGGTCCTCCTGCTTGTGCAGCAAGCACTCTTACCCCCTGAGCCATCTCTCCAGCCTGCCAGCATGTTTAAAGAAGGCATGGGGATTCACCATACTCACTGGGTGCTTTGTATGGGACCGTGGTAGTCACCAAACAGGCATGTGACCAACTCCTGTGGAGAATTTTGACGCTAGGACTCAAGTGAGATTTCCAGGACAAGGACATCCCAAACCAGCCTCTGCTTTTTGCTCCTGAAGCAAAAAGCGTGTGCCTGACCCCGCCACCTTCCAGCTATTTTTATCTCTTTCCTGCTGTGCCTGCATTGAATGTATCTGCTGAAATAAATCCTAACTGTGAAAATCCTTCCATGTGAGTTATGTGGGGCCAGCTGAAGTAGAACAGAAAGACAGGGAGAATTAAGGGGGAGGGGAGAGAAAAGGAGCAAATGCACACATGCACAGATGACATTCACGTGTGTTCACGCATGCACACACAGACATACACAGAGACACAGACATACACACACACACACACACACACACACACACATATTCAATTGCTCGGTGTACTCAAAACTATTGCCCCGGGGGTAGCCAACAAGAGCACATGCTGCTCTCGCAGAGGACCAAGGCTCAGGTCCCAGTATCTGCTTAGCTACTCACAACCATCCATACCTATACAATTCCAGGGGATCCAGTGCCCTCTTTTGGTCTCTCACAGGCACTAGGTATGCATGCCGTGCTCATGCACACATGAAGGCAAAACATACTTACAAATAAAAATAATCTCTGTCAAAAACAAAACAACACAAAACCTATTGTCCCTATGAAGACAGAGAATATCCTCAAATGGTACAGGCCCTTGGAATAATTCCAAGGGCTCCTGCTGGCTTCAGGGAACCTTGTCAGATGACAAAGGTCCATTTTTGTTTTCTATAAAAAGATGGGCAGCTGAGACATAATTTGCTCACAATTCCACCAGATCCTGAGAAAGGAAGTACAATGGCTAAGGCTCTGTTTGGTTTCTGTCACAGAGCTACTTCTAGAAGAGGCAGAAAGACAGGACAGTCTGGGCATTGTGGCACAGTGTACCAAGGTCTGTGAAGTCTCCAGTCCCGAGACAGAGCCATGTCACATGACCTAATGTCAGGGCTGTATAATGAGTGAAAATCAAAATCTCATTTGAAACTAGGTTTCTCATCCAGAGTCATTATTGACAACATGATTAAAAAAAAAAAAACAAAAACAAAAAACCACCACCAACAACAAATGGTTTCAGGAATACACTGTGGAGAAAAGAATCACTGCTTAAGATGAGAGACAGTCCAACTGTTGTCTATACTGTGGTATCTTGTGCAGTTCCTAACATGGGGAGTGCATTTTTTTTCTTCAGTTACAGGATGTCTCATCCCTTCACCATACCCAGTATCTCGTCCCTCTGGATGACTGGCCACAGATGAGGGTAAGCTAAGAAGTTTTTTCAACCTCAGAGTAACTCTCATCAGCTCCAACCTAGCTGCCTGCTTTTCATTGTGTGAATATTGAAACAGAAAGAGGGAGTACAATTGAATCAGATATCAAAGCAAATTATACAGTGAGATAATTAAGTGCTGGAGAAGGTTCAAGCAGATTCAAGGTTAACAGTTAACTTGAACAAGAATCTAACAATAAAGGCAGAATTTCAAAATAGCTGGGAAGAGAGGGATTCATTAGAAACAATTGGATAATCACTGGAGAGCAGAGAAGAGTTGGTGCTCATTCTATCTGGACCCAAGCCAGGCCTTATATATTAGGCAGGTGCTCTACCACTGAGCCACACCCCAGCCCCTCACTGGGGGATTCTAGGCAGGTGCTCTACCACTGAGCCATACCCCAGCCCCTCACTGGGGGATTCTAGGCAGGGGCTCTACCACTGAGCCACACCCCAGCCCCTCACTGGGGGATCTAGGCAGGTGCTTTATCACTGAACTACACTCCCAGTTACTCACCGGGATTCTAGGCAAGTTCTTTAATAAAGTTAAGAAAATTTAAATTAATTAAAATAAAGCATGAGGGGTATGTGGACAAGTATAGGAAGGCTAGGCATGGTGGCACACAGCCGTTAGCACAAATGAGGTCGAGACAGGAGGATCAGGAACACGGCAGCCATGATGCTCAGTAAAGTGTTTGTGCGCACACAAGTACCAGGATTTGATCCTTAGAACCCATGTAAAAAAGTTGGGCCTGGTGGCATGTCCTTGTAGGTCATATGGTGGCAGACAGATCCCCAGGGCTGCACTGCCCATAAGGCCTGGTCTACTCAGTGAGCTCTGAACTGGAGAAAAACCATGACTCAGGAGACAATGTGGATTGTGTTGGAGGAAGATCATGTGACCCATGACCCACACACACGTGTGTACACACACCACACAATACCCCCCACAAAAGGGTACATTTTTTTAGAAATAAGTGAGGCTGAGTCTCATGTCTGGATCGAGTTTATTCAGTATTACAGTGCCGGCACTGGGGGGAACAGCAGTGACTGTCACAAACACAAAACAGTTTTCCTGGAGGCTCCCAAGCTTCCAAACATCATTGCATCTACCTTGGAGAGCATCCTGGGGATGTGGGAGGCTCAGGCAGCATCCCCATCCACCCTCGCTCCTTTCCACTCAACAGAGACCCACCACAGTGACCGCCTGAAGGCTTTCAAGATCAGGAAACTCATTCAACGTCAGAGAATTCACACGGGGAAAAGCCCTATGCTAGCGAAGGTGTGTCAATCAATCCCTCTCCCTAGTACTTCGGAGCTAATTAGACAGCCGGGACTGTGTAGCAGACAGAGACCCTGGGGGATAATGGGTGGTGAAGAGCCTTTGTCAGAATCCTAACCTACAGACTGTGCGGGCTACTTCATGTCAGACACTATCAGCTAAGTCATCTGAACCCTAAATCAGTCACAACTAAGGGCTATGACAATGCCCTTAGGAGAAGCTGGCAGGGGTGTGTGTTCAGGGTGGCTGTTTGCTTGGAGAGGAAGCTGCAAGAAGAATTGGCCTGCAGGGATGGCCCTGGGCTTCTCATCAGAGAATGCACAGGAATGAAATGGCGCCCATAAAGGTGGGGGGGGGGCATGAAGCCCTCGTGTGAAGAAGCAAGGAAAGCTGATGCTTCCCTTTATTGGATGTAAGAGAATACAAAGCTGTGATCTCTATAGGGAGGCTTCCTGGGTTTGGGAGTGGGGGAGACTTTGGGTTCCAAGTGTCAGCAATAGCTTGGTGAGTCTGTTACAGTCTTGAGGCAAATCTATAATCCCAGTGACTCAGCAGGCTAAGCAGGAGAAAGGATGTGAGTGAGTCTAAGGCCAGCCTGGGCTACAGAGTGAGATTCAGGCCAGCCTAGGCAACTCAGTAAGACCTTGTCTCAAAATCAAAAGTCAAAAGAGGCTTAGCAGTAGAGCCCCTGCCTAGAATCCCCCAGTGAGGGGTCAGGGCGTGGCTCAGTGAGAGAAAACTTTCCAGAATGTGTGAGGTCCAAGGTTCAATCTCTGGTACTATCTATACAAAAAATTATCGGGGAGGGGGACACATTTAAACGTTTCTTTTTTGCCTTTTCACTCCCAGCCCAAGCTTTTGCTCCTTTTCTGCCTCGTAGGAGTTTTTTTTCCTCTGTGTGACTCACCTTCCCTGTCCCTTTTACAAGCTGAGATTCACTTGGCTGGTTTTAGTCTATTCTCATCGAGCGAATGAAGTCTACACTAGACAACTGTGAGCTACTGGCCTCAGCATTTGGCTCCATACACTCTCTGGGGTGCACAAGGCATGCCCTGAGGGCTGGTGTCACTCTATGTCACAGCTTCTCAACTGATGCCCCAGAGAGAGAGCAGCTCTTGCTAGAGTCTCCTGGTAACGGGGCAATGGGTGTTTGTCAGCTTCAAATCAGGCACCAGAAGCCTAGCCCTTTCACTTAGAAAGCACAGTTTCAAGGGGGAGGGGCCAGGCAGGCCTTGAATCCAGCTTCTCCAATGATCTTGCTCTCCTGTCTCCACTCCCAAGGGGTAGGATTACAAGCCCATACAGCCATGCCTAGTTTATGCGGTGCTGGGGATCAAAGTCAGGGCTTTGTGCCAGCTAGGCAAGCACTCTGCCAACCAAACCACACCCCCAGCCTCCCCATCTCCCAGGGCTTAGCTGCGTGAAAGGGATGCAGGCTGGTGGCTTGCACTTCTGACTCCTGCCTTCATCACTTGAACAAAAGGTAGAAGAAAAAAGGGAGCGAGAGAGAAGAGGTGAGGAGTGAAGGTGGCATGTGCCCGAGCATAGAGAAGGGCAGCAGGCACCGGTTAGCACTCTTCTTCCCAAGAGGACCATCTGAAAACACTCGGGCTGGCCCCTGACCACGGCCTTTGCCCCTGCTGGCTCCAGGTGCCACAAACTGCTCCGGAGCTCCTGTGCACTGCTAACAACAGCCAGCTGTAGATACTGACACTGCCTTCAGAGGTCACGCACCCGGTCTATTCTGACTTCTCACTCTTTAGGCTCTGGGTCTCAGGCACTAACACCCACTACTGCCCCCCCCCAGTGTCTTTTTTTTTCTAAAAAGTTATGCCTCAGCCCTGTCTGAGAAGACTTGGGCTCATGCATATGGAAATTTCCAGAACTATTTATCCTTCCTGGTCTTGTCCAGTAAGCCTGAAGGGTTATGACTGATTGCGGAGGTTGGTTTGTTCCTGTTGATTTCCTACCATCTGAGCCGGATTTCTCCCAACATTTAGGAAGAAAAGCAGCTGGGGTTGTTTCCTCCATTCAGAGAGGCCCACAGAGCAGCAATGAGGGGCAGGGAGGCCGCGAAGTTCTGTGAAGAGCTGAGGAATGTTCCAGGCCACAGGGGCAGCACGGGACTCAGGGGACGGCAGTCTCCTAAGGCAGGCAGGTGTGGTGGCTCAACAGTGTCGTCAGGGTCCACAGCTTCCTTCTCTCGCAGAACTGAATCGCACGGCCACTTCTAAGTCAATCAACAGCAAAAGCAAACAACATGAGCTTGCTCCAGTGACACAGACAGACGAGGATGGGCCTGGTGGGGCACAGGGTAGTGAGGTGGGCGGCTCACTAGTCGTGGCCGGCTCTGAGCGTTCTCTCCTTTTCCTTTGTTCCACAGGAAGTGGATCTTCCCCATATCACAGACTTGTTTCCTATTTCCTCACTAACTTTCTCCATTGTGACTGTGGCCAGAACATTAGCCCATCAAAGTCCTACTGACCATCATAACATCTTGTTACATACTGTCCATGAGTCAGACTTCAGGTTCAGATTCCAAAAAAAATCTAACCGGCCTGACTGGATTTCCTTCCATTTTTCAGTCAAATGACTTTAAAAGTTGCTGACCAGCCTGCATTAGATTCTGGTCCAAAGAAGAGAACTCATGCACAGAGGCAGAATCTTTTTGTATATGACTGCCTTAGGTGGCACTAGCTAGAGAGAGGCCAGGTAAAGTGGAGTGCAGTGGAGAGGGATAGTCCTAGCGTGGGCTCGGACAGCCCAGACAGCACAGGAGGAAGAGAGTGGACACATAAAAAAGGCAGAGGCACCAGGCACCTGCCCGCCAAAGCCCTTTCTGGCATCCCGGCCCCAGGTGATATCACAGGGAGAAGGTGAACCCAAAGGGAAGACATAGCAGAGGCTCCAGACACAGAGCCCTACCTGGACCGTGTCCATGATCTCCAGCCAATCCAGGGAGATCCCAGTGGAGCAAAGATCAACCCTAACAATGCCTGATTTGTAGAGTCGAGGGCATAACCGGAGGCTTCTGAATCTGCCCCAACTCAAGAATCCTTCAGTTTCCACCCAGATCAGATAAGTTAGTGTCTGCTGCTGGTTGGGAGCTTGTGTCTCTCAATGGGGAGCAGATGATTTTGCAAAGGATTGGGCAGGTTTGGGTAGGCTGAAGATGAGATTGTAGAAACAGGCCAGAGTCCTGGAAGTGGGCTACTTATCCCAGTGAATGAAACGGGAACTCCTGCAACCAACACGGGGACTGTCCGGGCAGTCACCGGGCTCCTTTACCCAGGAGCTGCGAGGCTTTGAGAGATGAGTAAAGCCCCACACCTGTTTCCCTCAGCTGTCACATGGCCCAAAGACTTAGTCCTAGGAATTGTTGAGAAGATTAAACGAGCCACTGCATGGACTCCCAGGTCACTGTGAGCACTGATAGGTACTGTTAGGAGTCTCTCTCACTCTATCTACAGTGCTTGGAAACAAAGAGAAGAAAAAGAGCATCTCTCACATACTTCAGAGGCAGAGGCAGGTGGATCTCTGTGAGTTCGAGGCCAGCCTGGTCTACAGAGCGAGTTCCAAAACAGGCTTCAAAGCTACAGAGAAACCCTGTCTCGAAAAACAAACAAATAAAACCACAAAACAAGTGTGTCGGGGGAGTCAGGGACCTCAAGAATGGCTGGGAGCCCTGCTGGTGATCTCAGAATGGGAAATAGGGTGAAGGGGAATCCAGCCTGACACTTAAATTATTCTTCAGAAAGGATTTCAAGGCCTGGCAGTGGTGGTGCACGCCTTTAATCCCAGCACTCGGGAGGCAGAGGCAGGCAGATCTCTGGGAGTTTGAGGCCAGCCTGGTCTACAAGAGCTAGTTCCAGGACAGGAACTAAAACCACAGAGAAACCCTGTCTCGAAATAACAAAAAAAAAAAAAGTTTTTCGAGTATGTCACTCAGGCAGGCCTCAAGCACACTCTGAGGCCAAGGATGACATCTTGTTGCTGAGACACCTGGTGTGTGTGTGCTGCCAAGACCAGCCGGGTGCATCTGTCTTGAGCAGGTTCCTAGAAGCCCCGTTTAGGGCAGACGTCAGAGCTCCCTGAGGTGCCCGGGTTAGAGTACACTCTCACTTCAGGCCTTCGTTCCTTCAAGAGCCGAGCTTAAATTTCCTCTACTTCTGTCTCCTCCTCTACCCACTTGTGCCATTTCTTATTGAAGTGGCCTTGGGACAGTCATTACAGATGCTACTAGAGAGAATGTTCTAGAGACTTAGTACAAATTACATTCTAGCAGTGCGCTTCCAGGACAGGAGCATGGAATACTGGAGACAAACGGGTCTGTGTGTGGCCTGTCCACATGTCCCCAAGTGCTGGGATTACAAGCATGCACCACCACAGCTGGCTTATGGAACACGAGAAAAGGAGCCCAGGACTTTGGGCCCACTAAGCGTGCACCCTACCAATTGAACTACACCCCGTCCCCTAAGGTACTTGCTTTAAAAGGTTAGAAGGGAGCAGTGGCCATACGAGAACTTGGGTTTAGAGACATTTGCCACCCCCCCCCCCTTTTCATCCATGACACAAGAGATTTTTTACAACCAACAAAGATAGACCCGGATCTCAGCTGTATACCGAAAGGAAGGGAGTGACCTTCACACGGGGATGGAGGCCGGGCAGCTCAGTGCCCTCCTTCACTAAAATTCTGTGTGTGTTACTGCCATAAACAGTCTGCTTAGGTGTCATAGAAGCCAAGCCAGCTTCCCCCACAAGCTGGCCGTGGTAAACAGACACACCAGTGCCCATTCTTGTTTACTCCTCAAGTGTCCTTTCCCAAGGTCATTCCTTTGTCTGAGCACAAGGCCAACTAAGCAGTGAGGTCTCCTTGGTAGAGGGGAGGCAACAGGGCTCCTGTCACTTCATGGGGGATCTTCAGGGCCTGGTGAGTGGGGTGGTAGGGCGGAAGAGGAAGCAATAAGAAATTCCCTTCCTCCCCGTGCGACCTTGAAGGGAAAGAAAGGAAACCATCTGGAAAAGGCGAGCTTCATCTTCCAAGGCCAATGGCCAGAGCCCTCTCCTTATGCCACAGTGTCCATAGCGACACAGCTACCAAGCCCCAGCACCGTCCTTGAAGGCTCCATGGAGAACACAAAGGACAAGATGTGGCTCACCTTCAAATGTTAGATCTGTCAGAGAAGGAAAAAATACGGTATAAATAGATCGTAGATGAAGATAACATTTGCAGACATCAAATCCTCACAGAAATGTGTCAGTGTGTAGAGCCCACAGAATCTCCAGAGGGCTTCCAAGAAGAGGGGGGGTCTTTGGGCAGGCTTGAAAGATGGGCAGAGAGCCAGGCATCTGCCTCTTACTTGTAATTCCATTGTTCAGTAGGCTGAGACAGGGGAATGGCAAGTTTGAGGCTAGCCTGCATTATATAGGTGGTCCTGGGCTGTATGAGAAAGGTAGCTGAATAAATCAGAGCAAGCAAGCCACACTCCTCCACGGTCTCTGCCTCAGTTCCTGCCTCCACGTTCCTGCTTTGCAGTCCGGCCCTGGCTTCCCTATATGAAGGATTGGACCTTGGGACAAATCAGTGGACTCTTCTCCCTAGGTCACCTTTGGTCGCGGTATTCACAACATGCACAGAAAACATGCGAAGACAAAGCCTAGCCCCTCTGGGCCTCGCTCTGCCCAGACGTTTGGATGGGACGCAGTAGCTAACCAACACATTTGCGTGGCTGAGCAGGCCTTTGAATGCCGTGAATAAGGGAAATTTTCCATTCACTCCGTAATTCATACTGGAGAGACTCCGGATGAATGCAGAGAGGGAGGACGCTCCTTGCATGGAGGCGAGCAGCCATAGAGAGGGGAAAATCACAGGGCGGATACAGCATCTGAATAGGCTCGAATCCACGTCAGAGCGCATCACTCCAGAGAGCGTCACAGGAGACAGCGCACCCTCTACATGTGGAAGCGGAGCTCCGAGGGGGCCCCACCACTCCCAGAAGCGTCAGATGAGCCATTTGGAGTGAAAGCCTTTGAATGGAATGAATCGGGGGTGGTGATGGTTCAGGGGACAAATCAAGCCTTATTCATCAGCTGAAGGTTCCGGCTGGAAAGAGGGTGGATGCTTGTCATCAGTGACGAAGCTCCGGGGGCGCTCCCATCTCCCAAGACAAGGATAGCAAAGATGGGGCCCAAAGAGGACAGTGATGGAGCTTGGAGCACTTACGACCTAAAGTGCTCACACAGGAGGAGACGGATTTAGAAGGTGGTCTCAACAACTCTTGTGCTCTTAGCAGCGGATGTGACAGAGAGCCAGGTGTGGAGGTGGAGGCCAGCAATCCCAGCACTTGGGAGACCGAGGCAAAAGGATCAAGGGTTTGAGAGGGGCTGGTGAGGTGGTTCAGTGTGTAAAGGTGCTTGCGGCCAAAGCTGGGTCCTACTAGGAGGAAGGCGAGACAATAAGATGTCTTCTGACCTTCACACTCACACAGCAGATGTGCCCCACCCCGAATAAGTGAATGTAATTTTTAAAAAAGTAATATAAGTAAATAAATGAATTAATTTCAAGAACGTTTGGGCTAAGCCAGAGCTACACAGAGACTCTGCCTCAAAATTAGGAAGGAACCTGAGTTAGTGGAGCGCTTGCCTGGCAGGCACAGGGTCCTGGGTACCCTCGGCAGCACCACTTAAACTTGCCTAAGGATGCGCTCCTGTGATGGCAGCGTTTGGGAGGCAGAGACTGGAAGATCTGGGGTTCAAGGTCATCTGTGCCTACACAGAGTGAGGCCCAGAAGGCTGGCAGGCAGGGAGGGGGCAAGGGCAGAACCAGAAAGCCTGGGTTTAAAGGAGTAATGATGCCTTTGGGGCAGAGATCTCCAGATGACTCACGGTTCTGCATAGGCGAGCTCTGGGGGGCCATGAAGGGTCCCCCACCCCTGTATAGAAGAGGAGAATCCAGGCTCCGTGGTTCCGGAAGCTCCCTTCTCCCTCTGGGCTACATGCTTTCTTCATAGCCCCTCTCTCCTCTTTATCCCTCAGCAAGATTCAGGCCTTTTCCTTAGTCCCTTGTCTAGGCCTTGTGAGGGCTCCTAACACCCCAAACTCCAGGTACTCTGCCCGCCAGCAATAGGCAGGAAGGCCTGACTGCCCGTGCATTCCATAAGCTGTCGCTATGGCTGGCTCACTTGTGACAAAATCTTCAGGGCACCTGTCCTATCTAGTACTGGTGCTGGGATACAAGACAAGGAAGAAGGCAGTGTCAGCAACAAGTGGCAGGGTGGTCTTGGGCTTCTAGGGGTACCTGTGTCCAGAGGTTGCAGAAAGAGATGTAGAAGAGAGAACTGCCTGAGCAGGGAGGGAGAACTGTGGCCCCGTGGCTGCCCTGTGTGTGTTAGGCTGAGCTTATTCCTCATGGCATCCCTGCAAGCCCAGCCACGGACTCTGCGCCTGTCAGAGATAAAGCTGGGTGTGGCAATGCGAGCTGTAATCCCAGCACTGGGCGAGACTGAGGTAGCAAGATCTTGAGCTCCAGGCCGTCTGAGCTACAGTCAAGAGTGAGCAGTGGCTCAGGTCTGTAATCCTACCACTCAGGACTGTAGGGGAGGAGGTTGGGGGTTCAAGGCCGGCATCAGCTATGCCATGAGTTTGAGGCTAGCATGAGTTATATGAGACACTGTTTCAAAAACACAACAACTAGACAAAAACAAAAAGAGATACAGAACTCAAACCAAAGAAAGAAACTAAGTACGCATGTAATCGTAAGTGGCAGAGCCCACACCGGAGGCTGTTGAAGCCATACCTGTCTTAGACCAAACCACATTGCCTCTCTAACACCAAAGGGGAAAAGGGGCACAACTGGTGACATCACCTGCTACTGGGGATGTATTTTTAGAGACTCCAGGGGCACTAGGGAGCCCTGTGAACCGGAAGGTCAAGGGTGAAACAGACATGCACCCACTTAGCGCACCTCCCCTGACCCCCACAGGGGACCTGGGCACCGTGGAGCTGGGGAAATAGACAGGTCCGACCCCAGGCTCTCCATGGACTCCCGTCCTAGAAGAGGGGCAGGCAGTCCAGCTTGCTAAGTGTTTTGAAAGCAGATTGCTGGGCCCCAGGGGAGCTTGGGGTTGGGAATTACATCATCTGACACCACAGAGTCTGCAGAGACTTCTGGGAAGGTGATCTCTGGTGAAATGCAGGGAGAGAACCTTTCAGGAAGTGCCTGGCCAGACCTGACATTGCAGGACAAGTGTGGAGGCTGCTGAAGGAAGCCTAAGGTGATCAGGAAATAGAGGAAGTTGGGTATGGCCGTGCAAGCCTGGAACCCCGGAACGGCAGAGGCAGGGGCAGAAGGCTAGCAAACTCCAGGCCAGAGCTTTGGAGTGAGACCCTGTCTTAAACAAACACAAACCACCACCACCAACAACAACAACAATAACCAAACCCAAAAGGCAAAGAAAGCAAACAGGGGGAGGGGTCTGTCTGCGTGACCCAGTGACCTTGGTAAGGTGTTCTGACTCAATCCTTGGAGCGAGTGGGGAGGCGGTGGAGGGCGTGAGGTTGAGGGGAGCAGTCTGAGTGGCTCTGTAACCTATTGTAAAAGCCCAAGGCTGCAAAATGAAGATCTGTCAAATGCAGGCAACATCAGTTAGCGAGTGAATTCTCTTCTTCCTCACAAGCCAAGGTTTCTGTGTGTGTGTGTGTGTGTGTGTGCACGCATACAACCTTGGGGATTGTTCTCAGACATGAAGCACTTTTCTCTCCTCTTTCTAGATTATTTACTTATTTTATGTGTGTTGGTGTTTTGCTTGCATGTGTGTCTGAGTGAGGGTGTCAGATCCCTGGGACTAGAGAGTTATAGACCGTGTGAGCCGCCGTGTGGGTACTGAGACTTGAACCCAGTTCCTCTGGAAGAGCAGCCAAGTGTGCTTAACCACTGAGCCATCTCTCCAGCTCCAAACTTGTCTCTTTTAAGGCAGGGTCCCTAAGTGGTCAGTCATTAGGCTAGGCTGTGAGCCCCAGGGATTCTCCTGCCCCACCTCTCTGTTGTTGGCATTACAAGCGTGAGGCCCCAGGCTGGCCTTTTGTGTAGTTTCTGGGGAGTCAATGCAGGGTTTTGTGTTTGTAAGACAAGCAGTTATCAGTGGAGCTAGCCAGTCAACAAGAATATCCTCCCCACCCCAACAGGATCTCACCAAGTACCCTGTCTGGCTGTCCCAGAACTCTCTATGCTGGTCAGGATTGCCTCAAACCCACAGAGATACACCTGCCTCTGCCACTGCGTAAGAGCCGATCCCAACTCCCAAGGTTTCTTATAGGTACAGAGAGCAGAGTGAGCCAGGAGTGGATCGGGGTGACCTGGTTAAAACAATCTCTGTTTTCTGTCCCTGGAGAAGGCTCCGAAGGGCACGAAGATCAGGTTCCTGGGCTGCTGTCTGCAGCAGGCTCTGTAAAGGACATTCATGGACACATATCGCCCCCTTGTGTCTGCATGCAGTATCGCCTAGAAGAGCAAGCTGGCCTGCTGATAAACAGGGCCAGCGTTTCTAGGACCAGCGCCGAGCTAGCGGCCTGAGATTCCACTTTTAAAGTCATCAGCAAGGAAAGCGTACAAACACACACGCGCATGCCCATCTAGTCAGCAAGTGTCCCAAGGGTATTCAGATGTCACCCATGGTTCTTCACCATTGCAAACTAGACTTTCCCCACATTATTATTTTTACTTTAGTTATTAATAGGAAAACTGTAATACAAAGTTTTAAAAAATAGCAGAAGTGGGCTGGTGAGATGGCTCACTGGGTAAATGTGTTTGGTGTGTGAGTCTGACCACCTGAATTTGATTCCTGGGACCTATAGCAGAAAGAGCCAACTCCCAAAAGCTGGCCTGTGCAAGCCTGGAGGTACATGTATGCACACACACCACCACCACCACCAATCCCCAAACACACAAAGGTCAGAAGCAATAGAACAGTGACTCAGGGGGCTCCTAAGTGGAAGCCAGCTGCTGAGATTGAGCTGATGCTGGCCCGTAAACCACCCTTCCGGCAGATTCCAGCTCCCTTCCTTCCAAATTGGGCTAGGATTCCAGATGAATGGCTGCCCTCTGTGTTCCTTGGGTCCTTTCAGCTCGCACACCTGCCAAGGGAAGGGGCTGCCTTTTCTGTGTGGTCCTCGACTTCCCTCCAAAGCATCACACGTAAAACATCTTTCCTACAAAGTTACAGGGACGATTATACAAACCATAAAAATGAGCTGTTGCGGCCGGGCGGTGGTGGCGCACACCTTTAATCCCAGTACTTGGGAGGCAGAGGCAGGCGGATCTCTGTGAGTCTGAGTTTGCTAGCCTGGTCTAGCTACAGTGCGAATTTCAGGACAGCTGGGGCTACACAGAAAACTATGTCTCCAAGGGGGGGGCTGTTAGAAAGTGCATGTGTGTGTGTGTGTGTGTGAAAGAGAGAGAGAGGGAGGGAGGGAGGGGGCTGGCAACATGGCTCAGATGCTGCACAAGTCTGAGGACCTGGGTTTGACCCCTGACATCTATATCAAAAAGCCCAGCAAGGTGGTGTGCACACGTCTGTAAGTCCCAGAGAGAAGATGAGAGGCTGAAAACAGGAAGGAAGCTTGGCCAGAAGTTCAGGGGCCACTTAGCCTGGGTCCACAAGCATGGAAGGGGCAAGAGACACCCCCAACAAGAAGGAAGTTGTCTTCTTACTTCCACATGTGCTGCAGCACATGTGTGTCTTTATCTTTCTCTCAGATACATACACACAAACACACACACAAATCAAATTAAATCAAATAACACGTAAATGAGCTAAATCGAAACAAGCTTGCTCGAGGGCAGCTGTATACTCAAGCGTAAGTCATGAAGGTGAGTCAGAGCCAGGCCACCTCTGCGGGGACCTGGAGCCAAGGCCAGGCTTCCTTGCCCAACCCTTGCCAGTACCTATCAGCACGAGTCTGTCGTTCAGAGGGCATCGTCTTGGATCAGAGGGCTTGGGTCAATCTTCTATCAGCGTGGACCCGCTGTGGCACAGGGCCAGGTATAGTAAAAGGGACAGGGCACTGGCTTCTGATGCTTGGAGTCCTGTCATCTGAGACAGGCTGACCTTGGGAGGTCTCTGGTCTGTGGCATCTTCCATGGAGCCAGGCCATTAGGGGAAATCCTTGACTTCCGGCTTTCTTTCTCACTATGTGGCCCAGACAGGCCTCGGACCTGTGGTCCTCCTACTTCAGCCTCTTGAGTGCCATGGTTACAGTGTGTACCATCGTGCCTGGCTCCCAGCAATTTTCCTTTTCTCTTCTTCTCCCCCAACCTATGTTTCCCTTCTTTTGGACACAGAGTCTTGCTATGTAGCTCTGGCTGGCCTAAAACTCACTATGAAGACCAGGCTGGCCTTGAACTCACAGTGATCCACCTTCCTGTGCCTCCCTGGTACTGGGACTGCAACACGAAACCACATGCAGCTCTCAGCAAGGAGGCACCAGCTATGGTCTCTCCATGCGTCTCTCTGAAAGCTCCCTGTGGAGTGGTGCAGCTTTGAGTCAAGCCTACGATAAGCCTGGAATTGCCCGCAGATTCCAAGTGGGGTGTTTCAGGGACTGACCGTGAACACAGAGTCTGCTCAGTCCCTGCCGATCACTCCCCAGGGTGGTTTCCTGTCAAGTCTGACAGCGGAAGGGAGAAAGGCCTTCTCACAATACGTGGCATTGCTGTTTGATCTGAGATGTCCTCCGAAGGCTCACGTCTGAATGCATGGTCCCTGGCTCGTGCTGCTGCTTTTCTTTTTATGTGTATTTGTGTGGGTAGGCAGGACACGTGAGGCAGGACACGTGAGGCAGGACACGTGAGGCAGGACACGTGAGCTGCCCAATGTGGGTGCTAGGAACCAAACTCAGTCTTTTCTAAGAGCAGGAAGTGCTCTAACGGCGGGGCAGGCTCTCCTGGCTCTTGTGAAGGCTGTGGAGGCCTGGCTGGCGGAAGCAGGTCACTGTGGGCAGGCCTCTGAGGACTGTACCCACTTCTGGCTCGTCCACCTTCGGTATCCACCACCACAGGAGTCTCTGCCACACACTCCTGCTACCCTGAGCTCTGCCCTGCCTTCCTGCTGTGATGGACTGAATCCTCCAGACCCTGCTTCTCGCCCTTCCTGATGCCAGCAACCCTTTGACGCAACCGTAACAATGTTTCTTTGCTACTTCACAACTGTGATTTTGCTACTGTTATGAATCATAATGTAAATATCTGATATTCAGGGGATCTGATATGTGATTCCCTATGAAAAGGCCCTTTGACCTCCTAAAGGGTTGTGACCCACAGGTTGAGAACCACTGTTTTAAACTATGGGCCTAAATAAATTCTTCCCTTTAGCTGTTTTCTGTCTAACAAATTTTAAACTCTGTGTGTGTGTGTGTGTGCAGGTCACTGTGTGTGTGTGTGTGCAGGTCACTGTGTGTCAAGTCCTTTGGTGCTGGACTTACAGGTGGTTGTAAGCCAACCAATGTGGGTGCTGGGACCCACACTGGGGTCCTCTGCGAGAGCAGCAAGTGCTTGTAACTGCTGAGTCATCTCTCCAGCTCTGTCAGGTATTTTGGCCAAGGGACAAGAAAAGTAATCCCCACTCATGGTTCACCGCTTTCTCCTCCGGCCAGCGGAGGAGCGCCACCCTTGAAGACAGGGCTGTTTTCTTCTGACCACTACAGCCAAGCTGTCCATCAGAGCTTCCTGCTTAGCCAGACCTTTTCCTTCAGACCCTCTCATTATTTGGCACTAGGCACACACGTAACACCCACGGGCCTCTGCCTACACGCTTCTGACTAGAGCACGGGACTTACCTGGATGGCTCTTCCCTCTTCCGTCCTGTCTGGAGCCCCTTTCCCTGGAATGACATGGCTTAGTTTTTCCTCCAGGAGATCCTGAAGCCAGTGAAGGGTCCCTAAACGCGCTGTGGTATTGTTTGGCATGGGTGCTGCACGGCTTCTCCAGAGGTTCTACTTGAGGTCCCTTGCAGGTAGCTTTCAGAAGGTTCCCAGTTTGAGGTGAACTCTTTGGTCTTAAAAACAGAGAACATTCAAATGAGATCTGTTACCTCAGGGTCCATGAATAAGTCCTTTCCCCTCTGGACCCACCGAGGAACTATGGAGTACAGTACAATAACGAGATGTAAATTGGTATAATTTTTTTGTTAATGCTTTGTTTTTTGAGACAGGGTTTCTTGGTGAAGTCTTGGCTGTCCTGGAACTCTCTCTGTAGACCAGGGTGGCCTGGAACTCACAGAGATCCACCTGCCTCTGTTTCCTGAGTGCTGGGATTAAAGGCATGCACCACCACTATTGGTAAGTGTTATAATCTTAAGGAATTAAAGTTCTTGTTTGTTTGCTTGCTTGCTTGTTTGTGACAAGGTCTCCTGTAGCCCAGGCTGGCCTTAAACTCTGTATAGCCAAGGATGCTCCTTTTTTTCTTTTTTTGAAAGACAGGGTTTTTCTTAGTAGCCCTGGCTGTCTTAGAATTCACTGTGCAGATCAGACTGGCCTTGAAATCCTCCTGCCTCTGTCTTCTGAGTGCTGGGATTAAAGGCATGTGCCACCACCACTCAGCACCAAGGATGCTTGTGAGCCTAACTCCCAAACACTAGGACTGTAGGTGTGTATCTCCACAGCCAGTTTAAGTACTTGGGGGTGTGGAAACCAGGGATTTGCACACACTAGGCAAACACTCTAGCGAGTGAGCTATAGCCCTGGGCCTTAGTTATTTCATGATCCACCCATACTAGGCCACAGCCACAGCAGGAGATGAACACTTTTATTTTTGAGACAGTATTCCTATGTAACCCTGGCTGGCTTAGACTTTTCTAGGTAGACCTTTAACTCACAGAGATCTGCCTGCCTCTGCCTCTGAGTGCTGGGATCGAAGGCACAATCTACCATGCCTTAAAAAAAAAACAAACTTAAAAAATATTGTGTGCGTTTGTGTCTGAGTGTATGTATAGAGGCCAATGGAAGCAGGGCCTCTCCCTGAACCTAGGGCTCATGATTCCTCAGCCTGGGAGGCAATCCTCCTGTCTCTGACCCCTTGGGGCTGGGGTTGCAGGCCCGAGTGTGACATGCAGCTTGTTGCATAGGTGCTGACATCTGAACTACGCTCCTCATTACTGGGTAATAGAAACTCTTAACCACTCGGTTATCTTTTCAGGCCCTTTTTTCTTTTCCCTCCACCCCGGGTCCTCCTACCTCAGTTTCACCACACCTGGCTGAGTATCAGAGCCGGTTATAAACTATGAGGATCTCAGTGAGCTTGCAACTCCCTTCCATTCTCTTTCTAGGTTCATCTGGGTTTTTTGTTTGTTTTTGTTTTTTTTTTTTTTTAACCCCTGGGAAAGCTCACCAGCTACTGTTTCACACCGCTGGGGTGGGGTGAGGAAGGAGGAGGTAGGAGCGGTTTGGTAACACTAATTTGACCACCAAGTGGAGGGTGTGACTGTCAGCTGCCTGGGGTGGTGTGACGGGCACGTGAAGGGGTGCTGATTAATGATGCCCCAGGGCAGAGTCCTGCTGGCCAGGCAGGTAGCAGCTGCGGTTATGAGATGGGTGGAGGCTGTCCAGAGCTTGGGAGGACTTCAGGGGCAGCTGTAGGGAGAGACCGGGGGCAACTGTGGGAAGAAGATAAGGGCAGGAGCAGGAGAGAGGCTGTGCTTGAGGCTGTGGCTGGGCAAAGAGCAAGCACATAAGACTGAGCTGAGTGGGTGACTAACACCTGTGACCCCAAGCTTCAGGATCTGAGGCAGAAGGACCACAGTTTGGGGTCAGCCTCGTCTATACAGTGAAGCCCTGTTTAGACACACACACACACAGAGTAACCAAAAGAACTTCCATGTATAGCATGCTGTAATTTATAAAATCCTTTTAAACTTACTACTTATTTCATATATTGTCTGGGCATCAAGATCAAACAAAAGGCTTTATGTGTGTTAGGCAGGAGCTCTATCACTGAGCCACACCCAGCCCCTCACTGGGGGATTCTAGGCAGGTGCTCTCCCACTGAGCCACACCCCAGCCCCTCACTGGGGGATTCTAGACAGGAGCTCTACCACTGAGCCACACCCAGCCCCTCACTGGGGGATTCTAGACAGGGGCTCTACCACTGAGCCACACCCTAGCCCCTCACTGGGGGATTCTAGGCAGGTGCTCTACCACTGAGCCACACCCAGCCCCTCACTGGGGGATTCTAGACAGGGGCTCTACCACTGAGCCACAACCCCAGCCCCTCACTGGGGGATTCTAGGCAGGTGACCACCGTGGCACATTCCCAATCCTCATCTGTTATTTTATCTGATATTCATATATAGAGAAACAGAGGCTCAGAGAAGCGAAAGGGCTTGCACACAGGGAGCCAAAGCCTGACTCTAGCTAATTTTGGTGGCTGCATGTCATTGGGCTGGGCAGGTGGAGAACGGCTATATGACACTAAAATCATCGAGAAGCTAGAGATTTCCACACACAAACGCTGCTCTAGGGATGGAGAAGGGTCCTGACCACCACTCGCTGCTGAACCACGGATTGGGGCTGAGAGGGCGTGGCTAAAGAGGCTCTCAGCTACTTTTGTCTCAGATAGAGTTGCATTTCATAGCTCAGACTGACCTCAAACTCCCACCAATGCCCCCGCCTCTGCCTCCCAAGATGCTGGGACCACAGGTGCGAAACCCCACACCCAGCTGGGTCTACTGTGTTCATCTGCAGCCCCCCTTTCCCCGGAACAGGCTCTCCCATGGATTCCCGAGAAAGGAACTGGGTAGCCCAGAGGGACACCAGCTGGACACTGAGTCCAGGAGGAATTGCCACTGTCCACACACCTGCTCAGGAGCCACACTGCCACATGCGGGTTGCCTAGAAAGTCATCAGCTGACAATGGAGGTCCTAAAGCAACTCTTCAGGGGATGGAGGACACAAGCCACTTAAAGATAGCAGACAGGAGGACCCTGCGCTCCCTCGGGGGTCATAAGGTAGCGTGAGGACCACACCAGGCTCCACGTAGATCTCAAAGCTGAGGAGTGGGGTTCAACAGCTTTTCAGCCCTGGCAAGGAGGCACAGATGCTGCGGGTCCAGTTCTTACCAGGGCTCCATGAACACATCTGAAGCTGGGGATGCAGATCTTGCTTCCATTGCAGAGGGGTCGTGTGTTCCAGAAGCTTCCTGAACTGTGGACTGTGAAGAATAATAGAACATCAGGAACCCTAAAAGAAATACGCCTCATGGGGGGGGGGCTATGTAGCCCGTGTTTTCCCTCCTTTCCCCTCCTCTTTCTTCTCTCTCCACTTCTTAGGATTTACCTAGGTAAGTCCTTGACTTTCAGGATTTTTGTCTGTCTTATATAGCCCAGGTTGGCCTTGAACTCACTATGTAGCCGAGGCTAACCTCGAACTCCTGATCCTCTTGCCTCCACTTTCCAAGTGCTGGGATTACAGGCAGGCACCATCCCACTTAGTGTGGTGCTGTGGACCGAACCCAGAGCTTTGGTGCGCTCGGCGAGCATTCTCACTGCACGTGCCCAGCCCTACTTCCTCTTCTAAAGAAATTTGTTAGATCCCAAATACAGACCAGACTGGCATCAGACTCAGAGAGCTGCCTGCTGGGAGTGTGCGCCACAATGCTTGGCGTGGTTTTAGTTCTCTCTCAGAGGGTCTTTACACATAGCCTTTCACTATGATGGTCAGGCTGGTCTTGAACTTATACCTCTGTTTCTGGAATAATGGGTGAGCCATTGTGCCCCACCCCCACACCTCTTCCCACTCAGTGTGTTTTTCTTTATTAAGGATTTTCTTTTTATTATTTTATTTATGCATATGGGTATATGTTTGTGTGAGTATATGTGCATATATGGAGTCCAGAAGAAGGCATCAGATCCCCTGGACCCGAAGTGGGTCCTGGGATCCGAACTCAGATATTCTGTGAGAACAGCATGCACTCCTAACTGCTGAGCCATTTCTCCGCCCCTAGGTTTGTTTGTTTGTTTGTTTTATTTTTATTTTTTAACAGCTTTCTGGCTAGAAAATCAATGTTTATTTACTACAAATACCCACTACTAAGCAATAACAACTTAGAGCCTTATGAAAATGTGCCAAGACAGCTCTACTAGAACACTTAGTGTGTGGAAGCCCCCAGATTCGCCTGCGCTGGAGAATGTATAAAGGAAATGCCCTTCGTGATCCTTAGCGCTCAGAGATAGTCTAAATTACAATTATTCAAATTTTAATAAGGTTTTAAACACTAGAAAGCTTTAAAGGCTTTGTAATCTGCATAGATGTAAGGGTGTGGGGGGTGCGGGGGGGGGGGGCGGGCCGGTCCAGTCAAGTGGCTGAGTCAGAACGCAGGCCCAAGTGCTGGCTCTGGTGTTTACGTATGCACAGGTGCATGTGGAGGCCAGAGGTCAACCTTGGGTGTCCTTCTGTCCCTGCCCGTTTTTGACACCTGGTCTCTATAGCCTAGTGATCCCTGACTTGGCGGGGGTGGCTGGCCGTCCAGCTTTTGGGGTCTGCCTGTCTTGCTGGCATGGCACTGGGAGGCGTGCCCCGTTCTGCTTGACTTTGTTAGGTGGTCCTGGCTAGGCAGACCATATTTCAAACAAACAACAACCCCCGAAAAATCAAGATAGATGGTGAGAGAGCTCAGCAGGTGAATGTGATCCCTGCAAACCTCGACCACTTGAGCTCAAGCCCCAACACCCACCTTTCAAGCCAATGGAAAGAATCCGGATCCCAACAAGTTTTTTCTGACCTCTACATGCTTTCCCCACATACTTAAAGAAAAGAAAAGGCAACTCTCAAAACTTGTCATTTATTGGTATTGTGTGTGGGATATGCTCACGTATGTGTGCATCTGCAGAGGACAGAGGAGGCTATCACTCGCAACGGTATTCCCTAGAGACAGGGCCCTTCTCTAAACCTGCAGCTAGGCTAGGCTGGCGGCCCAAAAGCCCAGCGAGCCTCTGGTCTCTGACCCCACAGCGCTGGCGTCACTGATGGGTGTGTCCATGCCCAGGTTTTTGTTATTGTGTTTCCTGGTCTTTTGTTTGCTTGTTTGTTTGAAAATGGGTGCTGGGTATTCGAACCCACGATCCTCATGGTTGCACAAAAAGCGCTCTTACCCCTTGAGTCATCTCCCCGGCCCAAGGACCGCATCTGAATGCTCCACTCTGGCCCTTCCTATGGGTTCGCTCTGATCACCAGGACTCATGTGCTATTCCAGGCAAAACGAAGGAACCTGAATGGTGAACCCGAGGCGCATCACCGGGAGTCTCAAGACCCCACGACACCCGGCTCAGGGCCCGGTTTCCCGCGCGTCCAACCCGGGTCTGGTCCCGATTTCCCGGATGAAAATCCTCACCGTGGGAGGACGAACCGAGCCGCAGGCAGCTGCGGAGCCGCGGTGCCCGCCGCAGACCCGCAGCTAACGGCTGCTGCTCGCGCCTAACTACATTTCCCAGAGCTCTCAGCGGCAAGCTGGTGACCCCACGGGGCTCGCGACAGGAAATTCACTGGCTCCGCGGTCGTCGGTGGCCTACATGGTGTTCTTAGGTAGATCTGTCACTAACCCTCATAGCTGCCACGCGTTTGTTCACGCGCTCGCCGCCACCGGACGCCCACGTTTGGTGCGGGAGGAGGCGGAGCAAGACAAGCTACAGCCTGTAAGGGAACCAGAACTACAACTCCCAGAATGCTCAGGCATGGCTGGTACCGCAGAGACCGACCATTCCCAGATTATTTGGGCTCCGAAAGGAGCAGAATCCAGATTAGAGGAACGAGGAAGGACAGAATACAACATTTGATTTAAGCAATGCTGACGAGTACAGCGCTTCTTTGTCTTCCCACCGATGCTCAGGGACAGAGCAAAGGGCGAACAGCCCTCTGGGAAGCATAAGCGAAAATGCCTCAGGAGCTATGGGAAATGTAGTCCATTGATCACTGGCCAAACATTTAAGGGGGAAAAAAATTCTTCCTCTAGATTCTTGACACAGAATTTGCCTCATAAGTACTTAGAATAATTAGTACTCATAAGTCCCTTCTTAATGTCAACCCTCGGGCTGTGTTTCAGACTCTGCCTTTCCTAAGTAGAGCATGCACCTGCCTAGCCTGTCTCCAGCCATCTTCTCAGGTTTGTTGAGCACAACAGTAGCTCAAAGTAACCCGTGGATAATAGAATTAATAGACGCATAGCGTCTATTATTGGTAAACAATTCAGTAGAAATAAATCTTAAAAATTGCTAATGGCTTATTTGTTCTGAGTTTCTCTTCAATCTAGATCTTCTCTCCAGGCACAAGAAGACTGCAAGGCCTTGGTATGTGAACCCTCCTCCTGCTACACACTGAGAGACAATAATTAAGGAGAGTGGACTCTCAAAAGACAATGCCAACCATCTGACTAGAGGGGCAAGACTAAAGTTTGGATGACCGATGGCCTTTTGCTTCCCCTCCCTTATATAATATGCTGACTAGGCCAAGGGATCAGACGCCCTCTTCTGGCCTGTGTGTGCAGGTGCACGATGCCACTAGTCTGTCTCAGCCAGGCTCACGGGATCTTCATCTTAGTTTGCTAACCTGGCTGGCCAGCAAGCTACTGAGATCCTTCCTGGCTCTGTCCCCTTCCCTCTCCCCCGAGTGCCTCAGTGCCTGGCTTTTGTGTGAGTGCTGGGAATCCAAACTCTGCTCCTCACTTTACCTCTAAGCCGTCTCTCCGTATGTCCATCGATCGTGCGTGCGTGAGACACATCAATTGGCTAACTGGCTGCCTGCACATGCTGGGGAAATCTGTCCATCTCTGAGATTGCAGGAATCACCATGCTACCAGGTTGTTGTACGTGGAGGCTACGGGTCTGAACTCAGGTACCCCTGCTCTCAGAGCAGATGCTGTACGGACTGGGCCATCTCCCCAACTTCCAAAGAGATATATACTGTTTTTGTTTTTTCAAGATAGGGTTTCTCTGTATAACAGCTCTTACTGTCCTGGAACTCACTCTGTAGACCAGGCTGGCCTCGAACTCATAGTTCTGAACTCGAGTTTCTGCCTGCCTCTGCCTTCTGAGTTCTGGGATTAAAGGCGTGCGCCACCACAGCCAGTTTTTTTTTTTTAACTTTATGTGCATTGTTGTGAAGGTATCAAATCCTTTGGCTGGAACTGGAGTTACAGACAGCTGTAAGCTGCCTTGTGGGTGTGGGGAACTGAATCCCGGTTCTCTGGAAGAGTACCCAGTGTTCATACCCGCTGAGCCATCTCTCTAGCCCCCTGAAACAGGTTTCTAGGAATAGAAACTTAGCATGAAATTCAGACGAGGAGATGAGGCTTGTTTTGATTCCCACAGGTTTGGGTGTCTAGACTCTCCAAGTAGACCTGAACTGAAGAGTAAGTCTGCGCCGAGCCTTAGAAACGGGGCGGGGTGTGTGTGTGTGTGTGTGTGTGTGGCTTTCATGTCCCAAGAAAGAACTAGACAGAGGCTGGAGCTTGGTAGGCAGAGTACTTGTCTAACACGAAGAAGCCCTGGGCTCCATCTGCGGCACCGTATCACCTGGGCATGGGAGCGCATGCCTGTAATCTTAGTATTTGGGAGGTGGAGGGGGAAGGAGCAGGAAATCAAGTTATCCTTTGCTACATGGGGAGTTTGAGATCAGCTTGGGCTACACAGGACTCAAAAAAAAAAATATCCAAAAGCCTGGATTAGAATGAACTGAGAGTGCAGAGTGGATAACAGATGTTTCTCACATCAGACACCAGGGGCGTTTTCATTCTGTGGTGGGAACAGGTGGCCTGCACACCGCCATTGCTGCAACTTCATCAGGAAAAAGGTTCCCATCTTAACACACGGAGAGACAGGCAGTCACATCAGAACCACAGTCTCTTCTTCATATTAAAAGCAAGAATGCCTTCTCTGTGTGTGTGTTGCTACAGACTGAATTTAGGGCCTCTCTCATGTTACAGCTGAAGCTGTCCCCAGCCCCACACTGGGGGATTCTAGACAGGCGCTCTACCACTGAGCCACACCCCAGCCCCTCACTGGGGGATTCTAGGCA
>JABTXL010005620.1:23221869-23236174 GCA_025134845.1 Neodon shergylaensis | reverse complement strand
GTGTGTGTGTGTGTGTGTGTGTGTGTGCTGAAAACCCCTCTGGGTGTTTTGCAGGTGCAACAAGTGCTCTCAACTTCCAAGCCATCTCTCCAGCCCCACAGAGCTGATCTTATGAGCGCTGGAGTTCTGTGGAAGTTCCCAACCCTGTTTCTGGATCATTGGCAACAACAGCACCACATTCTGTGGGTGTCACAAACCAGGAAGGTGGCTGCACTGTCACCCAGGAGATCGAGTTTTACTTCCTTCTCTAGAGTCATCTGAGCATGACCCATTCTCCTCCCTGGGCTACTCATATACAATATTGAAATTCTTAAATTTCCTAATTACATCTACTCTCATCCTTAAAACGACACCGTACTCACCAGACGGACAGTGGAATGAAGCTGAGAAATGGTCTCCTGGCTTTTCTGTTTGGCATCTTTAACCCTGCTGAGAGCCTGCTGATAGGCCCGGGAGCGGAGCTTGGTGGACAGGGACCCCAATCTTACATAGTAACTTGGCTTCTGAACCACATCAAATCCTTCCACCTTTTTTGCTTCTGTCTCTGGAAATAAAAGACAAAAAAGAAAGAGAAAATAAACAGGGAGTCTCAGCTGTGATCCCAACAAGGACGTTTTGAAACTGTTCACGTCCACTGTATCTGTTACACACTTATACATACAGACACACACGCATGTGTGTTTACACATGCTTCTTCTCACCAACATGAACGTCTTAGCAACATAGACCTGGCACATGGTACAAGCCGTACCACGTGGGTCCTGATACCTAAGGACCACTAAGGCTATATAACCAAGAATGGCTTTAAACTTTTTTAAGGTTGGAGGTTTGTTTTTTTTTTTTTAATTTACTTATTTTTATTCTGTGTGTGAGTGTTTTGCCTGCATGTACTTCTGTGCATCACATGTGTGTGTAGTGCTAGAGCCCCTGGCACTGTAGTCAGACAGTTGGAAGCCCCCATGTGGGTCCTGAAAACTGAACCCAGGTTCTTCCACTGAGCCATTTCTCCCGCCCCTGGCTGCAGAAAATTCTGGATCCTCCTCCTGCCTCTGCTCCCCTAGTGCTGGGATTACAGGCATAAGCCTCCATACCCCGTTTTGTTTTGTTTTGATTTTGAGAAATGTTCACTATACAATCCTGGCTGGACTGGAACTTACTATGTGCACACCTACAATACCAGCACTCAGGAGATCAGGAGTTATCTGGAACTCACTATGTGCACACCTACAATACCAGCACTCAGGAGATCAGGAGTTATCTACCTAGTGAGTCTGAGGCCAGCTTGGGCTGTGTGAGACCCTGTCTCAGTAAAAAATAAACAAACAAGTAAATAAATAAATGGCAAGGAGTGTGGTAGAGCCAGAAGGATCAAAGTCATCCTCAGCTACATAGTAAGTTCAAGGCCAGCCTGGGTCATATGAGACCCTGCCTTAAAAGAAAAACATTGTGAAAGGTGACATCTGACCCAGTGGGCAGAGGCATCACTTAGCCTGGTGACCTGAGTCTGATCCCCAGCACCCACACTGTAGTGGTTTGAATGAGAATGGTCAGAGGCTTTTGGTTGAATATGTGGTCCCCAGTTGCTGGAACTGAGTGGGAAGGATTAAGAGGTATGGCCTCGATGGACCACAGGTCTGTCACAGTGTAGGCTTTGGGGATTCAAAAGACTGGTGTCATTCCCAGCGTGCTCTCCCTGCCTCTGGGCTGCTCACGAAGACATGAGTTCTCAGCTGACCAGCTGCCATATTTTTGTTCCACCATCATGGCTTCTAAGGCTCTGAAACCTTATGTCCAATTAAAAGCTTTCTCTAATAAGTTGCCTCGGTCATGGTGTTTTATCACAGCAACAGAACAGTGTCTGGTACACGCATGCAGGCACGACAGAATCGGCCCCGGCAACTTCTCCTTTGTCTCCCGCATGTGCGTCATAGCATGTGTGTACGCCATACGCAAAATAATAAAATGTAATTTGATTAACCAATTAATTAAAGGTTAATGATAGCTCTGGGCCGGTCATGGTGGTATACATTTATCCCTGCACTCCAGAGACAGTCAGATCTCTATGAGTTCAAGGCCAACCTAGTCTACATAGAGAGCTATAGGCCAGCCATGGCTACATAGTGAGACCTGTGTCTAAATAAATGAACACAGTTTTTAAAAGGGAATCATAAATCCTTTCGGCATAAAAGCAACATTACCTAGCTCTTCCTGAGTGAGAGGGAGGTACTGGTCTACCAGGAGCTCCGACTTGGCAAGTGCATTTTCTACCCCGCTGCTCACGAGTTGCACCATCCGACTCCCCAAAACCGTGTTGATGCCGTCGTTGACTACAGACTTGGTCCTCTCCACACTGCCAGTCACTGCTCCTTTGGTCTTGTCCACCACCCCCGTGATAGTACTGGCTACAGAATCTTTGGCCCCGGCCACAGTGGTCGTCACTGCATCCTTGGCCCCAGTCACCGCACCTTTGGCGTTGGCAACAATCTGCAAGAAGAACAGACAAGCCAGCTTGTGAGAAAAATGGGCGAATACATACTTAGGCTTTTACAAAGGCAGCGTAGTTAAAGACGGGCTGAACACACAACTTTTCACCTGGTCTTGGGCATAGCATTAAGATTCAGTGAGGCTAAAAGTCTCTGTCAGGTCGCTTTGTCCTACATCCATCCATTCTTTAAGGATTGTTAGATATGCAAGTAAAATAAACACGAAATTAATTTATTGAGGCAAGTTGTTTTGGTTTTGTGTTTCTTGTTTGAGACAGGATTCTCATACAACACTGCCCTTAATGGCCTGGAACTCAGATCCAATTGCCTCTGCCTCTTGAATGCTGGGATTAAAGGTGTGTGTCCCCATGACTGGCTTTGATTTGCCCATTAATAACTTATCTTAGAAGCCTGGGAGATCAGCCTGGTCTATAGCTAGGCTATGTGGAGAAACGCTGTATCCAAAAAAACCCAAAACTAACAAAAATGAATTTATCTTAGGGCTAATAAGATGGCCCAGCAGACCAAAGCAAGTACTACTGAGTCAGAAGACCTGAGCTCTAATCCTGAGACTCACGTGGCGGAAGGAGAGAACCCACTCCCTCAAGCTGTCTTCTGACCTCCACACATGCACTGTGGCACAGACACCCCAGCTACCCCACAAAAAGTTAACTTACATACAGTATTTTTCAAAACTTTATCTTATACTGGTGGCTCATGCTTATAATTTCAGCACTCAAGAGGCTGAGGCTGGAGTTTGAGTTCTGATACACAAGGAAACCAAAATAAAACCAAAAGTTCTGGGTTCAATCCTCAGCAACCTCTGCCTCGCCCCTCTAAAAAAATCTTTACAATGTTACATTTGCATTCAGGTAAAAGTAGAGAAAAAAAGCCGCTGAAGAAGGGTGGTAGGCTGGGGGTGTAGCTCAGTTAGTAGAGTATTTATACAGCATGAAACCCTGGGTTTGAGCTGGCACCATAAAAAGGGTGTATGGTAGTCTACAAGCCTAAAACCCCAGCATTTGGGAGGTAGAGGCAGGAGGATCAGCAGTTTAGTGACACCCTTACCTACAAAGGGAATCCAAGGACAGCCTAGGCTAAGAGACCCTATACCTCCCAAAAAACAAAAGCGGAAACATATTAACTCCTGGTGAGATTATATAACTTTAGATAGCGCATTTAGAAGTCACATCATTCCAGAAAGAAAACTGCAGACCAAGCTGAACTTGGTCCTCTAGGTACTGGCACATAGGGTTGTCTAGGTTAAAGAGAAGAATGACAGGGACGAGGAAGGATGGCAAAAGACACAGGGGAGGGTGGCGCACAGCCACAAGGAGCTCTAGCAACAAAATCCTCTAAATTACTTCTTAATAAGATCTCAATGTACTGCTGGGTAGTGGTGGCACTTGCCTTTAATCCAGCACTTGAGAGGGAGAGACACGAGTACCTCTGTGAGTTCAAGGCCAACCTGGTCTACCAACCAAGTTGCAGGCAATGTGGAGAAATGCTGTTATCAAAAGAGCTGTTACACAGAAAAACCCTATCTCAAAAAACAAAAACAAAATGGAACAACAACCAAAAAAAACCCTACAATTTATAAAGCTTCCAGTTTAATATCCCAACCTATGTTTTTTATTTCATTTGAAATATAATAAATTGACTATTTTTTGTTGTGGTGTTGCAGGTCAAACTCAGGGCCTTGTACACAGTAGACAAGCAATGAACTATAACCCAGTTCTTAAGTTATGCTGAATATTATAAACAAGTCATCAAAAAACTTTTTTTTCTTTTTTTTTTTGGAGAAAGGGTCTTATTGCACAGCGCTGTTGGCTGAGAACTCACTATGTAAACCATACTGGTCTTGAACTCACAGGAATACCCTGCCTCTGCTTAGAGCCCTAGCCCATGCGTCACCACACTAACCAACCCCTCATCAAAATTTAAATGACCCAAATAGAAAAGAATTCCTATCCTTACAATAGCCTCAAGCAACATAAGTGAAAATTTTAGAGACCTATAAAAGTATTATTGTGAAGGCTGTCCACAAAACCCACTGATTTAAAAGGTGACAGACAGCCCTGTTTTCCCCTATCATTTTGTGCAATGCTGTATTCTTAACCAGAAAGAAAAATTGAGGGCATGATCTGAGCTACAGAATCACGAGGACAGATGAGGCAACCATTTTGCCAACACTGGCTAGCGTCACGTATGTTTGTGGTTCCTACCAGCACTACACAAAGCCAGCCCAGACCTGCGCCCAGCTCTATCCACATCCAGCACAGTAAGGAACCAGTTATTTAAGAGGAGTGTCACAGCGGGAGCCAAGTTACAAACTGATAGAGAGTGGCCTAAAAGCATCCTAACCTAAAGCGGCTAGTTCCTCTCTGCTTCTTGGACTTAACCTGGCAGCAGTTCAGGAAGTCAGGGGGCAGCCATTACTCCTTCAAAACTACACCCAGCTCGAGCTTAAGGGCAAGCTACTTGTGTGTTCGTGGCACACAGAGCCTGGGCTAAAGAGAAGATGAAACACGCCCAGCAGCAAGCCTCAGGGCTGTCCCAAGCTCACCTCAGCAGTAGGCTGATTCAGAATAGGCAGTCTCTCCTCGATCCTGTCTAGCCCCTTGCAGGCGTAGGTATTGGCAACAGCAACTGCAGGAAACAGAAAACACAGGGAAATGGTCACTGAAGTATATATAGAACACACGCAACAATACCTTGGGCCTTTATTTGGCTTCGATTTCGTCTTATTACAAAAAATAGCAAGAATGCAGTTTTCCTTAAAACCACAGGATCTGCTTCCTGGTTTCTCTCGCTGGGACAGGCAGAAATTACACAGGTTGCTGGCAATGTTCCTCCAGTGACAGGTAAGTAAGGGGCTGTCCAGGAAAAGCAGCTAAGGAGGAAGGCCTCAATGTTAGCAACAGAGTAGGCAAGCTTCCTCTGAACCTTCCGTCAGGAAGTAACTGAAAACTCTCAAAACTAGGCTAGTCCCTGTTTATCTCAGTACACAATGATACATTTTGGGATCTCACCAGCGAACAATGGCACCCTGGGTCCCCCTGATAAGGCCCAGATTTCAGTCTAAGCTTCTCCGTTAAAGATAACAGGCCAAGTATTCATATCAAAGTCTCTTGAGAATTAGCATTGTTGGGAGAGCTTCTCAAAGGATGCTTATAATCTAAGGTGACGTGGAATAATGTTTTTGAACACTGTGAAGTTGTAGCACTCTGATTGGTTTAATAAAAAGCTGAACAGCCAATAGCTAGGCAGGATTCTCGGGGCAGAGAGGATGCTGGGAAGAAGGCAAAGTCACCAGATACAGAGGAAGCAAGAAAGCAGCATGGGCAGTACAGAGTAAATTAATTAATCAATTAAAAGTAGTAAATTAATAGAAATGTGCTCGTTTAAGTTATAAGAGCTAGTTAGAAATAAGCGTAAGCTATTGGCTGAGTTTTCATAATTAATAAAACGTTTTTATGTCATATTTTGGGAGCTGGCTGACTGGATAGGTTAAAACTTGCTACAACAATGCCCTAATTTACCCTTTGGAAACTGATTCAAATCTTTGTCAAAAGCAGTTCATGGGGGCTGGAGAGATGGCTCAGAGGTTAAGAACACTGACTGTTCTTTCAGAGGTCCTGAGTTCAATTCCCAGCAACCATCTATAATGAGATCTGGTACCTTCTTCTGCCCTGTAAACATACATGCAGACAATGTGTACATAATAAATAAATCTTAAAAAAAAAAAGCAGTTCATGTTTTTGAAAAAATTTGGTGGTGAGAGTATAAAAATCACCGTTGTAGCCACTTAGTGAAACAGTCCGGTGATTCCTCTAAAATTGAAAAAACAAATCCAATGTGTATGGGTGGGTGTTTTGCTTGTGTATATGTCTGTACACCAAGTGTAAAAGCCTAGTGTCTTTGGGGGGCCAAAAACGTCACTGGATCCCCTGAAACTGGAGTTAGAGATAGTTGTGAGCCACCATGTGGGTGCTAAGAATCTCTCCAAGGTTGTCTAGAAGAGCAGCCAGTGCTCTTAACCTTCAGTCCCAATCCCAGCCCCAATTCCTCTGAAATTTAAACAGTTATAGAAGACCCAGCAGTTCTACTCCTAAATGCATCCTAGGAAAACTGAAAATATTCTCCCCAAAACTTGTACATACATATGTTCCCAGAAGCATCATTCATCACCTTCCCAAAGAGAAGCGACTTTAATGTCCATCTGCTGAGGAACGGATAAACTGTTGGGGCTGAGGAGATAGCTTGGTGGTAAAGCCCTTATCAAAAGAGCTTCAAGACCAGAGTTCAGATCCCCAGAATCTGCCTACACACAGAAACACACACTGTGTCACAGAAAAAGAGGGAGGCGTATTGTCCTGGCGAGTTTTTATGTCAACTTGACACAAGCTAGAGTCATCAGAGAGGAGGGAACCCAATCGAGAAAAAAGGCTATACACACACCTGAAGGGCATTTTCTTAATTAGTGATTGATGGGGGAGAGCCCAGTCCATCGTGGGTGGGGTCACTCCCAAGTTGGTGGTCCTGGGTTTCTATTAGCCAGCCGAGCAAGCCATGAGACTCAAGCCGGTAAGCAGCACTCCTCCATGGCCTCGGAGTCAGCTTCTGCCTCCCAGCTCTGGCCCAGTTTGAGCTCCTGCCACGGCTTCCCTCAAGGTCAGTGATTCAGGTTGTGTTAGCCAAAGAAACCTTTTCCTCCTCCAGTTGCTTTGGGATTTATGCTGTTTAGTCACAGCAACAGTAACCCTAAGACAAATATGTTCTACCCACACAATGTAATATTATTCCTTAATAAAAAAAAAGGGGGGGATTAAGTATAGGCACAGCATGAACATCTGTCATGGCTATGCAGTACATGCAAGGCTATGTCCCAGACAATTCTTGAAAACCTCTACGCTAAGTGAAAAAAAGCCTGTTGGAGAAGCCCACATTTCGGGACTCTGCTTATACCAGAGGACAGAAATAATCTTATATAAAAATAGATTACTAGCAACCGAGGGGTACAGAAGGAAGTGGGAACTGACTGCTAATGAAATTGAGCTCACTCTCATTGTTTACAGTTCTGGGCATGGAACGCAGCGTCTCATAAATGCCAGGAAATTGCCCTACCATTGCGCTACAGTCATTTTTAATTTAAGTGGATTAATTGTTCAGTGTGTTTTCCTTATATCAATAATGTCAGTATTAAAAATACAAAGTTTTGGACTGATGATGTAGCTCAGTGGGTTGAGCGTTCACCTAGCAAGCACAAGGCTCTGTCCCCAGGACTGCATAAACCAGGCATGTGGCTTTGGCCCTGTGATCCCAGCCATTTGAGAGGCTAAGGCAGGGGGATATCCTTCTTTAAGGAAAACGTCACACAGGCAATTCCAGGCCAGCATGAGCTACAATGTGCAACCTTGCCCGAAAAAGAAAGTTTGGGCAGGCAAGATAGCTCGGTGAGTAGGCTTGCTTGCTGCCAAGTCTGATGATCTGAACTGATCAGTGTTATTCTCTGACCAGGGTCATGGCATACACCTACACACAAACGCAGACACACAACCAGACACAAAATAATTTAAAATATAATAAAAATGTTCTATATGCACATTTGAATGAGAAAGCTAACTCAGTCCACCCCCCCCCAGATGATTCTTTTGTAATTTCAATTACTAACACAAAAGCATTTCTGAAATTTACTCTTTCTTTTCTTTTTGGTTTGTTTTTTGTCTGGAGACAAGGTCTCACTATGTAGCTTTGGCTAGCCTGGATTTTGCTAGGTAGAGCAGGCTGGCCTTGAACTCAAAGATCTGCCGGCCTCCACTTCCAGAGTTCTGGGACTAAATGCATACACCACCAAGTGTAGCCTTATTATTTTTTTTTCTTTTTGAGACAGTGTCTCATACAACCCAGGCAGCCTGGAGTTCACTGTGTAGCCATGGCTGACCTTCAGCTGACACTCCTCCATCTCTTCTCCAAAGCAGTTACGGTGACAGGTATGAGCCACCATGCCTGGCTGGGAAGTTCCTATTAGAGAACGTGGCTACAAAGCGGTCCGTCCCTTTGTGACAATGAGGGTCACCAGACAGCTTCCACACAGAGGTGGATTTGTGTTTCAGGAAGGCCCGAGGGTTTCCTGGTGTTAACTTAGAACTCACTCTACCTAGTCCCTTGGGCTCAATATTGGCTGGAAAATCTGAACTCACTTTGTGGCTCCAGCTTCTGGATGATGGGCAGCGCACTTGTCACAGCCACCGAGGTCACGGTCTTCACACCCTTCTCCGCCATCTCACACACAGATCTCAAATACGGATGCTGGTCCTTTGTACTGATATAAGCCGAGGACACCAGGTCATAGGTTGAGCTCACCAAGGGCAAGTTAGCCACCCTGGTCACCACGCTCTGCAACCAGAGAGGAGTGGATAGTAATGACTCAAAACAGAAGAAAGAAAGGGGCCAAGAAACGGGTATTTTATGAAAAAAAATCATACCGGTTGTGGATCAATTGCAACTGACGCCATTTTTTCCTCCTGGAGAAAAAAAGAAACCTGGAGAGAAAAGAAACTGATTTCAGAACACTGGGAAGCGATTCCTTCTCCAACCCAGGAAGGTGCTCAATTCTGGCAGATAAAGTTTCAGTTTCCCATCGGCTAACTCAGCCCTCTGCAGGGCCAACAGCCTGACGCTAGATGAGGCTCCAGAGCAGTTTAAGAACTTTCAACAGGAAAGAGCAGTCATTAGCACGTGTCCTGTCTCTTAACCAGGACACTAGAAAACGTCTTTGAAGGGCAACCTCTTTTCAAAAATGCTAACCAGAAAGGCAAACAATTCGATGTAGAGATACAGATACGCCGGTTTCTGTGACAGAATCCCAAGAATTAAAGGCGTGCCCTTGATTTACTCACGTCTCGGTCAGTCTAAAGCCCAGTCTGGTCCTCCTAATTTAACCTCCCTAGTGTTGGAATTAGGTACAGGCCACACCAGCCCACAGCCTCAGGGCTCTCAAACTACCATCCGTATGAAAAAAAATTAAAACTAGCAGTGAATGCCTTATGCCGACTGAGCTCAAGAAAGAGCCGCCCCAGGGAATTTAGGAACATCTCAGGAGAGGCGCTAGCTGTAAAATTTAGCTACCCAGTGACCCACACCCACAGGAAACTACCGTTTGTCTGCCCAGCAGCAGAACCTGTCCAGCCACAGTTCAGCCTCTTGCCAAAAGTCCCAGCTCCACAATTGCCCTGAAGGCGGAAGCTTCGAGACCAGTATCCATTCCTTAGTGCAGCCCGTAAAATAGCACTTTACGACGTTTTCCAAGGGTAGGGTGGTGCTGTGATCCCTGCGCTGAGACTGGGTAGGAGGACGAGAGTTCAAGGCCAGCTTGGGCTCTGGAGAGCCGGAGCGCAGATGGCGCTGCCTAGTGAGGCGCTAAAGGATAAACGAGACCATTCCCTCTACGCACCCCCATAAGTACTTCGGTAAGGTGTTTCCCTTTAAACGTTTAAAGGACAAACGCAAGTTGCTCCACCACAGCCCAGACGGAAGTACAAGCAGAAAGTAAACCTCTGAAACAAAAGCGAGAGCTAGCCCGGGACTGCCCGCGCACGGCCGCCACCCGCTGCTGCAGTCTCGAGCCCAGAGCAAGCTGAGCGGCGGCCGCCTGGGGGACCTGATGATCTGGTGCAGCACCCACCTAACGGCCCGGAGAGCAGAACAAAGAGCAAGTCAGCACGGTCCAGCCCGCAGCACAGCAGGGCAGCCCCAAGCAACCGCTAAAAAGCGCCTGGCTGCCCCGCCCAGGCCTCCGTGACACGTGATAGCCTAGCCGCAGGCAGCAGCTGAACCCGGTTCCAGCTAAAAACAGGCGGGGCTGGGTCGCTGGAGCCGCCCAGCGGGGAGGTGGGAACCCAGGCCAAGCGAGCAGAGCCCAGCCTGAAGTCAGAAGACCAGGGACACGCCCGGGAAAGTGGATCCCAGTCTAGAGCCGGGAGACTAGGGATTTCCCTGGCAAGGGACTCAAGCCCAGTGCCAGGAAATCCCAGCCCTGTGCTAGGAGACCGGGAACCCTGGGAGCGAGGCCTTCGACTTGGGTCGGGGTGGGGGTGGGGGGTTGGAAAATGCACACAAATTAAATATCCCTCAAGAAAAGAACGCTTCAAAAATGAAGTCGCGGTTCTAACCTTTTACTTTGGGCCAAGAAAGTAGCAAAGATCTGTGAAATTCCAACACAATAACGACCTGTAGAGATTTTTGGTTTACTGCTCTTTGGATTTAAACAATTCGTCAGCGGGATGTGGTTGGCTCACCATTTGGGGAATTGCAGCAGGAGTCAGTTGCAAGTCCCATGCTAGAGAAATACCCTATTCTCGAACAGAGACAACTTATCAAACGTTTCTAATTGAAAGGTTAATCTGGATTTCCAAAAACAAAGCTTGGCACTGCTCTCTGTGTTTTCTTCAGCAAGATAACTCCAAATCGCCCTGGAGTGATAGCAGCCCAAAATTAAGGAAGACAGCCAACTTGGCTGTGACTCATGAAATGTTTTTGTTTTGTTTTACTTCGAGACGGGGTCTCAATCTACAATTCTGGTTGTCCTGGAACTCACTCTGTAGACCATGCTGGTCTCGAACTCAGAGATCCACCTGCCTCTGCGTCCTGAAGTGGGGGGAATTAAAGATATGTGCCGCTACTGCCCTGCCCAGTATGCAATGTTTTTGTTTGTTTGTTGTCTGTTTGTTGTAGGGAACTTAATAATCAACATCCGAGGCGTTTTCAGTAGGATGCATGGGTGTGAACCGGGTTATTGATCTGGAAAGTTGTGCAGCCACCTGAAGTCATAAGGGTTCAGAGAATGTCTTTCCCGGGAAAGGTAGAGAGAGGTTCATGCCTTTTGACTCCTTGCAAGGGAAACTAGAGGGAACAGGTTTAGGAAGGATACTTCCTCATGCCCTAGCCGTGCCGTTCCCCTGTCACCAGAGGATGGAGTAAGGGAAGCAGCAACAGCGCTGGATCCCACTAAACAAGGCTTATGGAAGCTGCTTCTGGAGCTGTGGAATTTGAACTCTGGGCAGCCGCCACCCATCAATCACCACATCAATCACTTAACCAATGTTGCATCACGCAAGAAGCATGCCGGTGCTGCTTTTGTTTTTTTAAGCGTCCAAAGGTCCAAACTGGCTCGTTAAAATATATGTCTGGACCTGGATGGAGATGGGTGGTCCTTGGACTTCCCACAGGGCAGGGAACCCTGATTGCTCTTTGAGCTGACGAGGGAGGGGAACTTGATTGGGGGAGGGGGAGGGAAAGGGGAGGCGGCGGTGGGGAAGAGACAGAAATCTTAAATAAATAAATAAATAAATAAATAAATAAATAAATAAATAAATAATAAAAAATAAAAAAAATATGTCTGGATCGATCGCCAGCACTACAAAAGACACCACCGTGTTAAAAAAAAAAAAGCCATAAAATGTCTGAAGAAGTCCAAAATGTCAAAGAAGTTCTGAGTGCATTTCTTTTTAAACATTTTGTTTTGTGTGAGTGTTTATATGCCACCTTCGCGCAGGTGCCTTCTGAGGCCAGAAGACAACATTGCATTGCTAGGAACCGAAGTAATAGTTGGTTGTAAGCTGAAGCACTGAGGAATCTGAGGCAGAGGGATTGCTACAAGTTTGAGACCAGGCTGGTCTACATAATGCGCATTAAGCCAACCAGGCTACATAACAAGACCCTGTCCCCACAACGCCACCCCCAATTCTTCTTCTTCTGATGATGATATAAAAATAAAAAATGGTGAAATAATCCCTTCCTGCTTGGCGTTACTCTAAGCAGATGTCTGGGCTGTCCACTGTTGTTCCACTCCATCCCTCAGGACTTTTTCTGATCTGACGTCTTTTTTCTGCCCTTTCCTCTACAAAAAAAAAAAAAAAAAAAAAAGCCTCTTTTTAAATGTCAAGCCTGTGAGTCACTTCCCCTCTATAAAGTTGTGAAACTTCCAGTCTGTTTTCATTTGCCTGTGAGAGACAAATTTGCGTGTGAGCGCAGGGACTCATCAGGAATCAGACTATCCTAATCCACAAAGGGCATCTGTGCCCCCTTCTTTTTCACTTTCACCAGTGTGAGATCTGGGAGCCTGTGGCGAAAACAACATTCAGAAGGGGAGGAGTCCATTCAAGGAGAGTGAGGCATCCTGGGGAGAGGTTTCTTTTGGGGTGGGCAGATAAAGAACACTTCAGTCAGGATTTGATTGGACACGGGGTGTGGATCTCACGGGTCCTTGTCTCTATCTCAATCCTTAAACTCCACAGTTTGCTCTGGTCCCTGGACCACATCTTAGCATAGGATTTGTGTCGTTCTTTCTCAGTGGGTATTCTAAGACCTTGGGCAGAAACCATCGCACACCCCTACCCCAGAGAGGACCCCCTCCTCACTGTGACCATCTTTGGGATCTAGAACTCAGAAGCCTTGCTTTGAGACTGCACTTGGATTGCCTTTTTATACACAGTTTGTTTGTCTGCCTTAAGATTTACTTTCTTTGGTTTATTGAGATAAAGTCTCACCATGTATCTCTGGTTGGCCTGGAACTCCCTATGTAGACCAGGCTGGCATCAAATTCACAGAGATCCATCTGCCTCTGTCTCCCGAGTGCTGGGGTTAAAGGCGTGCGCCACCATCATCTGGCTTAACATTTTTTTTTTGTTTGTTTGAAAACAGAAAGTTCTTTTCCAGGGCTGGAGAGATGGCTCAGCAGTTAAGCACACTTGCTGCTCTTGCAGAGGACCAGATTTTGGTTCCTAGCATCCGTGTCACATAGCTTACAGCAAAACCACCGGTAACCCCAGCTCCAGGGATCTAATGTCCTCTTCGGGACTCTGCAGGTATGTGCACTCTGCACCCACATGCACATACCCACACGGAAATACACATAAACACATAAATAAAATAAAAATCTTTAAAGTTAAAAGTTCTTCTCAGCCAAGTAAGGTGCCCTGTGACCCAACATGTAGGATGTAGAGGCAAGAGCATCAGGAGTTCAAAACCAACCTGTCTCAAAAAAAAAAAGTTTCTCTTTCTTATAAAGGAATGTCTGTTATTATTATTATACACAGTAAAGCCCTCTTGAGCAGGGGGATCAGTATATAGTTGTCAAATTAAATTTTAATTTGAGCAAAGAATTCCTCTTTTACAAGTATCATTCTATTTCTTAGGTGTGTTGGTTTGGTTGGTTTTGAAACAGTGTCCCTGACTGGTCTTGAACTCACTGTTTAGCCCAGGCTGACCTTGACCTTGAATCCTCTCTAACCTTAGGACCACTATGCCTGGCTCTAGATGTTGCTGTCATCTTTATCATCATCATCATCATCACTTAAGTAGAGCAAAGAAATTCATTAAGAAAAAAACAAGAGGGCTGGAGAGATGGCTCAGTGGTTAAGAGCACTGGCTGCTCTTCCAGAGGTCCTGAGTTCAATTCCCAGCAACCACATGGTGGCTCACAACCATCTGTAATGAGATCTGGCTCCCTCCTCTGGCGTGTGGGCATACATGGAGAAAGAATGTTGTATACATAATAAATAAATAAATCTAAAAAAGAAAAAGAAGAAACAAGAGCTTGGCAGTGGTGGCGCACGCCTTTAATCCCAGCAGAGGCAGAGGCAGGGGCAGATGGATCTCTATGAGTTTGAGGCTGCCTGGTCTACAGAGCTAGTTCCAGGACAGATAAGATTGTTGCACAGATAAACCCTGTCTCAGAAACCAAAACAAACAAGAAAGAGAGGAAGGAAGGAAGGAAGGAAGGAAGGAAGGAAGGAAGGAAGGAAGGAAGGAAGGAAGGA
>JABTXL010005620.1:23184551-23218083 GCA_025134845.1 Neodon shergylaensis | reverse complement strand
CCCCCCCCCCACTCCATTCCCCCTCCCTCTCGAGAATGATGAGCAGTCCAGGTTCCCTGCCCTGCGGGAAGTCCAAGGTCCTCCCACTTCTATCCAGGACCAGGAAGGTGAGCATCCAAACAGGCTAGGCTCCCACACTGCCAGTTCATGTATTAGGATCGAAACCTAGTGCCATTGTCCTTGGCTTCTCATCAGCCTTCATTGTCCGCCACTTTCAGGGAGTCCGGTTTCATCCCATGCTTATTCAGTCCCAGTCCAGCTGGCCTTGGTGAGCTCCCAATAGATCAGTTCCACTGTCACAGCGGGTGGGTACACCCCTCGTGGTCCTGACTTCCTTGCTCATGTTCTCCCTCCTTCTGCTCCTCATTTGGGTCTTAAGAGCTTAGTCCGGTGCTCCAATTTGGGTCTCTGTCTCTATCTCGATCCATCGCCAGATGAAGGTTCCGTCCAGATGGAGCTCCTCAGCACCTAAACAGGGACAGCTGGTAGCCCAATGAGCCGGGGACAAAAGGAGGAACGTGGCAGGCAGGGTCCAGTAGAGCACAGGAGACCCTGGAGCACAAGCTGAAGGTGCCTGCGCTCCCTTTGGGGGTCCTTGAGGCCCACCTGGTAGGCAGGCACTCACCGCTCTGGGTGGGTAGCCTTAGTATAGGAGCAGAAGACTGTCCCTGATCAAAGGACCTTGCAGACCACGCAGGCTTGGGGGAGGGGGGGGTCGTGTCGGCAGACTTTTTTTTGTCAGAACCACTGGTCAGCTCTGTCCTGCCAGCAGCTCCAAAATAACCACTTAGAGACTTAATATTAATTATAAAGGCTTGTCCAATAGCTTAGGCTTGCTACTAACTCTTACAACCTAAATTAACCCATATTTCTTATCCAAATTCTACCACGTGGCTCATGACTTGTTACCTCATTTTTTTTCTTTTGTTTTGTTTTTTGTTTTTCGAGACAGGGTTTCTCTGTAGCTTTGAAGCCTGTCCTGGAACTAGCTCTTGTAGACCAGGCTGGCCTCAAACTCACAGAGATCCACCTGCCTCTGCCTCCCAAGTGCTGGGATTAAAGGCGTGCGCCACCATCGCCCGGCAATGGGGATGTTCTATCGGGAACTCACCAAGGCCAGCTGGCCTGGGTCTGAAAAAGCATGGGATAAAACCGGACTTGCTGAACATAGCGGACAATGAGGACTACTGAGAACTCAAGAACATTGGCAATGGGTTTTTGATCCTACTGCACGTACTGGCTTTGTGGGAGCCTAGGCAGTTTGGATGCTCACCTTACTAGACCTGGATGGAGGTGGGTGGTCCTTGGACTTCCCACAGGGCAGGGAACCCTGATTGCTCTTCAGGCTGACAAGGGAGGGGGACTTGATTGGGGAAAGGGGAGGGAAATGGGAGGCGGTGGCGGGAAGGAGGCAGAAATCTTTAATGAATAAATAAATAAAACAGAGAAGCAGAATAGCTTACATTGTATATAGCTCCATCATGTTCTTCCTGGAAAACTGTCTCAAACCAGACTAGGGACTAGTCAGTTCTGTCACAAAACAGCTCCCTTATGAAAATAGTCCTGTCTTCTTTTCACCTGAACCTGAAAGTAGGTAAGACTGCCATCCTCATGGACCAGAGGAAAAAAAAAAAAGAGTAGTGTAAGAAGTCACGAGGCAGTGACTAGCAGTTTGACTAGTGTCCGTTCTGTGTGGATTGCTCAACACGAAGCACAATTTCCTGGAGAACCCAACATTCAACTTTACTAATTGTCTTAGCTACTTCTCTATTGCTGAGATAAAACACCATGACCAAAAGCAGCTTGGGGAGGAAAAGGTGTATTCTATCTTACAGCTGTAGTTCATTATCCCGTGAAGTCAGGGAGGAGCTGATACAGAGGCCATGGAGGAGTGGTGCTTACTGGATTGCTCATGGTAGCTTACTCAGCCTGTTTCTTTTACAACACTCAGAAGCACCAGCTCCAGGATGGCGCCACCTACAGTGAGCTGGGCCCTCCTACGTCAATCATTGATCAAGAAAGTACCCCACAGACTTGCCCACAGGCCAATCCAGGAGAGAGAGTTTTGAACTAATTTCACTGGCAGAAGAGATTTCAAGATTTATAGACTCAGTTGATTAGTTGGTTTAATAATCACTCTTAGGCAATTCTGCAAGGAAAAGAGTGTCACAGTTGACTTCCTGTTGCTTGCATGATATAGTACTTTCAGCTACTTCTCCAGCACCATGTCTGCCTGTACACAGTCATGCTGCCAGCCATGATGATAATGGACTGAATGCCTGAAACTGTAAGCTGCCCCCTCAGTTAAATGTTTTCCTTTATAAGAGTTGCAATGGTCATGGTGTCTCTTCTATAGTGTATAGTAGTATAGTATTCTATAGTAATAGAAACCTTAACTAAGACAGACAGACAGACAAACAGATGGAGAAACTCTGGAGCCCATCAGAATCTATCCTCCTAGCCGGGCGGTGGTGGCGCACGCCTTTAATCCCAGCACTCGGGAGGCAGAGGCAGGTGGATCTCTGTGAGTTCGAGACCAGCCTGGTCTACAGAGCTAGTTCCAGGACAGGCTCCAAAGCCACAGAGAAACCCTGTCTCGAAAAAACAAAAAAACAAAAAACAAAACAAAAAAAAAGAATCTATCCTCCTCCTCCACTGGTCCTGAACCCAGGGCCTCATGTTAGGTCCTCTTCCACCTAGCTACATTCTCAGCTCTCTGAATATGCTTGTGATAATCAATTCTATTTCCAAACTGATTGGATTTAAAAAAATGCCTTGGTCATTAATGAAATACACCTTTGGGCATGTCTGTCAATGCGTTCTCAGTTTAGGTGAAAGAGAGGCCACTGTGAATGTGAATGGCAGCATCCCATGGGCTAGGGCACGGAGTAAACCAAACGGGAAAAAGCCCTAGACCTGATGGCACACATTGGTAGTCCCAGCACTTGGGGGCAAGAGGGTCAGAAGTTCAAGGCCATCTTCAGTTCTCTGGTGAGTGCTCAGACTTGAAGCTAGCCTGCACTACACAGCAAGACCTCTTCTCAAAGGCTTGCTGTGATCACACATGTAATCGTATCACTTGGAAGGATGAAGCAGACGAGTTCCTGAGAGTTGTAGGCCATGCTTAGACACTAGTGAGCTTGAGGCCAGCCTGGTCTACAAAAGCAAGGGAGACTCTACATGAAGACAACAAAAAGTCTGTAAAGTCAAAGGATTTAAATGAGAAAAACTAAAGCTAAAATTGGTGTGTGGTGTGAAATTATGTTTGAGAGAGCAGCCTGCCGGTTTTGTTTGTTTTGCTGGCCTTGAACTTACAGATACTACCCTGTCTCTGCACCAGCCTCTGCCTACACAGTGCTGGGATGAAATTTGTGAGCCACCATGACTAGCTGCTTAAAAATAAAAAAATACCTCTTTTCCAAACCTCTCCTCCTCCTCTTCTTCCTCTTTGTCTTAGGGTTTCTATTGCTGTGAAGAGACGCCATGACCACAGCAACTCTTACAAAGGAAAACATTTTTTTTTATTGGTTTTTCGAGACAGGGTTTCTCTGTGGTTTTGGAGTCTGTCCTGAAACTAGCTCTTGTAGACCAGGCTGGTCTCGAACTCACAGAGATCCACCTGCCTCTGCCTCCCGAGTGCTGGGATTAAAGGCGTGCGCCACCACCGCCCGGCTAAAGGAAAACATTTAACTGAGATGGTGGCTTACAGTTCAGAGGTTCCGTTCCTTATCATCCAGCAGGGGGAATGGCGGTGCACAAGCAGACATGGTACTGGCTACATCTTGCTCAGGCAACAGAAAGTGGACTGAGTGTTAAACTAAGCGAAGCTTGAGCAAAAGAGACATCAAAGTCCACTCCACAGTGACACACTTCCTCCAACAAGGCCACACCTACCTCAACAGGGCTGCATCTCTTAATAGTACCACTTCCTATAGGGGCCATCTTCTTTTTTTTTTTTAATTTTTTTTTATGTAAAAGCTTTTTTTTTTTCAGCCAGGAGGTGGTGGCACATGCCTTTAATCCCAGTACTCGGGAGGCAGAGGCAGGCGGATCTCTGTGAGTTTGAGGCCACTCTGGTCTACAAGAGCTAGTTCCAGGATAGGCTCCAAAGCTACAAAGAAACCGTGTCTCAAAAAACCAAAAAAAAAAATTTTTTTTTCATTTTATTTATCAACCACAGTTTTCCCTCCCTCCCCTCCTGCTTTCCACTCCCACATCCCCCCCACCCAAACTCCTATCCACTCCTCAGAAAGGATAAGGCCTCGCATGGGGAATCTACAAAGTCGGGCCATCTTCTTTCAAACCACTACATTTCTCTTAGTTTATTTACAAGACTGGAGCGATGATTGAGTGAGGTCAGAGTTCAGTTCCCACAGCTTACAACCACCCATAACTACAGCTGCAGCCGGCGTTTATACCCTCCCCTGCAGCCATGCTTTCCCTGCCATGACACTGTACCCCCTAAATAAATCCTTCCCTCCTTAAACTGCCCTTATTTTAATTTTGTTTTTTTTTTTTTTTTGAGACGGCTTCTCTGTCCTTGAACTCACCCTATAGAGCAGGTTAGCCCTGAACTCAGAGATTTGCCCGCTTCTGTCTCCTGAGTGCCAGTAGTAATAAAGGCTCGTACAACCACCGTCTAGCTTAATGCTTTCTTCAGGCAGGTGGGGTCTCCTGTAGCTCCTCCTGCCTCAGCCTCCTGAGGGCTGAGATAATAAGCCTGAGCCACTGGTCCAAGCTGTTTTTAAGTCGCTTCTTACCTGGCATTCAGTCACAGCGATGAGAGAAGTGCTGTCACGTGTGCTGACAGGCAGTCGCTGCTAATTTCCTAGGCTATGCCACTTACATAACTTTTTCTGTGTAGTGTCTCTAGAAAATTATGTATTTTGAGCAACATTCATCCCAAACGCTAGCCCCGATGTCCAGGTTGGTGGTGCAGCCTTAAAGGTGCATGGCTGCATTGCCGTGGCTGCATTGCCATGGCTGCATTGCCGTGGCGAGGTCCAGGTGTAAACTGCAGGTTTTCAACCAGACGTTTACAAAGGTTTTGTTCAAGCCTATCGTAAGTTGTAAGAATCAACGACACTTGGGGCAGAGCCCTTGCTCTTCAGCTGCCAAGGTCAGCCTGTGTGGTTCATAAAACCAGTCTTTGTCTGCTTTGTGGATGTGTCAAAGAGTCTGTGACCAAGTTTTCATGCTCTTAGTGAATAAATTATCTGGCTACCTAATTTCTAACCGTTTCCTCTGAAAGATAAAAATCTTTCACTAGGCCGTGCTTCCTGGGAAGAAATTTGAGCCAGCTGTCAAGCCTCTGACGTCCCAGCTCTGGGCTAGAGGAGAGCATAGCCTAGAAGGGACCCACATGGACCTCTGGCCTATCCCCAGGGTCTTCATGACCCACTTGAGTTTAGTGCTCTGCAGAGTTCTTGGCCCCTTGAAACCATCCTGGGGTTTCGAGAAGCAGTTGTTCATGCTGAAGGTGGATGTGGGAACCAGATAAACTTTCCCTTCCAGGGGCACAGGCAGAGCCTCCCATGAAGTACATCCAGCATCCAGCACACGCGGGAAAGGCAACAACTCGGTGAGGAGCTACAGGCCACAGGAATAAAAATCAAGTGTGGTGATCACTTAAGATCAGCTAGGGGTGGGGAGACAGGTCAGGACTTCAAGGTCATTCTGCCTCCACACAGGCAGTTCAAGGTCTTCCTTGACCTTCATAAGATTTTTCCTTTAAAAAAGGGTTGTGGGTGGGAGAATGGTACTGGAGAGATGACTTGGCAGTTAAGAGCCCTGGTGTTTTTTCCTAAGGAATGACGTTTAATTCCCAGCACCCAAAAACATATTTTTGTTTTGTTCTGTTATTTTTGTTGTTGTTTCTTTGTGTTGGTTTTTTGAGACACAGTTTCTCTCAGTAGCTTTGGAACCTGTTCTGGAACTCACTCTGTAGACCAGGCTGGCCTTGAACTCACAGAGATCCACCTGCCTCTGTCTCCCAAGTGCTGGGATTAAAAGTGTGAGCCACCACCGCCTGGTCCAAAACCATCTTTAATTCCAGTTCCAGGTAATCCAAGCACCAGGCACAGAAGTGGTACACAGACAGGTGGAACATCATACACATAAAATAAAATATAAATAAATAAAAATGTAAAAAAAAAAAGACAGATAGGGGCTGGAGAGATGGCTCAGAGGTTAAGAGCACTGCCTGCTCTTCCAAAGGTCCTGAGTTCAATTCCCAGCAACCACATGATGGCTCACAACCATCTGTGGTGAGATCTGGTGCCCTCTCCTGGCGTGCAGACAGAACACTGTGTATATAATAAATAAATCTTTTTTTTTTTTTTTTTGGTTTTTCGAGACAGGGTTTCTCTGTGGCTTTGGAGCCTGTCCTGGAACTAGCTCTGTAGACCAGGCTGGTCTCGAACTCACAGAGATCCGCCTGCCTCTGCCTCCCGAGTGCTGGGATTAAAGGCATGCGCCACCACCGCCCGGCAATAAATAAATCTTAAAAAAAAAAAAAAGACAGATAGAGGAACCACAAGTCCAAGCCAACCCTCTTCGCAACCAACCTCGCTCACACACACACACACACACCTTCCACACAGACCTTTCAGGATCACAGTGGGGCAGCTCCGCTGACTGCCGCTTCTCCGCCTACCCACCCACAGGTCCCTCTAATGTCACCTTTTGGCTTCTGCCTGTGCAGGAGTGCCGGTTCCACCCCAGGCCTCCACCACATTCTGTATTCCTCCAGATTCCCTCTGTCCACCCTTTTCCAGGCTCTGAATGGGTCATGGCTTCTAGGAGGGCTTGGAGCATTGAGTTGCCCAGCCCACCTTGACTCAACACTGGATGCCCTGGGGCACAGTGTGGCACCCGGACGAGGATGGCCTTCAGCCTTGAACTGTTCAGTAACAGTCTAACCATGGAGCCTTAGCTTGTGGAACAGGTGCTGGAGGCTGCCATTCGCTCTCACTCCCCACACTGGGCTGAGCAGGTGGCTTCAGTGTTACTGTGACTCCAATCCCACAGACCCTGCAGTGAGCAGCTGCTGCTCCCTGCTGGCTTGCTCAGTCAGCCCCGCTTCTTGGCTCTGGCCAGGGCAGATGAACAACTCCAGCCAGGACCTGGAGACTGTAGTATTGATCCCTCTCCTTTTCTGATCTGGTAGGCCATGCAAAGGGCCCTTTCCCACAGAAAGCAGAGTCTCAGAGGTTCAAAACTAGTGACAAAACCTTATGTCACTCAGTCCCTGTGGCCTGAAACCTCTTGCTTGTCGATATTGACACCATTTGTGCCTTCCCCTGAGCTGGCCTGCTGCCTCTGCCCCGGCTCTCAGTGATACCATCTCTGAGCAAGCTTTCTCTGGACCCAGCCAGGACAAACTTGGAGCCAATGCACATAACGATTGGGAGCTCTCTCCCGTGCCTCCCCTCCCTTCCTTTCCCCTGTCTTTGTGTGGTATCTGCCAGGCCCTGGCTTCACAAACAGAGGAGCTCGTCCCTGCATCTCTTCCAAACGGGAAATACACATCATGGAGTGGGCAAGAATCAAGAACAGAAAGAGTATTTCCCAGAAAAGGAACACAAACAGTTCTGGGGACAAAACTCAGCACCTGGGGGCACTGAGCAAACAATTCCATTGGGCTACATTCCCAGACCCTCCCCAAAGGGAACAAAGATGATTTCTCCCCTCCCCTACTCCCCATATTTCCCAGGTCTCTTCCCCTCCCTCCCCCCCCCCCTCACACACACACACACCTTGGAACACATACTTTAAACTGCCAAGGAATCTCAGTTTATAGTGCAGTTTCTTTTGGTTAGAGATTCTGTGTGGTTTAAGAAACAATTTTCTTCAAAATCCCAAGGCATGTTTGGAGTATGGCAGCTCATGTCTTTAATGACAACACTTGGGAGACAGAGGCAGGCAGGCAAATCTCTGAATTTTGAGGTCAGTCTGGTCTACAGAGCAAGTTGCAGGACAGTCAGAGCTATACAGTTAAACCCTATCTTGAAAAAAACAAAGAAAAAAGAAAAGGATGAAAAAGAAGAAAAGAAACATATCAAATCAAATACTTCAAAATGACAATTGGGAACAGATGGGCAGGGACAGCAGAAAGGTTTGAAATGTTTAGTGAATTTGTGTTTCTACTTTGGTACACAAAAGCATAACAAATTTAAAAGATAAAACCAGTGGCCAAGTGTGCCAGTGTACTCCTGGAATCCCAGTACTCTGGGGGCAAAGAGAGAAGTTTGTCAGGGTTGAGTCTAGCCTGGTGTACATAGCAGGTTCTAGGCTAGCCACAGCACAAAATCTTGTCTCAAAAACAAAAACAAAAACAACAGTAAAATGTCTGGAGATTTGGTTCTGCTGATAATGGGCTTGCTCAGTAAGCGTTCGGATCTGAGTTCAGATTCTTAGCCTCAGGCACAGGGCCGGGCTCAGTGAGTAAAGGCCCCAAACCTGACAATCTGAGTTTGATCTATAGGACGCAGGTTGTAGAGAGAACTGACTCCCGCAAATTGTCCTTTGACTTCCACAAGTGGCACCACCCCAAATAGGTAAATAAGAATGTAATTAAAAAAGTACTTAGCTGTGCAATGGTGGCACATGCCTTTAATCCCAGCACTCAGGAGGCAGAGGCAGGCGGGTCTCTGTGAGTTCAAGCCAGCCTGGTCTACAAAAGCTAGTTCCAGGACAGGTTCCAAAGCTACAGAGAAACCCTGTCTCAAAAAAACCAAAAAATAAAAATAAAAAAATAAAAAAATTTAAAGGACTGGAGATATGGCTCGGCAGTTAACCCTTTAGAGGACTTAAGCTGCCCATAACTCAGGTCCAGAGGGACCAGAAGCTTCCATATGTGCACTCACACACGTTTACCGCACGTAAGTACATGCACATAATTAAAGAATAAGTATCTTTTAAGATTAAGAAATTTAAAAAGACAGGCTAATTTCACAGGCCTATGATCCCAGCATGGGGAGGTGGAGACAAGATCCCCGAGACTTACTATGCAGTCTGTCTAGACAGCCAAAGAGCTCCAGGTCCAGGGTGAGACCCTGACTCAAAAATTAATGTGGAGAGTGATAAAGGAAGATACCTGGCATCTACCTGAGATTTACACACTTATACACACACCCACATGGACAGGAGCACACACACAGAGACCCTGACACACTCTCATGTACAGGAGCACACACACACACCCGGACACACCCTCATCCATAGGAGAACACACTCAGATTCCCTACACTCACACATGCACAGGAACACACACAGAGAGACCACACACACCCTCAGACACAGGAGCAAACACACAGACCCCCTTAACACACACGCACATGGACAGAAACACACATACACAGAACTCCCGCCCATGCACACACACAGACAGGAGCACACATAGACCCCCCACACACCAACAAGGCCAGGAGTGCTCACATACATACATACACAAACACACACACATCAGCAGCTTTCCATGTAGCAAGTAGATCGAGAGCTACCACACTAGCTTCACACTGCCTTCCTGTGAGAACCTGGGGCCCACATCCCACAATTCCCAAGCTGTGGAGGACTGTCCTTAACAGCCCTCTGAAAGGTAGGAAGCGATGCAGATACAAATCTGGTCAAAAGCCCCAGGGCTCCCTTCTCCTGTAACTCCTTCCCTGGACCTGTGGGAGTTTCTTTATCCACAGGACTAGTTCCTAGAGGCCTTGCCCATCTCACCCCTTTGTCCTTTAGCATCTCTAATTAATGGTTGGTTCTCCAGGCCCCCCAACAAGTGGCTAATGGGCACAGAGGTTTAACTAGTCTGGATTGCCAGCAACACAAACCTCCCAGTTAGTCAAAGACATAGCTTAGAAGACTAGTGAGCTAGGGCTGTGGTGTACACCTCTAATCCTAGAACACCAGAGGGGGAGACAGGGGGATCTCTGTGAGTTCAAGGCCAGCCTGGTTTACATGGTAAATTCCAGGCCTGTACAGTTGAGAGTATGTAAAAAAATAAAATACAATAAGGAGTGGACTGTAGACGAGCGGACTGCTAATGAGAGCCCTTCAAATGTGTAAGGAAGAGTGCTAGGGTAGGGCGGGGAGCTTTTGTGTTCCCAGGCCTGCAAATCATTTAGTGCAGTGCACATTATCAGCTTATCAAGCCTGTATTTTTTTTTCATACCCCCAAAGAATAGTAAGTCTTATTTGAGGAGGCTTTGTCAAGTATAAAAGTTTGCACTGGGTACCACTGAGAATGCAAGACTGCACTGGTTCCCAACGACAGCTCCCTTTGTGGTGGCACACACCTGGAATCCCAACAAGAGGAAGGCTGGGGCTACAAGGGTCCTGTAAGCAGGCCTACACAGCGAGTTTCAGGCCACCTGAGACTACACAATGAGAGCCTGTTTCAAACATACAAAGAACCGGTGGTGGCACAGACCTTTAATCCCAGCAGTGGGGAGGCAGAGGCCAGCCTGATCTACACAGAGAATTCCAGGACAGTCAGAGCTGCTATATAGAAAAATCCTGTTTTGAAAAACCAAAAAGAAAGAAAGAAAGAGAGAGAGAGAGAGAGAGAGAGAGAGAGAGAGAGAGAGAGAAAGCAGGAGAGCAAGAGAGGAAGGGGAAGGGGAAGGGGAAAGGAAAGAAAGAAAGAAAGAAAGAAAGAAAGGAAAGAAATCAAGAACTAAGCACGTATAATTATTATAGTTGTTATCTGAGACCTCTGAGGGTGAGAATGAGTCTCTGTCTCTCCCTGTGCCCCCCCCCCCCCCCCCCCCCCCCCGCTTTCCCTTTTGTATCAAGCTCTTTTCTTCCTCACACACCGACCACAACAGCTAGTCACCAGGCTTCTGCAATCTTAACTTCTCAAGGACGAGCCTTGTTTCTCCACCAGGTCAGGTGCTGCCACCTCAGCTCTTGCCCTTTACCTTGGCCCTCTCCTCCTCCCCAGCTGCCCTTGCTGTCCCCGGGAGACGTGAGCAGAAGGTAAGCCTCCTGATGCCCTGATAGACCGCCCACGCCCACGCTGCTGAGGGCAGCCTGTCCTACAGCTCAGCTTGTCTCTTGTGAATGCTCTCCGCATTCGTCCAGCAGCCTTTCTTGCACGCACCACTTCAGGTGCACCGCTTACAGTTGGAACCCCAGAGGGTTCCGTCCCTGTCCCAGCCAACCAAAAAGACTTTAAGAAGAAAGCCCCACTCGTTCTGACAAATGATTCTGCTCCGTCCGTCTAAACTCAACACAGTACTGGGAACTCACGCAACAGCCATTCCGAGCCAAGTACTGCCTGCCAATTCCAAGAAGTGCCTGGAGGTAGCAGGTTTCTTTTTCCTCTGCCTCCTTCCCACGCCGTGTTAAGTGGTGTTCTGCTCAGAGCTTACAATGGCCCCATTCTTCCAGTGACCTCGTTTCAACAGTTAAGACGGCTGCTCCATAGCCCAGCATCTGTGGTTTTGTAATATTCCCCGAGGAAGGAACAAATGGGAGTCCTGGCCTGCTTAAATCCCCATCCTTTAGGTTGGCCACAGAACTACAAGCCCAAGTGCCTACATAACTGGAGAAAATCAGGGGTACAGGATGAGAGGAGGCAAATTATTAATCAAAGGACGTTTTATTTTATAGCCCGGCATAGTGGCTCATGTCTGCAATCCCAACATGGGAAGGAGCAAAGGGAATTCAAGATCATCCTTAGCTGTACAGAAAGCTTGAGACTAGCCTAGGCCACTTGACTCAGGGTGCCTAACGCCAGAGTTGACTCTGAGGGCTTCCTGAGGCGTTCACGGGATGAGGTTTATCTTCTGAAACAGAAAGCGTTGTAGGTGAATACTCAAACATCCAATACTTAGAGTCAATAACTAATCATCTGTGCCTTTGCTAGGTGTTGTGCTTATTCCCATATTGTTGCTGCTGAAACTGCCAAACGTCAAGAGCCTGTTGCACAAGCTGAGTGTCATCTTGCCTCTCAGTCCTTCTCTAGTCTATTATTTCAACCCACAGCCCCAAAGGCTAGCCTTCCCCAAGAATTTAAATGTGGCTTCTTGGTTCTGACAGTGCTTTGCAGGTAAGACCCAGAGAACATTTCTTGTTCACAATGTGTTGTGGAATGTTTCTCTACACTGTATGAAGATGTGTCACTGTGACTGGTTTAATAAAAAGCTAAATGGACAAAAGCTGGGTGGGAGGTATAGAAAGAACTTCTGGACAGAGAGAGCTCTGGAAGAAGAGTGGAGTTGCTAACCAGATGGGGAGAGAGAGAGAGAGAGAGAGAAAACACATTAAACCACTAAAGAGCTTCTGGGTGAAAAAAGCCACTGGTATTTGAGGATGCCACCAACAGGAGTTGTGGGATGGAACCCGGGCAACAAATGTGCATAAAAACAAGGAGGGCGTCTTCAGGGAGTTTTATTTTGAGAGCCACAAGGGACTGGTCTACAAGGTCAATTAGAAACCTCTCAGCCGGGTGGTGGGGGCGCACGCCTTTAATCCCAACACTAGGAAGGTAGAGGCAGGTGGATCTCTGTGAGTTCGAGGCCAGCAGGGTCTACAAGAGCTAGTTCCAGGACAGGCTCCTCCAAAAGCTACAGAGAAACCCTGTCTCAAAAAACGAAAAAAAAAAAAAAAAGAAAAAAGGAAGGAAGGAAGGAAGGAAAAAGAAAGAAAGAAAGAAAGAAAGAAAGAAAGAAAGAAAGAAAGAAAGGAAGGAAGAAGCCTCCTCTTCCTTGGGAATCACAAAATGGGAAACATTTACTTATAGGGAGGGATAATAGGAAGATTAAAGGTGACAAATAGGGACCACTGTAGTTTGAGATTTGAGAAGCGCTATGACCAGAAGTGGTTATTGGACGGGCTAGAGAACTAGCCCAGCCATTAAGAGTGATTACTGTTCTTGGAGAGGACTCTAGTTTTATTCTCAGAACCCACATGGTGGTTCTCAACTCCCTATAATTCCAGTTACAGGGAACCCAGCACCCTCTTCTGGCTTCCTCAGGTTGCTACCCACACTGGTGTGTGTACATACATCCACGCCAGGCACACACACGTACACACAAACCAATGAATAAATGAGAAGTTAAGAAATGAGCTATCTCCCCTTACCCCCCTCCCATCCCACCCCCAAGGGGAAAGAAAAGGGAGAAGGGGAGGATGGGGGGAACTTGGGGAAACAGGATGATTGGGATAAAGGAAGGCTGGATAGGGGAGCAGGGAAGCACATTTCTTAATTAAGGGAGCCATCTTAGGGTTGGCAAGAGACTTGGACCTAGAGGGGCTCCCAGGTGCCCAGGGCGATGTCCCCAGTTAGTTCCTGGGGCAGCTGAGGATAGGGAACCTGAAATGACCCTATCCTATAGCCATACTGATGAATATCTTGCATATCACCATAGAACCTTCATCTGGTGATGGATGGAGATAGAGACAGAGACCCACTCTGGAGCACCGGACTGAGCTCCCAATGTCCCAATGAGGAGCAGAAGGAGGGAGAACATGAGCAAAGAAGTCAGGACCACAAGGAGCGCACCCACCCACGGAGACAGTGGGGCTGATCTATTGGGAGCTCACCAAGGCCAGCTGGACTGTGACTGAAAAAGCATGGGATAAAACCGGACTCTCTGAACATGGCGGACAATGAGGGCTGATGAGAAGCCAAGGACAATGGCATGGGGTTTTGTTCCTACTTCATGTTCTGGCCTTGTGGGAGCCTAGCCAGTTTGGATGTTCACCTTCCTAGACCAGGATGGAGGGGGGAGGATTTTGGACTTTCCACAGGGCAGGGAACCCTGACTGCTCTTCAGACTGGAGAGGGAGGGGGAGAGGAATGGGGGGGGAGAGGGAAAGGAGTGGGGGGAGGGGGAAGAGAGGAGGGGGAGGGAAATGGGAGGCTGGGAGGAGGCGAAAAAAATTTTTTTCAATAAAAAAAAACAATTAAAAAAAAAGAAAAGAAATGAGCTATCTTAGGAAGATAGTGAATCAAAGCACAGCGGCTGGACTGAAGAAAGTGACAGACTCACGTCTACAATGACCTTCAACAAACACATCACGCAAGCAACTCTCTCACTTTTTGCCTACCAACCCCTTTGTGGAAATTAGTTAGCAGTGTAAACAAGAGCTTCTAAAGTTAAATGTCTCTGGTTGAAGTACCATATGAGAAAATTACCCAGCTTTCCCCTTTTGTCCCCTTCTCATCCCTGTGGGTGCCAAAGGGCTTGTTTGAAAACCATCAATTAGCAGAGATCAGTGCCTCACCACCAACTCCTGCCTGCTTCCTGTCATTACAAATAAACCCTGCTGGAACACAGCTGTGTCTGTTTGACCGCGCACGGACTGTTTGTTTGCTTTCGGTTTATAATGACAGAGTCAAGTAATCAGCATAGAGGACCCGTGGCCTGCAAAACCAAACATATCACCTTTTATAGTCAAAGGTTTCCAACCTCTGGTCTCAACCTTTGCTCTCAAAGTGCAAGCCTGAGGCTGTATATGTCGTCCCTGTTCACACACAAAGCCCAGGGTTGTTTGAGGAACCTTTCTCTTGGAGGCGATTACGGGGAGTCTGGAGTTAGTTGTGCCCCAGGGCTAAAGGGGTGAATCTACAAAGGACGGGAAACAGCGTGTGGCTCAGCGGGAAAGCTGGGACTTAAGCAGGGCTGGGATCGGTTTCTGGTACCAAAATATGAAAAAGCTAAACGGAGGTAGCCCAAAGCACTTTCCAGCTTGTCGGCTTTTCAGACGGGGTCTCTCTCTGCACAGGCTGCCTGTACACTTGGAGCGATGCTTCCTCCTTTAGCTCTACAGTGTTGGGATTGTGAGTGTAGTGAGATTCTCTATCAAAAGAGCAAGCGAATGAGAAATAAAAACGGTTGGGCCTAGTGGCTCAAATCTGTCATCCTAGCAATTGGGCCCTAGAGACAGGAAGATCGGAAGTTCAAGATCAATGTTGAATCCATAGTGAGTCAGGCTACTGTGAGCTAGACCAGCTCTGTCTAAATAAACAAACAGATAGATAAATAAATAAATAGAATCGCTCCTCCCTCTGGCTGAGACAGAAGTAACATTTGGGGCTGGGAATGTAATTCACCTAATATACCTGAGGCCCTGGGTTCGAGCCCCAGCACAGACTATATCTTAGTGTGGTAACATATGCCTTTAATTTGAGCACTCAAGAGGTGTTGACTGGAGGATCAGAAGTTCAAGGCGACCTCAATTAGCCTGGAAAACATGAGACTGTCTCAAAAAACGACAAAAACAGAAAAGGAAGAGAGATGCTTTTATTTTTTAAATACATGTGCTAATATGTTTGGGAGATATTTAGAAAGATTGAAATTGACTAATAGGCTCACCTTCATCACTATTCATAATTTCCGGAAACCAGACTTACAGGTGAAAGTTCACCGAGGAGCACAGTGTCAGTTACACGAAAAACTAGGCCAAAGTTCAGAGCTCGCCTGAGCTGCTGAGTTAGCTGTGTTTTCTTTTAAGACCAGCAAACCTTTAGCATCACAAGGTAGGTGTAAAACTTTATCAGGAAGTGACTCAAATCTAGACCAAAGTTAGTTCCATGAATAATGAAACATTATGCAAGACAAAACCGATCTGGGGCAAGGGTCACGCAGGATGAATGGACCGATGTGTTGCGCAAGACGCTGGGATGCAATCCATTTTGCAGCCCTCAGAGCTCTGGCCAAAGCTGGGGCTGTGGTAGAGTTAACAACCAGTGTGAATGAGGCATTGGGTTTTATGGCCAGCCCTGAGAAAACAGACACACAAAACCCCATCGCAGACAGACATGAACACACATTTGTAACCCCAGCTACATAGGGGATTGGAGGCCGGCGTGGACTACATGAGACCCTATCTCAAAAGAAGAGAGGGTGCATTCTAAATAAATCAGTAACGCAGTGTGGGGTTAAGTGGCTTTTTTTCCCCCTTTGATCTGATCTTAATTCATAGCTATCTTCCTGCCTCTACCTCCTGGGTATAGGATTATACCACTCTGGAGTACACTACCATGCTTAGTTTACAGAGACTTTGTGTTGTTGGCTTAGTTTGCTTGAGCTTGGGATTGAACATGTGACCTTACATATGAAAAGCACATGATATACAGATCCTAGCCCTCTTTTTATCTGAACTCAGTAACCCAGGCAGGCTTTGACTCAAGATTCTTATGCCTTATCCTGCCAATCAGATTGAATTATGCCCAGTTCCAGTGGTTTCTTAACTAGTCTCTGAAGGAAGTCCTCCACTCTATCCCACTTACCAAACCTGTAATCTCAACACAGCATCAATGTTATCCTCTGTTCAAAACATTTCAAAACTAGGCGTGGTGGTACAGGCCTACAATCCTAGCACTTGGGAGACAGAAGCCGATAGAGCTCTGAGTTTGAGGCCAGTCTAGTCTACACAGTAAGACACTATCTCAAAAAGAAAAGAAAAGGCTTTCAAAAATGTCTTATCTCATGCCAGCTAATCCTCTAATTGCAACTCCTACTCCTTCACCTTTCCCCCAGCTGAGCCACATACTGGCCAGGTACACCAGGGTGGGAAGAAACACTACACATTTAAAACATGAGAACTCAGGTCACAAAAGGTGGTTAGGAGTATAGTGGTTTCAACACGAAAGTGCGCCTTCCAGATTTCACTTCTAGATTCTTATATTTCATACCCCTCGCGCTGTGTAGACCAGGCTGACCTTTGAGTTTGCGGTGCTGCTCTCTCTGCCAAGCGCAGGGATCACAGGCACGCACCGTGATGTCTGGCTAACTGGCTTGACGTTTTACTACTCAGCATCCCTGTTACAAGATTAACAGTCAAAACAATCAAATGACAGGAAAATAGCTTCCTCTTTTTTTAAAAAAAAAATATAAGACTGGACATGGTGGCACACCAGCCCTTTAATTCCAGTGCTCTGGCAGATCTCTGCGAGTTCGAGGCCAATCTGGACGACATGACAAGTTCCAGACCAGTCAGTGAGACTCAGGGCTACACAGTGAGACTCTATCTTTAAAAAAGGAAAAATAAAATGAAGATTTTTTTTTCTGGGCATGGTTTCATATGTCTGAAATTCCAGCACTTGGGAAATAGAGGCAGGAAGATGAGTTCAAGGCCATCCTTGGTTAAGTAAGTAGTGAGTTTGAAGCTAGCCTGGTACACAAGAGACTCTGCCTCAAAAAAAAAAAAAAAAAAAAAGAAAAGAAAAAGAAAACAAGTGCCTGTCCAGTAGCACTTGAGAAGATGCTCATTGCTCATGTAGTTAGTGATCAGGGTCATGCCAACAAAAGCCAGAGACACCAGTATGTACCGACCAGAATAGCTGGGAACCCGGCTCCTAATGCTGATAGTTCACCTTAGCCTATAGCCAAGGTAGCCCAGTATAGATGCACAAGACCTTGGGCTCATGTCAGCCGACACGCACCGTGCACCCGAGGCTGGCCAGGGAAGAGAGGGGTAAACTGAGCATGGTGGCTCTCACTTTAATTCCAGCACTTGGGAAATAGAAGCAGGAGGATGAAGAGTGAGAGTAGCCAGGGCTACACAACAAGACTCTTGTCTTAAAAAAAAAGCTGGGGTATCAGGGTATCCCTGGTAGCAAGGGGGAGAAGAGAATTCGGGGTGGAAATGGGAGATACATAGAAAAAGTAGAAACCCTTTTCCAATAACAGAGAGGGAGACGGTGGAGGAAACAAAGGGGAAGACATGGAACCCGAGGCAGCCGTAGGAGAGAAACCAAAGCTTGAGACTAAGGAAAAGCTTAAACAGAGATCGCGCGCGCGCGCGCATACACACACACACACACACACACACTCACACACAGTACTTGAAATAGTGAATGCATGGAATCCAGACATAGTTATAAATCAAGGAACAAGTTAAAAAGAAAGGCCAGCCGGGCAGTGGTGGCGCACGCCTTTAATCCCAGCACTCGGGAGGCAGAGGCAGGCGGATCTCTGTGAGTTCTAGGCCAGCCTGGTCTACAATAGCTAGTGCCAGGACAGGCTCCAAAGCTACAGAGAAACCCTGTCTAAAAAAAAAAAAAAAAAAAAAAAAAAAAAAAAAAAAAAAAAGAAAGGCCAAGTGCTCAGTATCTGTCTGTTGAATAAGTATTCAGGTGGCAATTTGGCTATGTGAAATCAATATGAGAAATCAAAAACCCAATCAGCTCTGCCTGTTGCTAATGATAGGCCCTTCTCCAGACTTCTGGGTTGTTTTAAGATATTTTAATTATTTGTGTGTGTGTGCTGTGAGCTGCCTGAGGTGGGTAACAGTCATAGCTCTAGCACCCCCATACGTCCCTTTTTACTTTCTGGTAACAACCACGAGAGATGCAAATAGGAACCTCTTCCTGAATGGCTTTTTTAAAAGAACCGGTGAAAACAGGAACAAATACTAAGTAATTCATCTGTGGATAAGTAGAACCTGCAATGCTGTGATTGACGTCTGCCAAAACCCAAGTTCATCGTGGAGTCGAGTCATGACTACACTCAAGATTCCGCACGCACCCAATGAGATGAGGGTGGGACTGGGCAGGCTGCAGCCAGGGCTTTCCACGCAAGCTGTGAAACACCCAGGTCATTAACAAGTCTTTAAAGCACTCTGCAAGGATAAAGATAGACCTTCTGAAAAATGGAGGGGCTGGAGGTGATAAAGGCCAAACACCGTCACCCAAAGGGAGATAGGTACGTGACAGAATTGCCGTTTGGTGATCAAAATGGTACTCCCGTGGAGCGAGGGACTATCCGCAACCTTCGGTCTAGTCAGCAGGCTTTTGGTGACTCAGCTCCCAGCGGTCACTTTAGCCCCACCTCTCACCCCAGGCCAACATTCCCTTTCTCCTACTAAAGTCTTCCAAGTGGCCTGGAATTCATCCTTGCTTTCCAAAGTGAAGGCGGGCTAGTTTAAAACTCAGTCTGCAGCTAAGAATAATCTAGAACTCTTGATCCTTCTGCCTCCACCTCTGATTACACGTGCTCACTATTACACAATTCACCCTAAATCGTTAAAAAAAACATGGGCCAGAGAGATGACTTAATGGAGAGAAACGCATACTACACTTGAAGAGGACCCAAGTTCTGTTTCCAGAACCCATGTGAGGAGGCTCACAACTGCCTGGAACTCCAAGGGATACAAAGCTTGCTTGGGTGCCTGGACTCAAGAGTCAGAAGGAGACAGATCTCTGTGAGTTCAAGGAGTGCCTAACCTACATATCAAGTTCAAATTCCAGGCAGCCAGAGTTTCTGCAGTAAGACTCTGCTTTAAAAATGTGTGTGTGTGTCTGTGTGTCCAATTTTTCTGAAAACTGACTTTTTTTTTTTGGTGGGATTGTTTACCTTATTTTAGACAGGGTCTTACTATGTATCCCTGGCTGTTCTGGAACTCACTATTTGGACCAGGCTGGCCTCAGACTCAGAAAGATCTGCTGTGGGGTGTCTTTCTGTACATTTTGAATTGATGCTGCTCTCTGAACTGGAGAGATGGCCCAGAGGTTAAGAACACTGACTGCTCTTCCAGAGGAGTTCAATTCCTAGCAACCACATGGTGGCTCACAACCATGTATAATGAGATCTGGTACTGTCTTCTGGCCTGCAGGTATACATGCAGACAGAACACTGTATACATAATAAATAAATAAATCTAAAAAAAGTATATATATGATGGCACACGCCTTTAATCCCAGCAGGCAGAGGCAGGTGGATCTGAGTTCAAGGCCAGCCTGGTCTACAAGAGCTAGTTTCACGGGCTGTGGTGGTACACGCCTTTAATCCCAGCACTCCGGAAGCAGAGGCAGGCGGATCTCTGTGAGTTCGAGACCAGCCTGGTCTACAAAGGGAGTTCCAGGACAGGCTCCAAAACCACAGAGAAACCCTGTCTCGAAAAAAAAAATATATATGAATATGTGCTGCTCTCATTGGTTGATAAATAAAGCTGCTTTGGCCTATGGTAAGGCAGGATAGAGCTGGGTGGGAAATCCAAGCAGAGATACCCGAGTAGAAGGTAGGGTCTGGGAGATGTCAACGAGTTGCCAAGGAAGAAAGACATGTAAAAAATGAGGTAATAATTAGTCACGAACTATGTGATAAAGCATAGATTTAAAAATATGGGTTAATTTAAAAATAAGAGCTAGCTAATAATAAGTCTGAACCATTGGCCAAACATAAGTAATATTAAGCGTCTGAGTGGTTATTTGGAACCTGGAGGGTGGGAAAGAAACCTGTTTACAGAAACCTGCCTGCTTTTGCCTCTTTGGTGTTGGGATTAAAGGTGTATACCACTATACCATGTTTCTTGTAAAGTGAATTTTAAAAAATGATTTGTTTTCTTTTTAATTATGTGTGTGCATGTGTTATTGAGTATGGGTACCCTCAGAAGCCAAAAGGAGGGTTCCATCAGATCCCCTGGAGCTGGATTTGCACCCTGGTCTCAGGTGTCCAACCTGGGTCCTGGGAACTAAACTCTAGACCTCTGCAAGAGCAGCAAGTACTCTTGAACGCGGCATGATTTCTCCAGCCCCCACACTGTTTTTTGCTTGTTTGTTTTATGTTTTGTTATTTGTTTTCGTCTGTTTTAAACACAGTCTCACCTTACAGCCAAAGTTGGCATAGGACAAAATATGTAAAACAAGGTACGTTATACTCGTGGCAATCCTCTGCCTTAGCTTCCTGCATGAGGGGTACAGAAACATAGATCTGAGCCTGGAGAGATGACTTACTGGGTAAAGCAGTTGCCAGGGGAGCATGAAGACCGGAACGCCAAACCCCAGGTTTCATAAAAAGGTTGGGTGGGCATGGCAATCTGCCTGTAACCCCAGCCCTTGGGAGACAAGGATCCCTGGAATTAAGTGGCCAGGGAGACCAGCTTAGCTAGTGGACTCCAGGTTCAGTTGAGATGCCCTGATTCAGTGAACACGGAGGGAAACCACCAGTGTCAACCATGGGACTCCCGTCAGCACCCTCCCACACTCATTCCAGGTACAGAAGGTTCTTCCTCGTTTCTATTAATGTCAGGGGTGCTCAGCGCGTGCATGGAGGTCTGAAGACAACTTTTGGGAAGTGGTAATCTCCTTCCACCTTTACGTGGGTTCCTGGTTCTTCAGGCTTGCGCAGCAAACACCTTTTTCCACTGAGCCATCATTGTCCTCCTGCTTTGTTGACACAGAGTTTCAGGTAGCCCAGGACACCTTGAATCTTGCTATTTAGGGAAAGAAGTGTTTGAACTCGTGATTCTCCTGCCTCCACTTCCCAAGTGTTAGGATTACGTACCTGGTGCTTGTTTCTCTTTATTTCCGTTTTTTGAGACAAGGCCTCACTCTGTAGCTCGGCTGTCCCGGAACTTGCTTTGTAAATCTGGCTGGCCTCGAACTTATCAGAGATCTGCGTGACTAAGTTTCCAGGGTGCTGGGATTTAAAAGTTTGAGCCACCACACCTGGCTCTCTTTCCTCTCTCTACCTCCTCCTCTTCCCCCATCCCCAACACACACACACACACACACACACACACACACACACACACACACAGTTACTTGGGATTAAACCCAGAACCTTTGGGTAGAGAGGTGGCCTTGAAGCTGAGAGCCCTTGCTGCTCTTCCAGAGGACCTGAACTCAGTTTCTAGCATCCACATGGAGCAGCTCACAACCCTCTTTAACTCCATCTCTGTGGGATCTGATGCCCTCTTCTGGCCTCCAAGGGCACCTGCACACATGAGCGCTTATTATACATGGGCATACACACATACACACACATATATATACCTATACATTCCAGGCAAGTGTCCTACTACTGAGCTACATCCTTGACTGTCCCACACACACACTAAGAAAGCTCCACAGAAGATGAGGCATGAGTTGGTCTTGGAACAAGAGTGATAATTCAGCTATAGAGTACATTGATCCTGTCACAAGCAAGTGAGTCCTCCACAACTAGACATCAAGACTTTTCAGGCTAGGTGTGGAGGTGCGTGCTTGTAATACCAGCTCTTGAGGGACAGAACCTGCAGGATCAAGATTTCAAAATCTTGGGCTAGAAAAGCATCTCAGTGGTTATAAGCATTTGCTGGGCTTGCAAAGGATCTATGTTCAAGTTCCAGTACCTACACGGTGGCACACAACCACCCATAACTGCAGCTCCCGTTGTGGGCACAAAGCATGCACATGGGGCATAGACACACATAAAAGCAAAACCTCACATACATAGAAATGAAATAAATAAAAGGGTTTATTTTTGTTTTAAGACAGGGGTTCTCTGTGTAGTTCTGGCTGTCTTAGGACTCAATCTATAAGCCAGGTTCGCCTCAAACTCAAAAGATCCCCCTGCCTCTGCCTCGAAAGGGCTGGGATTAAAGGTGTGCTCTATCACACCTAATGTGAAATAAATAAGTCTAAAATAAAATTCTATTTAAAAGTTCAAGGTTGTTTCCAGTTACACAGTAAGCTGGGAACTAGCCTGTGCTACAGAAAACCTTGTAAAAAAACAAACAAAAAAAAATACAGAGAACACAATTTTCTAGACATATGAGACCAAAGATTCAAACAATGGGACTTAGGGTCCCCTCAGTGGGATCTGGTGCCCCTCTGGAGGACAAGCAAGAGCTTCGGAACACAAGGTCTCCCACTTTCTGGGTGTTGATTGACATCTAATGGTCAAATTGGGGAACTGCACCTATTGGATTCTTCATTAATGTTCAAAGGGAAAAAGTCCTCAGAATACATAACTTTTATATTTGTTTGTTTTTATTTCAAACAGAGTCCCATGTAGGCAGGATGCCATCAAGCTATATACCTATCCAAGGATGACCCTGAACTTCTGTTCCTGTTTCTTTCCAAGTGCTGAGATCAAAGGTATTCATCATCACACCCAATTCAGACCATGCAGGGGATCGAACCCAGGGCTTCACACATGCTAGGCAAACACTTTTATGAGTGACATCTCCCAGGGCCCTGTTATATTTTAATTTTTTTGAGGTTTATTTTTATGTGTCTGGGTGCTTCCTGCATTTATGTCTGTGCACCAGGTGTGTGTGGAGCCTATGGAAGCCAGAAGAGGATGTCAGATCTCCTGGAACTGGGGGTGCAGACAGCTGTGAGCCACCATGCAGGTGCTGGGAATCAAACTCAGCTCCTGAGAGAGCGGTCAGTGTCTTCACCAATTGCGTCATCTCCCCAGTCCCCTCCCATACACATTTTTAAAAGAAAGTTTACCTCAGCCATGCTGCAGACATGACCAGTTATCCCAGCTCCTTGGGAGACTGAGTCAAGAGGATGTAAGGTTAAAAGACCACCTGTGATAGGCTGAGATCAAGGTCAGCACTGAAAACTTTGTAAGATTCTGCCTTAATAATGAAAAGAGTAGTGGTTTACACCTTTGTTTTTTATTTATTTGTTTATTTATTTATTTATTATATATACAACATTCTTTCTATATATGCTTGCATGCCAGAAGAGGGCACCAAATTTCATTACAGATGGCTGCGAGCCACCATGTGGTTGCTGGGAATTGAACTCAGGACCTTTGGAAGAGCAGTCAGTGCTCTTAACCTCTGAGCCTTCTCTCCAGCCCTGTGGTTTACACCTTTAATCTCAGTGTTTGGAAGGCAGAAGCAGGAGGATCTCTGAGAGTTCAAGTTCATCCTGTTTTACATAGCAAGCCCCAGGACATCCAGGCCTACAAAAGGTGTGTGTGTGTGTGTGTGAGAGAGAGAGAGGGGCTGGTTGGTGGGGGGTACCTAACTCAGTGATAAGACTGCTTGTGTATGAGCATCTAGATTCATTCCCAATAAAAAGACTCGCAATCCTTTAAGGTTCTTTATCATTATTTCCTAAGTGAAAACTGGAGAGCGAGTTTTTCTTTTGCTTGGTGGGACAGTGTTTCGCTAGTACATGGAAAGCGCTGAAGCAGAAGGATTGCTGTAAATTTGAAGCTGGCCAGTTTATGTTTTTCCTATATGTGTGCCTAGTACCTGGAGAAGCCACAAGGGGGCGCCAGATCCTCTGGAACCGGAGTTGCAAATGCTCTGCCACGTAGATACTGAGAATCAAGCCCAGGTCCTTTGGAAAAGCAGCCAGTACTCTTAGCTGCTGAACGTCTCTCCAGCCCTCCACACAGACATATTAACATTCCCCGAGCGCTATTCTTTCTACATTGACTAGCTCAGTAAACATACCAAAGTCCACTTAAGTCAGAAGCTGAGCATCAAAATCCAAACATCAAAAATACATGGATGTTGGCTGAGTATAAATGTTGAAACAGGAAAAAGGCAAGGTATTACTGAAAAGTCTAATGACCTGAGTGTGATACCCAGAACCCACACTGTAGGAAGAAAGAACCAACTCCTACAAACTGTCCTCTGATCTCTACATGTACATGGTGGCATGTACTAACACATGTACACACATATACAATATGACATTAAAAATGTGTATAAACATACATACATATATATGGACTGGCAAGATGGCTCTTGGGTAAATGGGGTCTGCCACCAAGTCCAATGAACTAAGTTCAATCCCCAAGCTAGACTCTTATTTCCACACATGCATGTGGCACGAATGTGTGCCCCTCTGTGTGAATAAATAAAGAACTAAAGAGATAAATGTTGCAACATTGCAACTGTCTTCTTTGGGTGGGAGATGGTGCTGAGGACCAAGCCATAGCCTTGTGCATGCCAAGCAAGCATATCTATTACCTGGAGCATCATGCGTGCCAGGCAAGTGCTCCCCTAAGGAGGTCTTAATGGCATTCTTATGACTGTCAAGCTTTAGTATGTGCACTGCTATAGGGACCTGAAATACTTTTGGTAGAACAGAAAGTCTTAGTTTTGAAGAATCAAGTCCTTTAGGACCCAGGGATTGAGCTCCCCCTTTTTTTTAAAAAAATATTTATTTATTATGGATATAATATTCTGTTTGCATATATGCCTGCAGGCTAGAAGAGGACACCAGACCTCATTACAGATGGTTGTGAGCCACCATGTGGTTGCCGGGAATCGAACTCGGGTCCTTTGGAAGAGCACACAATGCTCTTAACCGCTGAGCCATCTCTCCAGCCCCTTAAGCTCCCTTTTTTTTATAAGATGCAGTGTTACTGTAGGATGTGCTGTAATTGAACCATCATCCTGTATGATGGACAGATTGTTTCTAGTACTTTTTTTTTTATATAACAGAACTAAACACCTTTATTGTACATATGTGTGAGTGTAAAGACTTATATGGACAAATCTCCAAAAGACAAAGTCTTCAAAACAGTTATCAAGGCACGGTGGTAGGTAACTGTAATCCCGGCATTCAGGAGACATGGCCAGGAGGATTGCTACTGCTGTTAGCTGCCCACCAGAGCTCCATGGGAAGACCCTGTTGCTGAAGCCCTCACACGCTTTGGTATCAGGATATAGAGCGGTCAATCTGCAACTGAGCTGGGCACGTATTCCTCATGATGAGTTTTCTTAGTGCCAGAGGCACACACAACACAGGCTGCTGGGGGAGAATGATCACGAAGAAGAGTTTTACTCAGCTGTGGGCCTTGACTGCTTTACTGCCAAACTGCCAGGTAGGATGTACCCATTGGTACAATAATGGCAGAACTGTCATGGGAGCAACCAACTATGTTATTATTACTATTACTACTACTGTTATACTTTTATTGAATTTGAGGCCTGCTCCACCAGAGGAAATTCAAATCCTGTACCATAAACCTGGTCAAATGGCAGTGGTGTGGCTCGTACCTTTAATCCCAGCAATTTAAATCCCATACCTTTGCCAAGCAGAGGCAGGCAAATCTCTGTGAGTTCAAGGCCAGCCTGGTCTACAAAGCAAGTTTCTGAACAGCCAAGACTGGTACACAGAGAAACTCTGCCTCAAAAAAAGGAAGAAAGAAAGAAATACCTGGTGAAACGCCTGTGGCTGGGGTGTGGTCATAGCCCTCAGTGGAGGAGCTAGCATTATTGTCTTGCTATGTGAACACAAGTGCCTATCAAGTTGCCTTCTAAATATTTGTGTCTGTGGTCATGGATTTGTGTTGTCAGCTTTGGTCCAAGAAGCTTCCTTTTGTAGGTAGACGGTGATTACTACAGGGACGCGTGGAGTGTCATGGAATGCTGTCCCCCTAGGCATGACGGGATTGCTACACTCCTGAATTCTCAGAAGCTGAGACCTCACCAGGGGAGAGCTGTTAATATTCCATCACGAGGGCTCTTCTCTCTCTGGGAATAATCACTGCTGGGGAGGAGGGACTCAAAGGGCTCACCCCTGCCAAGGATCTGGAAGGCAGTTTTCTGGGAAAGGAGAGATTTTATTCAGCGTAGAGTCAGTGGTGAGGTGCTCAAGCTCCTGTAAGCAACCCCTCACTTCCACTTCTGTAGGCCACCCCAGTGTGGCTCACTGAGCCTTCTAAAAACACACAGAACAATGGAAAAGACAAGAAAGCCTAAGGCAATTAGTTAAGAAAGGAAGAGGATCCTAGCAAGGGATTAAGAGAACAAGAAAGGGGGCTGGAGACATGGTCCAGTGGTTAACAGAGCTGGATGCTCTTTCAGAGGACCTGGGTTTGGTTTCTAGAACCTATAGTGGCTCACAACCATCTGTAACTCCAGCTCCAGGGGATCGGATGCCTCTGTAGGCACCAGGCACATATGTGTGTACACATATGCATGCAAAACAGTTAAACACATAAAATAAAATAAGTAAATCCAAAAAGAAAAGAAAAGAAAAATAATTTTTTAAAAAATAAAAGAAGCCAGGTTTTGGTGGTGCACCCCTTTAATCCCAGCACTCAGGAGGCAGAAGCAGGCAGATCTCTGTGAGTTCGAGGCCAACCTAGTCTACAGAGTGAGTTCCAAGACAGCCATGGCTACTCACAAAAATCCTGTCTTAAAAAACCATAATAGTAGTTGAAGTGTAAATCTAATTACCTCTCTGGATCCTCCAACCAAAAAGGCCAAGATTCTGTCTGCACCCCACCGTATCACTTCCTGTCTCCACCTCCCGAGTGTTGGGATTAAAGGTGTGTGCCACCCCTGCCCAGTTTCTATGACTAACTAGTGCCTAGCTCTGCCCTCTGATCTTCAGGCAAGCTTTATTTGTCAGAACACAAATAAAATATCACACAACAAATAATAATAAGAGAAAAGAAAGAAGAAGAATAGAACGTTTCTTAAGACTCTGGGACAAACTGCAGTTGGAGATCGGCATCTAACAGCTTCTACTCTGTAAGAAGGATTAATGACACACGGAGAGTTCAAATCAACAGATGAAGGGGGGAAATCAAGTAAGGACTCAGATGGGGAAGTAGCAAAAAGAACATGATGTTCAGTAAGCCAGAGGGGAAGCTCAAAAACATGGAGTTTTGCTAAGGAAACAGAGATACTGAAATGCTGGAAATACACCAGTCAACAAAATAAGAAACACAGTGGAGAATATCAATTCTCAAGACTAAGCAGAAAAGCGAGTTTTAGGGTTGAAAAAGGAGGTTAAAACAATAATAATTTCAGTGAAAGACAAGACAGAAAGCAAAGAATATGACCAAAGCTTCCAAGATGTGTTCTGGGATATAATCGTAAGCCCAAACCTAAGAAGCCTCAGGGTAGAAAAGATGCTGAGATAAACAAAGGCACAGGTTATTTACTTATTTGATAAAATTATAGCAAAAACTCCCTCAAATCTAGAGAAGAAAATGGATACCTAGACACAGGAGACAGCTAGTACTCCAAATACACACGTCTATAGACGAATCTCTCCATAATGCACCAGCGAAGACACCGAAAATACCAACAAAGAGGCGATGTGAAAAGCTGTAAGAGACAGGCACCAACGCGGAAACCAAAACCAAACTTTCAAGGCTGGGTAGGCATTGTGGCTGGTGGCGTACACCTTTAATCCCAGCACTAGCGAGGCAGAGTTCAAGGCCAGCTGGGTTGGATGATGAGACCCTGTCTCAGAAACACACACACAAACACACATGTAATATATATATGTATGTATACACACACACACATCCAAATAAGATCAGAGCTGGGAGGTAGCGGCGCTTGCCTTTGATCCCAGTACTCAGGAGGCAGAGTCAGGGAGATCCCTCAGTTCAAGGCTAGCTTGGTCTACAGAACAAGTTCTAGGACATCTAGGGCTACACAGAGAAACTCTGTCTCAAAAAAAAAAAAAAAAAAAGGGCCGGGTGGTGGTGGCGCACGCACTCGGGAGGCAGAGGCAGGCGGATCTCTGTGAGTTCGAGTCCAGCCTGGTCTACAAGAGCTAGTGCCAGGACAGGTTTCAAAGCTACAGAGAAACCCTGTCTCGAAAAACCAAAAAAAAAAAAAAAAAAACCAACCAAACCAAAACATTACCATCATAACTCTAAAAGCCAAGAAAGAATGAAATGATACATTTCAAACCCAGGAAAGTAAACAATTGCCAACCAATAATCTGTTTTACACAGCAAATTTATCCTTTAAAATTGAGGGAAAGTACATAAACATTTCAAGACAGGCACAAGCAAAGGCCTCCGCCTCTCCCCTGTTGCCGGAACCGTGTCCGAGCGCAAGTGGAAAATGACAGTAAATTGCAGTAAATACCCCTAAGAATGCAGCGTCCCCGCTCAGCAGGAAGTTGTCAGATTGACAACATCACGAATGTAGCTGGGGCTAGAAGGCAGCTGGAGCAGAGCTTTGCTAGGTGGCTGTAGTGGAAGGCACATTGCCTCAGCCCAGTTGGTGCCTAGCCTGGCGGATGCCGCAGCAGTGCCAGCAAATGCAACAACAAGTGCTGGATCTGAGACAAGCTGGAGCACAGACCCCGCTGGGCTGCCCAAGAACGCAGCAGCGGGGCAAGGAGAAGGCAGTAGCAGTTTCAGGCTCTGCACGCTGAAGAGTCTGCGGCAGAGCGAATTTAAATCAAGAGACTGCCCTGTTGTAGGAGCAGGTGGACTTATGGCTAGTACACAAATGTCTTGTTCATTATTTCATTTGTATGACATCTGTTAATATTGCTAATGCCTCTTATGTGGTGAAACAACTCAATGGTTACTTGAATAACCCTTGAAATGTTACAATTAGCACACCAGATTGTAACTGTTTTAGACAAAGGGTTCCTTAGCAGAAGCAGGATCAGCTGGGCTGCTAGGGAAGCCAAAGAGGTGCATGAGCGAGAAGGTGTCTTCCATGCACTCAGCTGACAAGAATGAACGTGCCACGGGGGTATGGCAGCTGGGGTATGTTATTTAGGGGACTACTGAAGGAGCAGTGGTTTCTGACTGCTCCTGGGGTCATGGCAAAGCCACTCCTAAAAGTCCCGAGTCTGATATGGTCACACACCTCTGTTCACTTGAGGGGAAGAGGGTGTGTGGGAAATAGTATGAGGAACCAACAGTCTCTGGGATACTTGACTCTACCTGTCTTACAGGCTTAAGTTGCTCTCTTGTGTTCCCTAAAAGCCAGTATTCTCCTGAGGAGATGCTGTCACTCCTGAGTACAGGTTCAAAGTGACTAAAAGGCTGTGTGGCCAGGAGGGTCTTCTGTTTTATAAAAAAAATTTAGGGGGGAGATGTTGGGAGCAGTGAGACCCCAGATCCTGAATTTCTTGTAATCCCCTGACCTGAATGCCTACAGCTGCTCTGAGCACGAGACTGTTGGCAGGAGAGTGGTGTCTCTCACGAGACAGAGACCTCTCTCTTCTCCTAGCTCTAGAAAGTGACCTGCTCCGGCTTCAAGAGAAGCTTCTCCTTCTTGGAGATCTTCGCTGAGGTGGAGGACTCCTCCTACAGTAATCATCTCGAGGACAAGGACCCTAAGAGGGAGGGGGGCCACGATTCCGACTTCTTTTCTCACCGTTCCACAGATCCACTCTTACTCGGCAGCCACATAGTGTTCTTCCATCTAGATCTCAGATAGCGTCAGCAGCATCTCGGTGATCCTCAAATTCAACGAAAGCACAGCCAGGAGGGTTTCGAGCAACCCACACACTTCGGAGCGGTCCATAATAGCCAAATGCTCGTTCTAATTCAGTCTTGTTGCCATTGTTTCCAAGATTGACTTGGAAACACTTGCTGCCAAACGGAGCGAAGGACGTCAGGATTAACACATATACCCCAATCCACCTTCTGAGGGCGACCTCTCAGCGTTCCCTAGTTCCCGATATCTCGGCTGGGACCTCCAATTTCCACTATCTCGGCGGAGAACTCCAAATGCCGTGCACTGTGTCTGCGCTCTGTGCGCTAGCACCCAGTTACCAAGCTTCAGGCAAGGGGCTGGAGGTTAAAATACACAGACACACACACAGACTGCTTCACGGGTCATCCTTGAATTCCCCAAGAATGCCTCCTTTGTTGTGTTCACGGGCAGATTATATAGAGATAGCCACGCCCCAGCCAAACCCACCAGAAACCACTCTCCAGCCATCAGGAACTCCTGAAGGTCTCGGTGCTCAGAGCAGCTGTAGGAACTAGATCAGGGGATTACAAGAAATTCAGGATCTGGGGTCTCACTGCTCCCAACGCCTGAGTTTTCTGAGTGATAGAGTGTGACCTGAGAGTTGTAGGCTAAAATAAACCCTGTCCTCCCAAATTGCATTTGGTCACTGTGATTATCACAGCAACAGAAAACACACTAAGACAAAACAAAAAAATTATATTCACAAGAGCACAGGCAAGAATGCATTTGATGAAGAGAATGGATGAATAAATGAGAGCCAAGAATAAATGTACCATGTCCAGCACAAGAAATAAGAAAATCCCTTGTCGAGCCGGGCGATGGTGGCGCACGCCTTTAATCCCAGCACTCGGGAGGCAGAGGCAGGTGGATCTCTGTGAGTTCGAGACCAGCCTGGTCTACAGAGCTAGTTCCAGGACAGGCTCCAAAGCTACAGAGAAACCCTGTCTCAAAAAACTAAAAATAAATAAATAAATAATAATAATAATAATAAGAAGAAGAAGAAAATCCTTTGTCCTAGTAGGGGAGGTAGAAAAGAACGAACTATCAACAACCAGGAAGGAAGGAAGGAAGGAAGGAAGGAAGGAAGGAAGGAAGGAAGGAAGGAGGAAGAAAAGAAATGGCAAACTCGTCTCAATAGCAGCTTTACATGATTTTGACACATGCTTTTACATACACTTAGTAACTGGCCAGATTAAAAAATAAGTTCCAAGTAAGGAGGTGGCTAAGAGCATGTACTGCTCTTGCAGAGGACCTGAGTTCAACTCCGAGCACTCATACTGGGCAGCTCATAAGTACCTGTAACTCTGGCTTCAGGGGATCCAATGCCTGTGTCCTTTGTGTACACTGTGCAGGCACACATATACACAACACACTCAAGTTTTTTTTTAATATTTCTTTATTGTTTATTTACTTTATGTGCACTGGTGTGAAGGTGGCAGATCCCCTGGAACTGGATCTTCAGACAGTTGTGAGCTGCCATGTGGGTGCTGGGAACTGAACCCCGGTCCTCTGGAAGAGCAGTCAGTGCTCTTAACCGTTGAGCCATCTCTCCAGCCCCCACACTCAAGTTTTTAAAAATTAAATAATCCAACTATCTGTTGTCCCCCAGAAACATGCCTCACTAGCCATGACACCCAAAAACTGAAAAAGGGCAGAAATGAACCTATTAAGCAAATGGAGCCCCAAACAAGAAGACTACTATATATTAATAGAGAGAACAAATTATCCAGAAGATATAGCAATCTTAAATATTCATACACCAAACATTTGAGCTCTTGGTTCCATAAAACAAATAGTAGAGGTCACAAAAGTTGGTCAGAAAACAACCACAGCGGGCGGTGGTGGCGCATGCCTTTAATCCCAGCACTCGGGAGGCAGAGGCAGGCGGATCTCTGTGAGTTCGAGACCAGCCTGGTCTACAAGAGCTAGTTCCAGGACAGGCTCCAAAACCACAGAGAAACCCTGTCTCGAAAAACCAAAAAAAAAAAAAAAATCAGTTTTATTAAGAAAACAACCACAGAGGGGAAACTTCAACATTCTACTCTCATCTTTAAATAAGTCCTCCAAACTACATATCAGGAGAGAAACTTCAGAACGAAACTAGCACAGATCAGCTGAATTTAATAGCCATGTACAGACTGCTCCACCTCACCGGCACGAGTTACACATTCTTCTCAAGGGTCCGTGGGACCTGCTGTAAAACAGATCATATTATGTGTCACATGGCAAGCCTTAACAAACACAGAATAATCAAAGTAATATATCTATCTTGGAAAGAGATCGTAGTGGAATAAAACTAGACATTAACAGCAAGAAAAAAGATGAAGAATTTCACATACACTTGGAAATGAAAAGCAACCTCTCGTAACAAAAAGCTTGCTGTTGTTGTTGGTTTTGTTGTTGGGTTCTGATAACATGAGACACGATTGCTCCTGACAGCATCCATTTATTCCTGAGAGGATGTTGAGCACTGAAGACACTCCACTTGGAGTTTGTTTTCTTCTTGGCACAACTGGCCTTTGGGCAAGGAACTGCCCATGCTTCAACCACTGACAAAGTACATGGTATCCAGATTGAATAAGCAGGACACAAAAAAAGGACTGCCAAACCTTGCCAAGACAGGGCAAGAAAAGGGAAGGAAAGGAAAAAACTATGGACTGAGAGATGGCTTAGCAGTTAAGACCACATACTGTTCTGAAGAGGACCAAATATTGGTTCCCAGCATCCGCATTCAGCAGCTCACAACCACCTATGCTCCAGAGAGATTGAGTCTGACCTTCATGCACACCTACACTCACGAGTACATACTCCCCCACATACACACAATGTAAGTAAAATATTTTTCAAATACATACATACAAGCACACTAGATAATAAATGTAATACCAAAAACAAAACACAAAACACCTCAGCTTTGTTTTTATATCAGTACAACCAAGAGAATATTGCTGCCGGGCTGGAGAGATGGCTCAGTGGTTAAGAGCATTGCCTGCTCTTCCAAAGGTCTTGAGTTCAATTCCCGGCAACCACATGGTGGCTCACAACCATCTGTAAAGAGGTCTGGTGCCCTCTTCCGGCCTGCAGGCATACACACAGACAGAATATTGTATACATAATAAATAAATAAAATAAATATTTAAAAAAAACTTAAAAAAAAAAGAGAGAGAATATTGCTGCCACACAGGCAAGGACACAGAAGGCATAAATACTGTGGTCCTCTGTTCCCAGCATTGTCTTGCTTCTTTGTTTTTGTGTGCTTGGGAGTGTTGTTGTTTAGCATGCTCACGCATGTGTGTGTGTGTTTAATTGTATATGCGTTGTTTTGCTTACTTGTTTGTTTTTGTTTTGAGACAGGGTCTCACTGTAACACAGGCTACCCTCAAAGACAAGCCTGACTCAGCTTCCCAAATGCAGAGCTACCTGGTGGGTTAAGACTCTCTTCTGGGCCGGGTGGTGGTGGCACACGTCTTTAATCCCAGCACTCGGGAGGCAGAGGCAGGTGGATCTCTGTGAGTTCGAGGCCAGCCTGGTCTACAAGAGTTAGTTCCAAGACAGGTACCAAAAACTACAGAGAAACCCTGTCTCGAAAAAAGAAGAAGAAGAAGAAGAAGAAGAAGAAGAAGAAGAAGAAGAAGAAGAAGAA
>JABTXL010005620.1:23158265-23169157 GCA_025134845.1 Neodon shergylaensis | reverse complement strand
CCTTCCTTCCTTCCTTCCTTCCTTCCTTCCTTCCTTCCTTCCTTCCTCACTTCCTTTCTTTGGAAGTATCTAATGTAACATCCAACTAGCTATGTTATGAAGCCTGGTCTTGAACTCCTGGTCCTCCTACGTCCATCTCTTGAGTGCTGGGATTACAAGCATACATCACTGAGCCCAGCTGGCATGTGAATGGTGCCATTGATTTGTTTGTTTGGATTTTTGAGATAGGGTTTCTTTGTGTAGGCTTGAACTGTCCTGAAGTGTTGAACTCACAGAGATTCTCCTGCCTCTGCTTCCTGAGTGTTGGGATTAAAGTCGTGCACCACCACTGCCCATTGATATCTTTTATTTTTAAATCTATTTCTTTCTTCTTCCTTAATTTTTTTTTTGAGGCAGGGTTTCTCTGTGGCTTTGGAACCTGTTCTGGAACTAGCTCTTGTAGACTAGGCTGGCCTCAAACTCACAGAGATCCACCTGCCTCTGCCTCCCGAGTGCTGGAACTAAAGGCCTGCGCCACCACCGCCCGGCTCATCCTGTGTTGACTCTTTCACGTCTCTGCGTATTCAGTCATTTGCTGTGGGGAGGGATGGGCACATGCTTCTTTGTCATTAGACAAGTTTCTGGAGTTGGATCCAGGGTATGGAATTCAAGTCATCAGGCTTGGCAGCAAGTGCCTTTACATGCTAAGAGACCTCAACAGCTCACTGTCTGCCTTTATTACTGTAAAGATAGCAAAACAGCTACAGTTGGTAAGAGAAAAATGCCATATTATGCTAGGTTGTGAGCAACTTCTGGGCCAAGACTGCCTCACGTTTAGTTTATTATCAAAATATCCCTTGTGCTTTTGTCAGTGTTCTGTTGCTGTGAAGAGACACCATGACCACAGCAACTTATACAAAGAGAGCACTTAACTGGGGCTTCCTTACAAATTTAAAGGTTTAGTTCATTATCATCATGGTGGGAAGCATGGTGGCACACAGGCAAGTCTAGTGCTGGAGAAATAGCTGCAAGTTCTACATCCGGATATGCAGGCAGCAGGAAGTAGGAGTCTCTGGACTTGGCATGGGCTTTTGAAACCTCAAAGTCCACCCCCCCCCCCAGTGACACACTTCCTCCAGCAAAGTCATACCTTCTAATCCTTTCAAATAGTGCCACTCCCTGGTGATCAAGCATTAAAACTATGAGCCTACACCCTGATGCTTGCTATGTGGCTCCAGGGATTGACTTTACTGGGGCAGAAAAGGAATGAAGAGAAAACATGGACAAAGAAAAACTGGTATTGACTGGACTGGGGCATCTAATGGAGGACCATAGCATCCCAGAAGTTGAGTGCATTTATTACATATGTTTGAACAGGATGGCAGGTTACTGCATACAGGTAAATCAAGGAGAAAGATTTAGCTAATATCAGCAGGAGTGATTTTTATAGGGGAACAGTCTTCAGGCTGTAAACATCTGGGGAGGGGGAGAGAAAACTACAATGGACACTATCTGCACACACTATCAATATCCATACATGAACCAGAAGAAGGCTTTGCCATCCTCTGAGCTTTATTCTGGGAAGGATATGCCACTTCCATGGAACTGAGGCTCTGTGGGGTAGCTGGCATGGCTATGCTCATGTCAACAGCATACTTTCTTTCACCCAGGAATTCCCCTACAATCCCCAGTTCAAATTTAACAGACACATAGCATATGGTGTTGACCCTGAAGAGACCACTCTCACACCGCAGTTGATGTAAAAGCAAGAGGATTTAATTCTGTCGCGACAGGGTCTTTCAGCATTCAAGAAGCCAAAAGACCCCGAATGACTGTCACAAGCTACTTTTAAAGTAAAAAGCCATAGAAACAAGGGTGGAGTCTGGGGGTTCTTCTTCCAACTATTAGGATTGGCTGATTCAAAGGGCTACTAGCAATGATTGGTCTGAGCCATGGTGAGAGAGTGGTTGCTAGATCAGGCAGGGTAAGGGGGAAACATCTGTGAGTCATCCTAACTGTATCCAAGGAACTAAGTCAATATCCCCTGACCAAGGCCAAGGAACTGAGTCAACATCTAAGGGTTATCTTGCCCCAATTTCAATAACCGAGTTCTATTTGGAGAATTCACAAGGACTCAGGGAGATGGAAAATCCCCAACATTTCAGTAAGTGCATATGTAGTTGTTAGGTCCTTGGTTCCCAGGGAAGGGGAGAGCACTACTGCTGAGAGGCCTCAGAAATGGCCTCAGAGTTGTCCTAGAGTTTTTCAATGGCTGGAGGAATATGTGACATATGATTAGGGGAATATTTAAGTAATGAATGGATTCATAAGCAGTTGAAAGACAGGTAGTTTTCTATGATCATATTGAAAATGGCATGGAGATTGGCTATGAACCTGCCATTCTTTAATCCCTAAATTCTCATGATCAGAAGGGCAAATTTACTTAACATTAAAATCGAACATAGCTGGATAGGATGTGACACACTTTAACCTCAGCATTTGGGAGGCAGAGGCTATATTTTGAACTAACACCATGAAAAATGATAGTTTTACTGTAACTGAAGGGACTCTACCCAGCCCTTCAGCTGTAGCCCTGCCCTTCTCTCCCATTTTCTCTGCCTTGCTAAAAACAGTTAGATTGCATTCCTAGAGCTAGCACCAAGGTCTATTCCCTTATTTGGCCACTTCTTACTCCTGAGACTATCTATCAAGGTCTAGCTATCAAAGTATTGAAGTCCAGCAATAAAAAAGCCCCATTGGGCCGGGCGGTGGTGACGCATGCCTTTAATCCCAGCACTCGGGAGGTAGAGGCCGGTGGATGGCTCTCTGTGAGTTCGAGGCCAGCCTGGTCTACAAGAGCTAGTTCCAGGACAGGAATCAAAAGCATGGAGAAACCCTGTCTCGAAAATCCAAAAAAAAAAAAGGCCCCATTGGCTCACCTAATTAAGATTAAACACCTTGCTGGGCAGTGGTGGCACACACCTTTAACCCCAGCACTTGGGAGGCAGAGGCTGGCAGATTTCTGTGAGTTTAAGGCCAGTCTGGTCTACAAGAGCTAGTTCCAGGACAGGCTCTGAAGCCTGTTTCAAAAAAACAAAACAACAACAATAGCAACAACAACAACAACAAAGATTAAACATCTCATCCTAACACAGGGGTTTTCCTCCTTTGCCTTCATAAACCACCATTTGCCTATGGGCCACTTTGTCTCCTCTATCCAGAGGCAGTACTCTATTTTCCTCCCTCGCCCCTGGACAAATACCCCTTCTCCCTCCCCCTTGCCCCCTTTCTCCCCTCTCCCTTCTTCCCTTCCCTCTCCCTCTTCATCTATCTCCTGCTTTGCTCCTTTATCCCTGCCCTCTGTTCCCCTGGGGCAAATCTCCTTTGTGCTGAGAACTTGGTTTTGGGTGGGCATCTTGAGTCAACTTAGAGGTTCCCTACAATTTCCGCTGTTGTTTTAAGATAGGGTCTCTATGTGTAGTCCAGGCTGCCTTCAAACTCACTGTGTAACTCCTACTGACCTTAAACGCCTGACCATCCTCCGCATCAGCCTCGTCAATGCTGGAATTACAGGCATGAGCCACCAAGCCCAGCCATTATTAGCTGCTCTGAGTTCTTTGAAGATAGAAAGCTTGGGGGATGAGAGATGGTTCAAAGGCTAAGAGCACTGGCTGCTCCTGTGAGGACTGGAGTTCAGCTCCCAGCACCCATACTGCCTGTAGCTCTGGCTCTAGAGGGATCTAACACAGGTACGTGCACACACATGTACACACATGTACACGTATACAAAATTTAAAATCATAAAAATAACTGGCTGTGGTGACATTCCATACATTTTTAATCACGGCACTCAGGAAGTAGAAGCAGGCAGATCTCTGTGAGTTTGAGGCCAGTCTGGTCCACACAGTGAGTCCTAGGCCAGCCAGGACCACACAGTGAAAGCCTATATCAAATGACAACAGGGCAGGGAGATGAGTCAACAGTGTGGAGGACATGCTGCTCTTGCAGAAGACCCAGGTTTCACTCCTAGAACCCACATGGCAACCTACAACCATCTCTAACTCTAGTTCTAGAATATCTGACACCCTCTTCTGACCTCGATGGGCACAAGACATGCATGTGGTTGAAAAACGTATATATAAAATAAATAAATAAACCTAAAATAATAATCTTAAAATTAAAAAAGAAAATATATGAACCTTCCATAGCAGGAACTTCAGACATCTAGGCAGGCTGTTGCTACATTTAAAATTAAGTCTGTCTGGCCGGGCGGTGGTGGCGCACGCCTTTAATCCCAGCACTTGGGAGGCAGAGGTAGGCGGATCTCTGTGAGTTCGAGACCAGCCTGGTCTACAGAGTGAGTTCCAGGACAGGCTCCAAAACCACAGAGAAACCCTGTCTCGAAAAACCAAAAAAAAAAAAAAAAAAAAAAATTAAGTCTGTCTCTATTTGCAATGTTTCTATTTTCCAACATAAGGCATTAAATTGATGACGCATTAAATTTCTGATTCCCAGAAATTAAGAGGCTCAAACACCTCCACACCATGGCGAGTGTTCATAATTTAACAATATAACGAGAACAAATAGGTATCAAACTCATAGAGTAGATTTGGCCAAATTCGTACTAAGCCTGCTCCCGCTGCACTTGGCATCCAAACCCTCCTCTGGATGCCTGTATCTGGACTGACAGGTAGCGACAACATTGGGAAACCTTGGCTCTTGCTACTACATTCTTCCTGATGGAGACGAAGCTGTTGAGGCAAGTGAGCCTGCACCTGGTAAGCAAATATGAGTGTGAGTGATAATTGAAAAACAGGTTTCAACTGGGAATCCCATGGATCTTTTCTCAACCCAGCAGTGACAAGTCTAACAGGTTCTTGGTGTCCCTCCGGTGGGGAAAGCCTGTGCAAACGGGTAACTCTTACACAATGACTTTTAATTTTTTAAAAACTTTCACTTAAGGCTGGAGAATGGCTCAGCAGTTAAGAACACTGGCTGCTCTTTCAAAGGACCTGGATTCAATTCCCAGTACCCAAATGGCAGCTAACAACTATCTGTAACTCCAGTGCTAGGGTATCTGACACCCTCATACAGATATATATGCACGCAAAACACCAATACATATAAAATAAGAATAAATCTTTGCCAGGCGGTGGTGGCGCACGCCTTTAATCCCAGCACTCAGGAGGTAGAGGCAGGCAGATCTCTGTGAGTTCGAGACCAACCTGGTCTACAAGAGCTAGTTCCAGGATAGGCTCCAAAACCACAGAGAAACCCTGTCTAGAAAAAAAAAAACCAAAAAAAAAAATAATAAAACTTTCACTTAGGATTACTGTGTGTGTAGATGTGTGTTTTGGGGCACAGCTGTACCACAGCCCTTGTGTGGAGGTTAGAAGACAGCTTTCAAAAGTGGGGTTCTCTCCTTCACCTGTGGGCTATGGGGATGGAGCCAGGCTGTCAGGCTCATGTGACAAGTACCTTGGAGATGAGCCATCTTGCCAGCCTCTCAGTGGCTTTTCCATAAATATGTTTAGGGTTTGGTGGTGTTGATTTTAAAAAAATATTGGACTTACTTATTTTTATTTAACTTGTATGAGTGTTTTGCCTGTGTGTGTGTGTAGGTGTGTGTGTATCTCCTGTGTACCTTGTGCCTGTGGAGGCCAGAAGAGGGTGTCTGATGGCCTGAAATTGCAGGTACAGATGGTTGTAAGCAGCTCTGTGGGTGCTGGGGACTGAACCTGGGTCCTGTGGAAGAGCAAGGAAGTGCTCTTGACTCCTGGCCATCTCCAGCCCTGAATTTTAGGGTTTTGTTAAGATGTTCAGGTTAGCATTGAACTCTCAATCCTTTCACCTAAACCTCCCGAGTGGCTGTGATCCAGGAAAGTGCTACCACATCTGCTCCAGACTTAGGATGCTGGAGAACCTTTCACCTAGTAAAAGATCTTAGCTGTTTTGTTTTGTTTGCTTGCTTGCTTATTGTTTGGGGGGCACACAGTGAGCTTGTGGAAACTGGAGGACAGCTTGTATGAGAGTTGCTTCTCTTTCTTCACCGTGTGGGTCCCAGGGATCTAATTCAGGTTGTCAGGCTTGTTGGCCATTACCACCTGAGCCATCTGGATGGCCCGCAGATCTTACGCAGATATAAAGCTTTAGCCATGGTGGTGGTAGTGCACACCTTTGATCTCAGCACTCAGAAGACAGAGGCAGGCAGATTTCTGTGTTTGAGGCCAGACTGGTCTACAGAGTGAGTTCCAGAACAGCCAGGGCTATGCAGAGAAACCCTATCTTGAAACAAACAAACAAACAAAAAGAATGAAACTTTCCTAGCTATTGGTATTTCCTCTGTGATATTAGGCTCTAGATTTGCGTTTAAAAGCTATGTAGTGGGGGCGGTGATGGTGTTGGAGTTCGGGCATGTCAATTGCAGGATTTAGTAGTAGATACAAACCCTGGATGGAACAAAAGTAGAAAAGCATTCCACGAGAAGGTTCTAAAACACGAGGCAACTAATAGATAAACCAGGATCCAAGCCAAAGCTCACAAATTAGCAATAAAGCAGAGAAAGTAAAAGGTAAGATTCAAAATAGGAAGGGAATATGGGAAGACAGGGGTCAAGTTGTAAAGCTTCTGTGGGCTGAGAGAACCGAAAACCATAAAACTGCTGCCGTATGAATGGTTCTGACAGGCCGGCTGTGAGCTGAGAGCATTGTATGCCTCACTAGACCAGGGGTTTGTGTCTGATACCTGACTGCACTGAGTGCGTGTTATTTCAGCCCATATAGGCATTTAGCCAACAATAATGAGTAAATGAATTAGTGTGCCTTATGGCTGTTTGCACTGTTATATTTAGGAAGAATTTCTGAGAATTAATTTTCAGTTATGAGGTTTGCAGTTAGAAAACACTATGTTGTTTCGTGGAAACAACATCATATACAAATTATCAGATAAAAATCACCATTTGTGGGCTGGAGAGACAGCAAGTTTAAGAGCACTTGCTGCTTTTTTTTTCTTTTCTTTTCTTTCTTTCTTTCTTTTTTTTTTTTTTTTTTTGAGACAGGGTTTTCTCTGTGTAGCCCTGGCTGTCCTGGAACTCACTTATAGACTAGGCTGTCCTGGAACTCACAGAGATTCACCTGCCTCTGTCTCCAGAGGGCTGGGATTAAAGGTGTGTGCCACCACACCCAGCTGCACTTGCTGGTGCTGCAAAGGATCAGGGTTCAGTTTCCAGCACCCACATGTTGTTTCATAACCATCAGTTACTCTGGTTTCAGGGGCTCGGATGCTCTTCTCTGGTCTCCACAGGTAGAGTGTGGTGCACGGGCATACACACAGATAAAACACTCATATACATAAAATAAAATATATTTTTGAAATTATTATTTGTATGCTACAGAAAGCTATTGCCAAAATCATTTTTGAAATTAAAATTGCAAGCTCCAAAAAGCTATTGCCAAAATCTAACAGTAGGGCTGGTCACATAGCTCAGTGGGGAGAAACATTTATTGAGCAGGACTGATATCCTGAGTTTGATCCCAGGAACCCATAGTGAAAAGAAACCCAACTTCCCAAAACTGTCGTCCTTTGACTCCCACATAGCTCTGTGGCCCACAAGTGTCCCTGTTGTGGGATATTTGTACACTGTGTGAAAATGTATTGCTGTGATTGGTGTCATAAAAAGCTGAATAGTCAATAGCTAATCAGGAGAGTTAGGTAGGACTTCTGGGCACAGAGAGGAAGTAGGAGGAGGTAATCAAGGTTCAGGGAAATGACGACAAGACATGGAGGGAGTCAGACACACAGAATGAAAGAAAGGTAAAAGGTCATGAGGCAAAACATAGATGAATAGAAATGGGTTAAGCTGAGCTTTCATGATAAATAATAAGTCATCATTTGGGAACTGACTGGTGGGGCAGAGAAAGACTCCTTACAACACCCCCACATCACACCCATACATAACCGATGTGCGTGTACACACACACATACAACAATAATAAACTTAAAAATCAGGGTACAACACCTAATAGTATTGATTCAACTTACAAAAGTCACTTGGTCATTTCCTCTGTGCTTAGCAGTTTTGCTGATTTGAGTTGGTTGTAGCTTTAGATTCCAAGTTCAGGGTTCTGGCGATCCTTTATTCCTTTGAGTGTTTACTGTTAATAGGACTACATGGCTCAAACAGCTGTACTTTAGGAGTACTAACTGTTGGTCAAGAACAAGATCAAAACATTAGTGCCTTCCTCTTCTTTCTCTTATGAAAACAGAGGGTGATTGCTTACAACCATGTTTATATGGTACCGTAGTCAATGTTCATTGTCGTGAAGAGATACCAAAACCACGGCAACTCTTAGGAAAGAAAGCATTTAATTGGGGCTTGCTTACAGTTCAGAGGTTTAGTCCATTATTATCATGTTGGGAAACATAGCAGCAGGCAGGCAGACATGGTGCTGGAGAAGGAGCTGAAAGTTCTATGTCTGGACAACAAGAGCATACCTCTTAATCCTTCTAAGTAGTGCCACTCCCTGCCGACTAAGCATTCAAATAAAAGAGTCTATGGGGGGCATTCTTATTCAAACTACACACGTGGTGTTTCTATCAGTCTCAATTAGGGTTTCTATCTCTGTGATAACAGCAACTTGAGGAGGAAAGGGTTTATTTCATCTCATAGTTTATGTTCCTCATCCTGGGCAATGAGGGCAGGAATTCAAGGTCCCCTTCTCCTGAGGTCTGCAACAAACAAACAAACAAACAAACAAAAAACCGGAAAAACTATAAACATAAAAAATATCCCTTTGGTAAGAGGAGCACAATGAAGTTTTCCTTTCGTCTTAATAAGATTAGACTGTTTTCTGGTTATACACAACTATATCAAGAATTAATTCAGAGCCCGGTGGCAGAGGCAGGCGGATCTCTGTGAGTTCAAGACCAGCCTGGTCTACAAGAGCTAGTTCCAGGACAGGCTCCAAAGCCACAGAGAAACCCTGTCTCGAAAAAACCAAAAAAAAAAAAAAAAAAGAATTAATTCAGTTTTGAATTTTTAGTTGACTCCCCAAACAGCTGGGATCCTTGTCAGCTTCTTCTGGCTGCTTTGCTCTCTTTCCACTTGGCATAAGAATAAAGATATTGTAGTCACAAAATACATCTATGTTGGCAGAGAAAGAGAAAGCTTTGCATTCACAACCCGGTCTTTTCTCAAAAAAAAAAAAAACAAAGCAAACCTTCCTTATCAACAAACAGGCCATCTCTGTTTTCTTCCTTGCCTTAAGCTTATTTCTTATAAGCTTCTCTAAAAGGCAGAGTTGGAGTTTATTTATTTATTTTTTTTGAGAAAGTAGTAAAGATTTTTATTGTCAATACAAGATAACACAAATAAATTAATTTTTACAACAATCTGAGACTCCAGAGCTTCTCTGTGAGAAGGTTATTATGTAAACAGACTACTATCTAAAATGATCTAGCAAGCAGCTGTGACAGTGTCCAAGACCAGCAGACCTGTGGACAATGAGAAGAGAGAAAAGCAGTTTTCTTGCTTCCTCTCCTCAGTAAGATGCGTTACCGAACAGATGAGGCTAACTTGGTGGAAAATGGTCTCAAAGTTACCAGAATAAGGTGACACCAAATTCAGGTGAACCTGAAGACTATAATCCAATTGTACCTATCATCTCTAACAAAAGTTTTAGCTGGGTGTGGTGGTGAATTCCTTTAATCCCAGCACAGGGAGGCAGGGGCAGTAGATCTTCTCTATGAGTCTAATGAGTGAGTTCCAGTCTACCCAAGCCTACATAGCGAGACCCTGTCTCATAAAACAAAACACACATAACTAAAAAAAAAAACTTAAGATCCAGGAACTAGGGTGAAACTAACTTGGTAGAGCAAGACCCTAGGTTCAATCCCCAGTGGGGTGGAGGGGGAAATCATCAGTATGAAACCAGTAGACTCAGTTCAATTAATTTCATGTTAAAGTGCAAAAGAGGCCATGTGAGACTAGTGTTTGTTCTGTGACACAGCAAGTAAGCAGGCCTTCAACTACAGGGGCCCAGAAGGACTAATCAAGACAAAGAACTTGTGGTCCTGCCAAGTGTGGTCTCTCAGACAAGTCCAGGCAGAGTTGGAGTTTATGGAAGGATGTTTTGAGTATGGATTTTAAGGATGAGAATTAAGAAGGGCATTCTGGAAGAAACCGAGACATACGTGAGAACATGGGTGTGGGCTCCTGGAGGGACTTACTTGTTTTTTATTCATTTATTTTTGAGACAGGGTCTTCCGTGTAGTTCAGGTTGGCCAGGAACTCACTAAAGTGACCTTGAACTTGAGGCAGTATTCTTGCTTTAGCCTCAAAAGTACTAGGATTACAGGCCTGTGACACCATGCCCAGCTGATTTATCGTTCTTCTATTTTGGGGCTGGAGACAGGATCTCACTCTGCAGCCCAGACTGACCTGGAGCTCACTATGTCTCCCATGCTGGCTTCCAACTCACAGAACACGTCCTTAGCTTCCTAGGATTGCAGGTGTGAGAATTCTAGCTTATTCTTCCTTATAGCAGAATAATACTCCATTGATCATATAAACCATATCTCTTCCATCCATTCATCCAGTAACAAGCACTTAAGCTGACTCCATGGTTTGGCCATTGTGAATAGTTCAGCTTTGAGAAACATGGGTGTGCAGAGATTTGTATACTGACTTAGGTTTCTTTGGGTAAATATCAAGGAATGGTACAATTAGATCATATTTAGTTCATTTTTAAAAAAAAATTAAAAATTACCCAATGGTGGTGGTGTAATGGTCCGCTCTGTCTCTTTAAGAGACAAGCCACGCCCACTTCCACTCCCTCCCCACCCAAGCGCTAAGTCCTTTCCTTTTTCCTCTCTCTCTCTCTCTCTCTCTCTCTCTCTCTCTCTCTCAGAGGCAG